>VZTE01002991.1:319610-352537 GCA_013397775.1 Eulacestoma nigropectus
GAGCCGGGCGGACCCGGGCGAGCGGGAGGCGGCAGCGGCGGCGCTGCAGGCGGAGCTGGGCGCGTGCCGCGCGCAGCTGGAGCGGGCGCGGCGGCGGCTGCGGCGCACCCAACGCCTGTACCGCCGGGAGCGGGAGGGCGGCGAGGCGCTCAGAAGGCAGGTAGGGCCCCCCACCCTGGGTACCGCGGCCTCCGGCCCTTCCGCCCTCTCCGGGCCGGGCGGCACGGGACCCCCGTGGCCGCCAGCTCTCGACCGGCTGCCGCTCGGGCCGCGCTCCGCTTGTCCCCTCCACTCGACGTGCCCGTTCCACCCGGTCCCTCGGCTCCCGGAGCCTGCCGGGCTCTCCTGGCCTGCGGGCGGCCGAGAGCCGGTTTGAGATCTCGAGTCAGACCTTGGTGGTGAGAATGGTAACGCCTTCTCTACCACAGGGTTAGATGTGCAGTCAGAAGGAAAGATTACATCTAACAGAGGAAAAGAAGTTTATTAAACGAAGTATGAGGTAAAGGAAGAGTGGAAGAACTGCCCTGTGAATGCTTCTGGCAAAATAGGGAAGTTTAGGGGAGCCCTCATCGCGGTGCCCAACTTCCTCATGAGGGGAGGCACACGGACAGTGCTTATCTCTGGCAGAACCCGAGGGAACGGCCTGAAGTTGTGTCAGGGGAGTTTTAGATTGGATATTAGGAAAACTGTCTTCACACAGGGGATGCGTGGGGAATGTAAGAGTTTGCCCAGATAAGTAGTCACAGCACCAAGCCTGACAGAGCTCAAGAAGCGTTTGGACAATGCTTTCAGGCACATGGTGTGATGTCCTGTGCAGGGCCAAGAGTTGGACTTGATGATCCTTGTGGATCCCTTCTAGTTTAGAACATTCTGTGGTTTGTAAATGCCACAGTCATCACCACAGAACAGTGGTCATTGCTTGAAATCCAGCTTTACAGGGTGGTCATTTAGGAATAACCTCAGCTAAGTTTCTCTGCTCCTTTGGGAGCAGAAATTACTTGTTTCTTTATTCCAGCCATTCAAGTACAAAATTGTCTCCTGCCAAACAAAATCACTTCAAACAGCTGTGATACCGTTACGTTTTGTTTGAATTATGGAATGCAGAATAGGCTGACTCTCTTTTCTGAGATGCAGACTGCTAAAATGCAGTATTGTGTTCTTAACATGCAATATTTCTTTCAGGTAGAAGAACTCACTAAAGAAATCCATACTAGAAAGGAGAAAGATACGTCTAGTGTAGAAGTACAGACAGAGGACTGTGCTGCATGGTCACAAGCAGGTAGAGAGGGTGGTGATTGTTTAAATGGGCATCTAGAACAGTATCTTAGTTTGAAAACTTTGTAATATAGAATACATTTCAAGTCTGTATCCTTTGCTGAATTAAACGCAGTAACCTGACATTATCTTCAGACCATTTCCTATTTATTCAAGCCATTAATTCAGGATAACATGTAGCATGGACTAGCAGAATTCATGCCATTGTACTTTGTTACATAGTAATCTCATGTTGCAAACATGCATGCTTTATCAATTTTTGGAGTATATTAAAATAAGACATAATTTGTTCAGTAGGAGTAGAATAAATTTAAAGTAGAGGCAGTACCTAATATTTGATTTTTGTGAGACTACTTACTTCCGTAAATTTCCAGTTTAAGATTTAGCATCCTTAAACTGCATTAGTAAAATACTGCCTTGCTAATTCATGCAAATTCAACTTTTCTTTCTCTTCCCCCTCCCCCTTGCAGATTATTACTACTATGAAAATTATTACAATCACACTGATACGCAAGATTGTGCACCTGAACTACCAGTGCAGCACAGTCACGGGACTCAAGGCACTGCGCATAATTCCACAGAGGAGTCGGAGACAGGTGCTAATATTCCGCTAAGGAAGGATAGCACCAAAGTTATTGAAGATGGAGAAGAGGAAAATTTCGTCCAGAATTCACAGGTTTCTGGACCGTCTGGAGTTTTACCAGTTTTGAAATCAGTACTGTGTTAATATTCCGTCTAAAAGATGTGCTTGTGATCCTGACATCTTTATACAAACTGATTTTTTGTGATGGTCTGGTGCTGATAATATCCTTGTACTTCAAAACCAGTTTTTTTTGTAGTATGTTCCAAGTGTAGCATCCTCTTAGATTTGTGTTCTGGAGTTTGAGAGTTTTTGTAAAAAGGCACATGTATCCTACATGGCCTGGAAGCGGGATCTTTTTTATCAGCTGAGTATGTCCAATAGGTCCATGCTGATTTTCTTAAATAGTACTTTTTATTTTTTCTTCCATTGACATAAGGAAGCAACGTATAAGGAGAACAACATTGTTGGTGGGGTTTGTTTATTTTGTGGTAGGTTGGTTTTCTTCCCTGCTCTCCAGCCTTCTCTTAGGTCACTCACTTAACTGAGTTCGTGCCATAGCATCTAGCAACTGAAATAGAACAGAGAGCAGAAATCTGTCTTAGGAATGCTCTGAAAGATATTTCCTGTGTGTATTTTTGATGTGAATCACTTTTGAGTAAAGCTGGGGACAAACAAAAGACACAGGCTGAAGTCTTGGTCCTGTTGAAATCAGTAGGAGTATATCAGTAAACTACAGCCAGATTTTTGCTTTCTGAAACAGTCCAAGTTCATAGAGCACTTACCTTTCTTACTTTCTGTTATCAGGAGACAGAAGAAACTTCAGTACCAGAGGGTTCTTTGGCAGAGAGCTTGAGAGCTGCTGCAGAGGCTGCCGTTTCACAAACGGGATTTATTTATGATGAAAATACAGGATTGTATTATGACCATAGCACTGGATTCTACTACAATTCAGTAAGGATCATTTCCAAAATCCTTGGCATTTTTCCTCTGTTGCAAAAGTTTCGTTAGTAAAAGTTGATATGAGCAAAGAAATAAGATCCAAGCTGATCTTACGTTTTGAAAAACAGGTTATTGAAGATGAATAGCATTAAAAGTTTGTTAATTAGTTTTTTAATTATTTCATTCAAATTAAAGATAGCAGGCTAAGATACAAATTTAGATTTTAATTCAGTTCTTTTTGATGTCTCCTAGATCTTTACGGTACTTGGCATTGTAGAAATTTTATGCTATGAAGCTGATGTGTAACTCTTTCAAACATAAAAACCTGAGCTTAAAGATGTCTTGTGTAGAAAAAGACATATTTCTGAAGTAAATCAGTTGCTTCTCCACAATGAAAAGTATATTGAGGGAAAATACACAAAATGTTTGTGCTTTTACTTGAGTACTGCTACCAACTAGTTTGATGCTACAGGAAAGAAAACACTTCTTTAGAAAAACAGATTAGATGATGGATCAGAACTTCTTATTGGTTACTTTTTGTTACACATTTTTATATAGCTTTTTCTTTTTGTCCTATGAGGTGTGTGTGTATATGTATACAGATATGTGGATAGATGCTTATACACTACTGTGCTGATAACAGTTTGTTTGCAGTGTTATATTCAACTCAACTTTAAAGAATGCATGAGGTACACAACTGTTTGTTTTCAGGACGTTTCTGGACTTAATAGTTAAGGTCTTAAAAGGATACCATTGCTTTTGACATAGTTTGTGGATTTAGTTACACATAAATTTTGGGGCTATACATTACAGTTTATGGTATAATTATCCAAAATAATATATTTTCTTGGTCAGTAAGTGTTCTGAATTACAGGAAATGTTCTTTTAATGTGTTTACTGGCAAAGTTTTGATGATGGGGCCAGGGGCTGTAGAGGTAGCCTCTGTGGGAGGAGGCCAAGGGCTGCCTGGACATGGCTGATTCCACTGCAGGGCACAGCACAGCCATTAGAGAAGCTGGTGGTGCCTCTCTGAAAGCAGCGTAAGAAAGGGCATAACTCTGCACAGTGCAGTGTGTATGAGGGGGCGAGTGTGAAAAATAACCCTGCGAACATCAGTGGCAAAGAAGAAGGAACAGGAGGAGGTTCTCCAAGCACCAGAGCAGACAATTTCCTGCAGTCCGTAGAGCGGACCAAGCTGAAGCTACTCACACTACAGTCCACGGAGGATCCCACACGGAAGCAGCTCCTTGGGGAACTGACCTGTGGAGGGCCCATGCCAGAGCCCAGAGCAGGTCTCCCTGGTAGGAGCTGTGGCCTGTGGAGGACACATGCTTGAAGGAGTTCTTGAAGGTCCCATGCTGGGCAGGGGAGAAGTTGCAGCAGAGAGGGACTTGTCATGAACTGATCTCAGCCCCTCTACTCCTCATTTCCCTGCACCACTTGGGTGGGGGAAGACTTGGGTCTTCACTGCACTACTCAGGTAGAGGAGCTGGGAATGAAGTGGTACAGTTGAGCTTGTGAAAAAAAAGAGACTGGGAGAGGTGTTTTTAATTTGATACTTGTCTTCCAGCTCTATTTTAACTGTTTCCAAGTCGAATCTGGCTTGCCCATGATAGTGACCTCTCTGTCTTGACCTATGAGCTTTTCATCTTATTTTCTTTCCCAGTCTTGTTGAGGAGGGCAATTGACAGAGTGGTTGGATGGGCATCTGGTAGCCATCCAGGATCAAGCCACCACAGTTCTTTAATTTTATCAAACTTCAAATGTGGTTCTTTATTAATCAGGTATTTCTTTGAACAGTGTACTTACTGAAGTGATGATAACATTGTTCTTCATTTCTTATAAAGGAAAACCAACTGTATTATGACCCAGCAACTGGAATTTACTACTACTGTGATGTGGAAAGCGGACGATACCAGTTTCATTCACGAGTGGATCTGCAGTCTTACCAGTCCTCTGGTACTAAGCACACCAAGGATAAAAAGGGGAAAAAGAAGAGAAAAGAACCAGAGTGGATTGCTGCAGATGAGTATAAGGTAACTTCAGAACTGACAGAGAGAAAATGCAAAATCTGTTGGGTTTTTGTCCATGAAGCAACTTACAGGTTGTGGGGCTTGGTTTTATGCAGAGAATATATGCCTATTTTTTGAACTATTTAAACATACTTAACCCTACAGCAGGTTGCTAACATGTAGTTAGTGTTCAAATAACTTTCCCATTGAATGATTAAGGATGAAACTTTTAACTTGGATCCCCTTGCTTTTTCAATATTATTTTATTACTACCCAACTGTAAAGGAGTCTAAAACTGAGTATCAGTGAAGTTTTTTGATTAGCAGGCACACTAGAATGAGTTCAGTGTTGTGTGGGTTGGATTCACATCAGAAAATCAGTGTTAGCAGCAATGTCTTGGGTTTGGGATTTTGGCTTGTGATCTGTTGTTGGTTTTTTGTTGGGTGGGGTTTTTTTCAGATTCACATTATGAATCAAAAAAGTGTAAATTTTAAAAATACACTCACACAATCCTTTCTCTGTGACTGCATTCCAGAGCTTAGTCCATTGGCATTTTACTGTATCTCTGCTGTCATTTGAGATTGGTGTCTTGAAGTTCTATTTCTTTGCATATTATGCTCTCCTGTTGATACTTTACTTGATCAATGTATTTTCGTTGTTAGTGTGTGGATAAGCTGTACATCTTAATAAATGCCCATTGTAATTAAACGGTATTTTAAGTTACAAAATTTTTCTGAGTGCTAAGAAAGCATACCATGTGGTGTATAGTGACTGCCTTGAAAAACATTACTCACTCCAAAACACCAAGAAGTTCTAACACAGCTCTTAAACCTCAGGAAGGGTTTCCTTTATGAGCACTCCTGCTGATGTTGAGTCCTGTTGTGCCAAGTTGTTCTATTATTTTAAGATAAAATTGAATATATTGATTTCTTGGTTTGCATTCTTCAAAGTTATTGCTTTAACCATTACATAGTTTCATTATGTAGGCCTCAGAAAGCAGATTGGTTGAAATCTGAAATAATTACGTTACTGTACAGGTACATGACTCTACTGTACAGGTAGCTGTACATAATCGTCACAGAGCATCAGTGCACAGTTAAAAACTTTTAATCAGGAGTGAAGTCATCTGAAAGATTTGAAAATGGGAACTATTTACATTAAGAAAAAGTGCAATTATGTTAAATGAATAGTGGTTGTTGACGGATTACACATTTTATAAACAAATTGTGGCTAATGCAGGAATTCCTGCTCCTTGAGGAAACTTGACATGAACCTTCCATTCGGAAAACTTGACCTGGATACTTAGCACCACTAAGTATAATGATTCTTTAGACTTAAGAGACGAGAGCTAATGCAATGAAAGTGCAGTTTTACCAGCACCCAGGTTCTGGGCCTGCTCTGTGCAAATGCTAATTAGCATTCTGCCACTCTAAAAAGGCATTGGTCACTACAGGACTTTATCCATCATGTTTCAGGAAAGAAACATGAAGAGCTTGTAGAAGTAAGTCTTTATCATAAACTGATTAATAAGTCTCTTAAATTTAGTTCTGTAATGAACTGTTACCTAAACCAACAAGAGTGTTTATAAAAGTTCTAAGGCATGTATAGCTCTGACCTAGCAAATAATGTTGACTACTTTTTAGAATCTCATCACAGTCTGCTTCTGTAATCTGATTATAGTAGAAATAGAGTTTTGTCTTTAGCTTACTTTATACTGATACTTTTATTTAGATAGTCTTGTTAACAAATCCTTTCTGTGAGACTGCCACAGTCGCAAGGTAGGAGGTAAACATCCATTTTTTTCTCATGTGTTTTATTGATGGTGAACTGAGTCTGTTGCTTTATTTGTAAATTAATTTGTTTGACCAACAAGGTAACAACAAGGGAAAACATTTAGAGTATACTCTAGTGCACAGATCTTTCCTCCTATGAGCAGGGAGTGAAGGTCAATGTTAAAGAAGTAATCATGGCCTTTTTTATTTTTTTAAACAAAAACAGGGAGAATATAAAGTGAAACATAAAACACTCTCCATTTTAAACTTCAGAAATTAAAGAATGCCTTTTTGTCAGTGCACTTCTTTGTAAATGCAGTACTGGAGTTAGAAGAAAAAAGTACCTTACTGACATAGTTTACATAGCTGAGCTAAAACATTTTGTTCTTGTACTGTGGTTATTAATCACTTAAAAATTCCATGTTATATTAATATAAAAGATTAAGATTGCTAGAATAAAAGATTATATTCTTCTGTTATAAAACTGAAAAATTGGTTTATAAGATGCACAGTCAAGTGCATAGATGCATGGTATTTTTTGGCAGTATAATTGTTGTCCAGTTTAGTCTGGTATTGGCAAAGGCACTAATTAGTTCATAATAGAATGAGACTAAAACCATCTGGTTTTAAGTAGGACTTTGTAGTTGAAGCATTGTCTGTTGAAATGCTTTTCTCCAAACTTACTGCCCAGTCTTCTGCTTTTTCCTTCCCTGAACGCTGTTTAAATTATTAAAGTTATGACAGTGCTTTTGAAGACTAGTACCTCATTACTGCTTTTCCCAATCAATTATTAAATTGTGCTCCTAGCCTGAAAAATGGTCCCAACACCGCCTCCTTTCTTGACCAAAGTAGGTGTTACTTGCCTTTCTTTTTCTATAGATGGTACAGGTAGGAGAAAGGTTTGGTTAAATGCCTGGGCTGTGGACCACTAGTGTTAAGAAAGCAGGGTGTACTTCTGGAAACATGTCGTACACGCCCTGAACTTTATAATTCTTGGGTGAAGCTAAGGTGGTTTATAAGACTATCCATGTGAAGCAGGGGAAGACAGTTAGTAGTAGTTACAGAATCCTAAAAAATTTTTCAGTTAAAGGAATAAATGTAAACAAATATTGATAGATATTTAGTATTGCTTAAAAATTGCCAGAAACAAGAAATAAGGAAATTTAGCAGCTATGTGTATAGATTATCAAGCATATATTTCTATGTAGGTGGTATTGGTAGCTATGGTTTTGGTAGCTATGGCTATACCAAAATCGCATGTGATTTTTGAATGACTTAATTTAAACCAAAGTTAGTATATTTTTTATTTAAAAAAAGATTGTAACTGGAACAATCCCTTAATTTTCTGTTTCTGGTCACAGGAGGGTTTTCTGTTGTGGTTTAGTTTCTAGCTATTGTGAAGAAATTAATGTACTCAGCTATCTTACATATAGTATTTGTTTGTAAGTAGGAAATTAGGATGCTTAACACTACAGAAATGGCAAGTGAGTTGTCCACAAATATTGTAGCATTCTTAAAGAAAACCTAATATAATTCTGAGAATGTAAAGGATAAAATTAATCTATTGAAATATTATTGCATTTTCGACAAGCTGAATTGCCAAACAAGAAAATACTCATAAGTGTCTGCTAAAATGAATATACTTCTAATTGTAAAAAAACAATGGAGGGGAAATCAGGTGCTTACTATGACCTGGGGAAACTTCCTAATTTATACAAGAGCTTTCCTTAAAGAGATCATTGCTTTTCAGTCCCTAAACTGAAACTATATTACAAGTAGGGGTTTTTTTGACATGTGAAACAAAGTATACGGTCTCTACTTGCTTGTCTTTAATAGACAACCAGGATTTTTTTTTTTTGCCAGGATTAAGTATTCGCCACTGTGCAGGTCACATAAAAAGAGTGGTGGGATACCTTGAAACTTTTAGGCATATAGTTTAGTTCTGGTATCTTTTTGTAGGGGTAGGTTAGAAAAAAGGTAAGACAAGAAACATGATATTTTCTTCTGTACAAAAAAACCCTTTAAATAAGTAAATTTGGAAAAGTTTAAAAAGAAAAAAAAAAGGTGGCATAAGTAATAAGGGGATCCCTGGCCCAATATCAAGATCCAGGGCTTCCATACAGTTTGGAGAATAGACTGTGCAGTAGTGATCCTGCAGTTCTACTTGCTGCATTGGTGCCATTAGAAATACATAGCAAAATTTAGAAAGAAGGTCTGACACATGCCATAAATTGTTTTTAAATTTAAATTTTTTTATTTTCAAACTACTACCTAGTAAATTTTATTTCAGATTGGTGCTCAAAATTAACTTCTAACATATTCTTTTCATTATAGACGCATCGTAGCTACTTCTGTAGGAGAGACAAGGTGGTTTTAGTAGTATTTCCCGTAGAATTCTCGAAGCAGTGATTTTTACTTTTTTTATCACATGTAGTTTACTTTTTGCTGATATTCATCCCATCTTTAGGTACGTCAGTTGACAGAAACCATGGCTAATCTGAAGATTTCTTCTTTTGGATTGGCAGCTTCTGGTAAAGGTAGAGTTGAGACAACAAACACATTAGTCCACGGATGTTTACCTTTAACCTTGATATTTTTATTAAAGGAAAAATAATATCTAGTAATTGATGTTTAGATATATTTTTTCCTAAAGGAATTAATAAATTTTTTTAAGCTATTTGATCAAAATCCATTCACCTGCAAAGTAGCTTTGAAATATATTTTAAATACTGTGTAAGTAACATCTAAAGAAAACTTTGATGGCATTCTAGAATATTTGGGAAGAGAAGTATTTAGCATCCCTGTATAATATAAAGGCTCTGGACTAAAGAAATTACTCATTCTTTAGGTAAGGTAAATTACTGTTCCCCATATTTCAGAGCTGTCCACCAGTGTATAAAATGACTCCTATATGATGTAGGAAGAGCTTTTTCTTCTGGCATTTAATTAGGTTTTTTTGGACTGGAAAATTGAGTATTGTGTAGGGTGGATAAGAGTAACTGAAGTACTTGTAAAATGGTTTTAGCACATGAAAGCTTAGTCATTTGAGTGAAAGAGCTATTTTTGAGTGTTTGAAAATACTTCTTTAGTAAAATATGGAATTTCAGATTAATATTTCAAATTGAGAGAGTGAGTGCTAAAGATGTGCTATTCAGTCCTGTAGAAGAGTTTTGAGAACCTATGATTCTGTTAAATCACCTACTGAACTTCTAGCAAACCAAGAAACAGCAGGCTACACATATGAGAAGAGTTGTATTTGTCTACATTTCTATGTTTTGTATAAAATAAATTTAGAAAAAAATAGTTTAAACAGTGCAGTTCTTAGAAATGAGCTAATTATGCTCACAATAGTAAGTTCTAATTTATAGGCATGTTGAAGAATTGCATGAACATGGATGTTGATCAGCCATAATACAGAAAAATTGAAGTTTTGAAAGACAAAATGTCTTGCTCTGTAACAGTAAAGCAAAAAGTATCGTTAAATGCTTAAAATATTTTGAATTTTTCAGAAAAACCGTTCAATGACAATGATAATATATATTTTCTAAGTAGAACAATCTGCATTTCAAAAGGTCATTGTAATCAGTAGTTTGTGGCCTATTTTTTATGTAAAACCATCAATTCCACTCAGATAAGCATGATTTGTTACTCTTATAAGATCAGTCCTCATGTGATACATAAAAAATCCTAATTTCAAAGTACTTTTGGCTGACTTTATTAGGGATGCAGAAATGTGAACCAACTCAACTCTGTTAAGAAATAATTTATTATCAATCAGATTGATCACACCCCTCAGCTTAGTGAAAAAAATCCCAGAGATCATGTAATACCCAGTAGATAGAATGTTTTTCAAACCTGGATCACATTGAGTCAATCCTTGTCTAACTCATGACTGTTGGTGTCAGTCTACTATTCAGATGTATTGGGCAACGCAACACTGAAAAAATGTATGTGCCTAATATCATGGTGTAAAAAATGATTATAATGAGCATATACTTGCATACTTTGTGTCTCGTAGCACAAGTTTGGGATAAAGAGTTAGTCATTGAGAAATCAAGTGCATTACTAGAATTTATTGCATTGTTCAGGGTAATACTGACCAAATATTGTGCTTACTGCCAGTTCCTAGTTTTTAAGCAATGACTATGTGGAGGCAAGGCATTAGGTGCTGTTTGCATAGTTACACTTTAATGCATGCTACACATGTTCTGCGTTAGTACTGGTAGTCAGCCATGCTTTAACCCCAGCCAGCAGCTGAGCCCCAGGCAGCTGCTCGCGCACTCCACCTTCAGCAGGACTGGGAAGAGAATTGGAAGGATAGGAGTAAGAAAACTTGTGGGTTGAGATACAGCCACATGCACAAGCAAAAGAAAGCAAGAAACTGATTCACTGCTTCCCTGCCCTGGGCAGGCAGGTGTTCAGCCTTCCCCAGGAAAGCAGGGTTCCAGCACAGGTAATGGTAACTGGGGAAGACAAAGGCCAAACTCTCAGTGTCTCTCTTGCTTCCTTGTCCCTCCCCCAGGGTTAATTGCTAAGCATGATGCTATGTGGTATGGGATACCCTGTGGACAGATGGGATCAGCTATACAGGTTGCGTCTTGCTTCCAACTCCATGTGCACTCCCAGCCTCCTCGCTGGTGGAGTGGTGCAAGAAGCAAAGAGGCCTTGGTTTGTGTAAGCACTGCTCAGCAATAAATAAAACATCTCTATATTATCAACCACATGTTCAACACAAATCCAAAACACAACCCTACACTAGGCACTGTGAATAAAATTAGCTTTACCCCAGCCAAAACCAGTACATTTTATACATAATGGAAAAGGATTTCTTCACCACAAGATCCTTTCAAATGCTTTAAGGTTCATTCAGTATCCCTATGCTTAGTGTTTATACACTTTGTCAAGATGTGCATTTTAATACAGATCCGTGAAATCATGAAGTGCTCAAAATCCATATTCAGTTTTAAAGTCCTTGATTTCATACAAGGTTTTCTAAATGTGAAGACTGCATTTTTTTCAGTATGTGACTATTTAGTTTGCTTTCTTAACAGTTGAATGTAGCAATTGTGAAAAAATACAGAAACTGCTTAGAAGAGGCTTAATGGTCATATTGACAAAATCATAGCATGAATGTATGAATGGATCCTTGGTCTGTTTATAAGAGTGTTTTTAAAAATTCCTGTTTTCAACACAGAACCAAGAGTCTACTCTTTAGTAGCCAGGCTTTGAAACATCACGTTTTTACTTTCTAGTTTAAAATACCTGAAGTGATGCCAAAAATCACGGGATATCACAAGATTCACTGTGGAGAAGGAGTTGAGTAGTTGGAGCATTGTACTTGGGCATTAGTGCGTCACAGTCGAGTGTTGTTTCGCCTTGCTTGTGATTTGACCAGATGGTGTCATTTCTTTGTTTTCAGATTAGATGAGATTGGAATACCCTGAGCTACTTTGTTAGTTTACAGTATTATAGAAGTAATACATTTTAGATTGCACAACACCTTGGTATCTTTGGTATCAATCTAATACCCATACCAAACATAAATATAGACAAACACAAATACACTGAAAAATATAACTTATAAAAGGAAAAAAATCAGATTTTCCAAAAATATTTCTAATGGAATTCATGTGTTTGACATGTCTAAACTATGTAGGCTTACTTTTGGCAGGTTTACTACGCATTTTGTTTAAAATAAACAACATTACACAGTGACCTTCCAATCCTGTTCCTTTCTGTTCAAGGACTTAGAGGATTTGGGGAGTGCATTATAGAGAAGCTGTGAACAAACCAATAGTCTTTCAGTTAAAGCATGAAAACCTTTTTAAAAATCACTGGTTTTACCTGAGAACCTGCTGTCTTACTGAAAGTCTTTCAAAAGTACACTGTCCTACCCAACAGCTGAGAGGAATTCTTGGGTTTGTCTTAGTCTGTGCCACTGATGCGTTTTTACAATTCTGAAAGTGGTTTAATTTCCATTATGTTAACATTCACATTATTTCACATATCTTGAAATGGAATGCACGGAAAGAAGTCAAGGATGTATTTTTTACCTTCCGTCTTGCAATATTTGATACAATTCAAGGCAATTGAATGCATTCACTCTGAACTCAAAATGACACGTAATTTAATCTGAGGTTTTATCTTTTAAAGGCACTTCTGTTCTTTTTTCTCTTTTTTCCTCTTTTTTTTCCTTCTTTTTATTTTTTCTAAGATAGTTATCAGGCTACTAGATTGAGAATTACATTTTCAAGGTACTCTGGCAGAATTAATATGAAACTTTAGATTTCTCAGTTAAAAAAATGTTGGGTTTTTTTTTTTCTGATGATGATGAAGTAAGTGGAAGAACCTGTAATAATCCAATCTGTCTGATATTCAGTAGAGAAATTGATAAATTTCTTGCAGTAGAAAATGGATTTTTAGTAGAACTGTTTCACACAGCATAAGTTAAGCTTATACCCTCTATGCTATCTTGATTAAAGACTCTGTTAAAGATGTGGTTTTGAAAGGAGGAAGAACAGGTCTACAGGTGAAGCATGAGTGGGTATTCCAGATATTGTGGACCGTGGTAATAAAAAAGAGGATACAAACAGGAGGAAGATACAATGAAGATAAATTAAAGACCTTCTAAGCAAGTTGCAAGAATTGAATAAGAGAGGGACAGAAGTGAGTGTCATAAAAGCAAAACAGGAAAATATTCGAAGTGATGTTGTACAAGTTTAAAAATGAGGACAAGATTGTGAAGTTTCTAAACATTTCTTAAGGGTGAGAAAAGAGTGACGTTTAGAAGAGGAATAAGTGAAGTTTAGAAGAGGAGGGCTGTCACACTTTACCAAATAGAAGATGGTCTCAGTCACGTCTAATAGGATGTGAAAATGTTTTTACTGAAATGTAGAAGTTCTGCCTCCTGCATGTGTAAAACTTTCTGGAAATTTAATTTCTTAATAGTTCTAAAAATAATTCTTCCTAAGTGAAGAGTTTAATTTACTTGCGGGCTCATAGTATTCTTTAGAAAAATTCAACATGTAAAGACTGTAACATTGTATATAACTCCTCTCCAGGATTTGGACACAGAAGAGCAGAAATCATCTAACAGCCTGAATTGCTTTTCCACCACCGAGCAAGTAAGTTCTACTGAAGAAGATGAGTCTCCAAATGTAAGAAAGAAGAGTAAAATGGACACAAAACCACAAAACAGTCTAACAGCCAAAGAATCCATTTCTACAGACAGTATAAATTCACATTCCCACAAAAGTACACCAGATGCTGCAGCATATACAGATCACAGTAGAACAGCAGACACAGAGAGTGAACCAGAAGAAGGTGAAATCACAGATTCTGAGTGTGAAACCTATAGTGAGGAGGAATTAACAAGTGAAGAAACTGGTGATTCAGAAGACTCAGAAAATGAAGGTGAATTATTGTGGATTATATACAGTATTACTGTATTTTTCCAGGAACCTGTTAAAAAAAAATTACAGTTTGAATAATTTAAAATATATATATAAAAGCATGTGACTTGAGATACTTTGAACTAAAAACTGCTATATGTTACCAGCATTTCTTTCCCTCTCTTCACTTGCACAAAAGTAAGTAGTAGTGTTTTTATAAAAGCTGTTTCTGAGTATAACATCTGTGCTTGTGTAGAAACCTCTGGGATTGCAAAAGTTTGGTTTGATTAGGAAAGTGAAAGGAGAAAAGAAACTCTGCTACTAAAGTAGGGGTTCTAGACCAGTAATTCACAGTAATTCTATGTATTAACTCTCTTAAATTAATATACACTATTTCTCATACTGTTTGTAAACCATCGTGTACAGTTGAATGCAAGATGGGTCTACTGTGGTGAAAAGCAACATGGAGTACTAGTTGAAATACTGTTTTGTTCATACTCCAGTGGCAACTTGTAAGAAATGGATATAGACAGGAAATCTGTATACTGTTTTATACCAAAGTGTTCTGCTAGGTCCTTTAAAAAAAAAATGAAGGTAACCTGTGAAAAGCTTGATGCAGCCAGTCAGAGCTATGTATGTGAAAAGGACATTCCAAATCACAGAATGAAATACAGCCTATAGAAAACTGTATTGTAGCCTGTGCCCTGCTCAGTTTATTGTCAGTTTGTTTCTTCCATTTTCATTACTTAACTACTCAGATTCTAAGTGATTAATGCTAACCAAAATGTGCTTGCTACCATCAGGCTTTCAGACTAAATTCTTTTCTTAATATCCAGCTCTGTAGTAATGCTGAAGTAATACAAACTGGAGACAGTTTCTCTTCCCATAGTACCTTTTAAGGTATTGTCTTCTCATCTATGTCTATTCCTAGCAGAGATCATTGGAGACTGTTTCTACAAATGTACATCCAAGTACAGAATTCATACAGCTGCTAGAATATAGTATCTTAATGGATAAAGATGCAAAAAAGCATATGCATCTGTAGGCTATTATTTTTTCTAATCCATGTTGATGAATAGTGCTCCTAAGAGAAAAAAATAGTAAAAATACATATGACATAGAAATTGTCAGATACAGAGTTTGATATGCAGATATCAAACAAAAAGGTGCTGCCTTTTCTCAAAGTAAAATTGTTTTCTAATCTGTTACAATTAGTGATCCATAAATTTATAATATACTACTAAATTTTGTGAATGTATATATATTTTACTGCTATAACTAAAGAGTTGTCCACATGTAAATAACTAGAATTAAGAAAACATTTGCAATACTTTGGTGTGCAGTCAGAAAGCCTTTGAAACAATAATCTCATCAAAGTTTTCTCTCAGATGTGGTTACGCATTTCTTTTTATGAAAGTTGCATATTATTCTCCCAAGTAATGCCTGAATGTTTTTCAGTTTTTTGAAAACTATGGACTGTAAAGTTAAAATTGTAATTTGTTGGTACTAATGGTGGTGGGGTTTTTTTCTATATAATTATAGATGAAGAAAAGATCTGGCCTCCTTGTATCAGAGTAATTGTAATAAGATCACCAGTTCTACAGACTGGGTCACTTTATATTATCACTGCTGTGAAACCTGCTACAATTGGAAGGTAAAACTGAATGAAATTTTACATACATATACATATATATATATATATATATATATATATATATGAAACTACCTCACTTTGAAAGCTATGGAAAGCACTTAGGATTGCTTGTCTCTACTCTTCATGCTTGTCTTCCTAGGCTGCAGCAGTTGTAAGGTTCTCTGAGTTTGGTTAGTCCACAGTAAGAAATTCAAGTCAGGTCACATAACAGCATGTTGTTGTGATAACATAACAGTATACACAGTTAATGCACCTCAGCAGACCTGAAAATTTGTTAGTGATAACTCGATTTTGTGACTGAGCCCCAGTGGCAGCATAGCTGCAAGTCCTTCTTTGAAAACTTGTTTCCTAGAGAGTAAGTAAATTTTGTTCCAGGCCACTAAAGTATTTTTTTCAGAAATGGAAAAATGCCCTTCAGAAATTCACGATCACAAGGAGGAATATCGTGGACTTCCTCACACAATCAAATTTCAGTAGGGTTTGTTTATTGGCTTTAGATAGTAAGTTGGTTTGTGCTAGACTGTATGTAATCTTACAGTTCTAAATCCGGTTTGTTCATTGTGGGTAATGAATTTAATGATGATGTAAAGTTTTTTCCATGCTTACTGAAAACCTCACCCTGGAAAAGCTGTTTCTATCTAATGCTGATAGATGTGTTTTGACTTGGTTAAAGGTGAAGTCCATGTATGTGAAGATGAACAGACAACTCTACTTTGAATTTGCTTATAGGTCTTTTACTAGCTACATTGCTTCTTAATCCCTTAGTATAAGAATTTCATACACAAATCCCTTCTTCCTATTGCAGTGTTTTGATAACGAAAAATGCAAACCAGCCAAAACCCACCCTGTACAGATTACTCTTTCTTTACTTGTATTACCTGCCTAATGCCACCAAGAATTTAACTTCGCCATTGAAGACTGATGCCAAGATACACTGAAGAGCCCGAAGGATGCAGAGTTCAGACTGTTATTTACAGGCATTGCATAACAGTTCAGATAGAAATGTCAGGTTTATAGATAAAAATTTAATGGTACCATTTGATCCTTTATTAATCGCCTGCTTTGTATGTTTTATACAAATGGCAGAAGGCACCTGAAGCCAGTCTTTACATTGTGTATATAGCAACACAATGTTTTGTATCTGTAAAAATTCATAATAGCTTAGAAGAGAAATATGGTATTATGGCTCAACTGAAATATACCTTTTGTAAGCCACTTACAAGACCTATTTATACTTTGTTGTGATTTGTATATCAACTTACTTTTCCAGAGAAAAAGATGTTGGACACACACTTCAGATTCCTGAAGTTGGAGTCAGTAAGGTAACTCTTGTTCATGTCTGCTAAAAGGTAGATCAGAAGACATAAATGTATGAGTGAAGCTTTAGATTTTATGGCTTTAAATTTGGAAAATCATGTTAATTTTTTGAAAGAACTTTCAGAATGAGATACGAGTTTAGCCAGACTTGAATTAGAAAAAAGGAAAACACACACTATTTTACTAAACGGGAACTTAACATAAACAACAGCGTTGTTTTCGAAGTCTGGAAAAGCTTAACACTCTTAAAATTGGAGTTCTATTAATCTACAGTGTAATGCACAGTAAAAAAATTATATTTTGAATCTTGAATTTCATAGTTACTGAACTTGAGGAAAAACCCTTTTAAGTACTAATGATATATAAAATTTTGGTGTCAGATAGTAACAATTTTGTTACCAAGTAATGCAATCCTTGCAGTATGCTCAGAGCAAAAGGGTTTATTTTATTTTTCTTCAAGCAACTGTAGAAGTGATGTAGAGGGAGTTTGAAAAATTAACAGAATCCCTTTCACTGGTAGATTGAATGAAAATTCTTGTTCTATTATAAATTCTGGGCTCTGTTTTGCTAAATACTTCAACACAGACCCTAAATATAGCACTCATAATAAAAGAAAACTGTAGATTGACAAAGTTTTGCCATTCAAACAAAAAAATTGTTAAAAACATCTGTAAATGCAAGTATCTCATGAAATACACTTTACTATGTCTATTTTAAATGATAGTTCTCATTAATCAGCTGCTGTATTTCATACTGAATAATTTCTGGAGTAAATATTTCCCTGCTATTAGTAACTTTCTCAGGCACGTGTTTGAAACTGGACAAATAAAGAAGCCAAAAGGCTTTTATTTTTCTGTAGTGTTACCAGTTTAGTACTTCGCAGGTACTGACAGTTTATAAGAAGTTACTTCACTTTTCAGATAAGGAGTCAAAGGTGAAAAGATAAATTACATATCTGCAGAAACAAAAAGTTACGTGCTAGTTTGTTTTCTGCACTATTCTTACGTTTTAGCTGTGGACAACTTTGGTGTTTGCTTTTCTTGAGTGGAAAGTGATTTTTAAAAATGCTACAACCTGCAGATTTAGCCTCTTTAGAAGAAGTTTTAGTTCTATTCAGTAAAACAGAAGTAGAAAATAAAGTATCTATTGAAGGAACTAGTCAGTCTCCATCATTATGGGAGTATTCCATTTAGTAAAAAATGCTAGCTAATCTTCAAAATACATATTTTCAATTTTTTTATTGAAAGCAGCAACTTCAATTGCTCGAAATTGTCAAATTTGAAAGATTCACTTTTCTAGACTTACTGCTTTTATTGGAAGTTTTAGTAGGCTGGAGAAGTTGGTACTTTGGCCTGTTCAGTGGCCTTTTCTGGAGGTTGTGCGTCTCTTTATGAATTCGGCCAGGAGTTGTGCTTCCTCTGGTCTGTTTGGGCTTGGAAGGAATACCTATATAGAACTGCAACAAGACAAAAAAAAATAGATTGTCAGTCTCAATATCAGAAAGGAGATAAAAGAAACAGCAAAAGATTGGTACTGATTGTGTCCTAGGTATTAAGATGCAGGAGAAGGTGAATTATGTGAAAGTTATAAAAGCATAGCATTAAGGGAGTTATTTCAGATATGAAAGACCAAGTAAATGGAAGCAGAATAAGATCTTTTTATAAAATGATAGTGCTATAACCTATCTTAAAAGCAAAAAGCCTATTATTGACAAGAGCAGTTAAAAAGGCTATATTACTGAACCTTGCAATTCTTTACGTAAAGCATTCTTGCCACATTGGAAGAATATAGTTGTCCAGCATTGAATCAGCTTATGAACAAAATTGTTACATTTTTAGCTGTATATGTTAGCTCATGCTGTTGTGGCCTGTTCATTTACATTGCATAAGAATGAAACCATAAGATGTGAAATTCTCTATTAACTTACAGTACCAGAGCCACTCATTTTTAAGGTCTCAAAATATATTCTGAAATCTTACCTTAAAATAACATTTAAATTGTGAAATATTCGCTTGACAAGAACATTTAACTTAGGTTTCTATTTGTCAGTTTCATGCAGAAGTGTATTTTGACCATGATTTGCAAAATTATGTTCTTGTGGATCAAGGCAGTCAGAATGGAACAGTTGTTAATGGAAATCAGATTCTCCAGGTGAGTACCTATTTGTTTTAGTGCTCTATACATTGCAGAAAACTAATCTTGTGGCCATGTTAAACGTATTATGGCAAATCACTTACAATGCCATTGTATGTCTTCTTTCATACATTAATGCCTGCCTTGGTTTCCTTCTGATTTTAGGGCCACTTACAGTACTTAATGTTTGGTTATACTAGGAAAAACCCACTAGGTTGCAGTTGCTAGAGTGAAATACCCATTGTAGTTAAATATTTGCCTACATTTGTGAGACCAAACTGAATTACTGAGTTGTAAGCAGTGTGCATGAAATAGAGTTCATGTCCTTCATGAGTAGTTAACTTGTCTGCCAAAACTTTCTTTTGCTGTAGCCTAAAACAAAATGTGATCCCTACATCCTGGAGCATGGAGATGAAGTGAAAATTGGCGAAACTGTGCTTTCTTTTCATATTCACCCCGGCAGTGATACTTGTGATGGATGTGAACCAGGACAAGTTAGAGCACATCTTCGCCTGGACAAGAAAAAGGAGGCTTCTGGTTAGTCATATTATCGCTGGATATATTTTTTATTATGGCTGTTTACTTTATAAACATAATATCTAGTTCAGTTTTTGTACAATTTTCTCGTCAGCTGGGAATAGTTATACATAATGATGCATTTTCTTCTTGGTATATGTGTCTATGTATAATAATGTTAAAACAAAAATTCTCACATTTGTTTTATGTTTCAAAACATTGTTACATTAGTAATTAGAGATACAATCCTGTGTTCTTCCTTTTAGTTTGTCCAGCACTTAGCAAAGAAGAGAGAGAGTTAGTCAGAAGAAAAGCATTAAAACAAATACGGGTAAAATATGGTTTACAGGTGAGTTTACAGTAGAAGTTGATTAAGTTTTTGTAATCTCGTGGTTCTTACCTTTTCTTTTAGTACTTTGTGATTCCTATTTTAAGCCATACACTTAGTTAAATAAGGCAAGTTTTCAAATGCCCTTAAACTTAGCCTGGTTTGTCTTTTGTACCCTAAATTATTATTCTTTACAAACCTCTACAGAGAAAGATGCTGGTAAGAAGGCATGAGAGTTCCACTGAAAATTACAAGGAAGATCCTTTCGAAGCGTACAAGATTCCTAATTCTTTTGAAGTTAGATTTTGCAAGACACTTCTATTTTTATTTCTGCAGATTAAGTTTTCACTGAATTGCAGTCCTATCTTTTATTTGGAAAGGAAACATAATAAGCAACTGAAAAAATTATGGAAGGAACAGGAAATTCTTTCAGGTTTTTAAGTCCGTAGAAGAATACCAACATGAACATACAGGCAATATATATGTATTCAAATTACTTCTGTTGTAGAGATAATTTTAACTATGCGCTTGCTTCCAGCATTTGTACTCAGTATTCATGTAGAAAACAGAACGCCATAATTTCTATCAAATTCTTCAGATACCAAAATAATACTGAAACAGAATCTGTACACATGCTTAATTCTGTCATTTATTCTGAAAAAAAGTAGTTGGCTGAGGAACAGGCTAAATGTTTATATAAAAAGCTAATGGCATGTCCACATGGTTTTCTGCTTAATATGGAGAGATTGACTCTTCATACCAAGAGAAGATTCGAGACAAGCTGTTGTTTTATTTACAGCTTCTGAGAAATTACTGAATTTGGCAATATTACATGATGATGGCAATAATGTGGTTTACAAGGTATGCCTGCAAGCTAAGAAAATACTAAGTGAGGACTACGGATTTTGTTATAAGATTTAGAATTAATGAAATAGGCTGAAGCTGCTATGCTTCTGGAGGGAAAAAGGGAAATAATCAAAAATAGAGAATTTAAACCGCACTCTCTTTGTCTGATGTGATTTAATCTGCTTGGAAAGAACACAGAGTATGAAGACAACAAGGCAGTGAAGAATCCAAAGTACAAAGACAGAGCAGGAAAACGCAGAGAGACCGTTGGAAGTGAAGGAACCTTCCAGAGAGATGATAGTTCAGCTTCTGTTCATATGTAAGTTGGGCATGGGGGAAGATATGCCCCATGTCCTTCTCTTGCGAATCTTAAAAAAATGATGATAAAATAAGTATCAGTTTGTTACTAGCATACAGTTTGTTAGATTACAAATTACCTGTATATTTTGTGTTAGGAGAGCTAGGAGTTAAGCTTTTCACACTTCCCATTTCACATGCTCTTATTTATTAACTCCTCACGTTCCATATAGAAATCAGCTTTGGCGGTAAGGATGCTTAGATCACTTCCTTACTGACTCAAAAATTTAAAGAACTCCCCAGCTGCACTACTGACATCTTTAGTACTGTCTGTTTTTCAAGTGGCTCAATTTTTATTTTTCCTATTCAGTCCCA
Source organism: Eulacestoma nigropectus (assembly GCA_013397775.1). NCBI lineage: Eukaryota > Metazoa > Chordata > Aves > Passeriformes > Eulacestoma > Eulacestoma nigropectus. The sequence continues at coordinate 341,049 of VZTE01002991.1, forward strand.
GTAATAGTACACATGCAGATTTTTCACGTGCAGCTTCTCTCACTGTCAATACCCAGCCACTCATAGGACATGTATTTACAGACCTCTTAAATGACACTTCATGTTCCTTCAGTTGTTACTTTGCCTCTGTAGCTGTAGTTGGGGTTTTTTTTTAAGAGACATGAACTCATAAGTGCTTGTAAATTAATAAAAGGAAGTGTGAGATGATGAAATAGGTGCATTAGGATGATTTGGCAGCGGTACTGCCTTTTCCCTAGTGTAATCCATACCCTACTACCCATGATGTATCTTTTAACTCGTAAAGCAAGCAAGTAGTGCAGGAGTTTTACCAAAGATAGTCTTGGAGGAGCTTGCAAAAGGTAGCAAGGATCTTCTGGATAGCTCTTGATGGATTGATTACTGGTTTCTAGAGCAGCATATGTATGCATATTTCTGTTGTTCAGTATTTGAAAGCATACTCTTTATATTAACTCTTGCTTATCAGTTATCTTAAACTTTCTTCAAAGTGAAATCAGCAACAGCAACAAAGGACATAAAATGTTGGAGAAGATGGGATGGAAGAAGGGGGAAGGCCTGGGAAAGGATGGTGGTGGCATGAAGGATCCGGTAGGTCTTTCTGGTTTTCACTTGAAACAAAAATAATAGAAACATATTTGTAGTGAAAAGTATCTTACGTATGCCACTATTCACTTGAAACGTATCAAAACCCTGGTTAGGAAGGAGTAATCTCAGTAGGACTAGTCTCAAATTATTTTTTCCTTGACTAATGAGGTATTTTGAAATTTTTCAGTAGTTGTCCCTTCACTAGACTGTGTTCGTTAGGAAACTAAGCAAAGGAGGACAGACAGCTTCTAGCCATTGAATTAATAATCTCATATTTGAATACAAAGTCTGGAGGAAAATTGTAATAATTTAAATGATGTGAATTGAAGAATGGTTTAGGGTGGAATTCTTCACTTTCTCAGAGGCTGATGTAGCACAAAAATCAAGCTAGGTGATGAGCCATGAGAGAGGAAAAGCCAGCTGAAGTCACTAGCCACCAAGTTGTGGGCCTCTGTGGCAGCCATGTTAGCCAGATTTTGTCACCAGAGATGTGTTGTCTTTTGGCAGTAATGCTGCTCACAGGCACACCATGCCCTGTGTTGTCAAGCTAGCCAGCATAGGGATCATATGCTGCTCACTCAGTGAGGTGTATTTCACAGTAGTGTTAGTGGCAGGGGACATCATTCAGCACTCTAGATTGTAGTTCCAGAGGTGGTGATTTGACACATGATTTTCATGGTACTGTTTATATATCATCTAGATGTATTAGAACATGAAAGAGAAGTGCTTGGGGAGAGGGGGTAGAACATATATTAGAAAAACAGAATTTGTAGTATTTAGAATACCTAACTTGCAATTACAACAATATGTAATGTATTTGACAGATCCAACTTGAGTTACATCAGAAGCATGCAGGTTTGGGTACTAGGAGACCAGCCTCAATTGAAGATGTTCAGCTCATCCAGAGCAAGAATAAAAAGAACTGGGATAAAGCAAGAGAGAGGTTTGCTGAAAACTTTCAAGATCCTAAATCACAAAGGGATACACCTAAGAATACACCTTGGGTTAGAGGGACTGTAGACTGAAGTATCTAGTCCCCCAGCAAGGTAATTCCTGAGTATAAATAGTTGGGAGAGAATTTATTTTTATTCTTTTTGCTTTTGCTAAAGCAGGAGTTTGGTTATATGTAAAATACAGTTGTGGAAAAACTTATTCAAGATTAACCGTGTTATGTTAATTCGTTTTCTGTAGTCTTCATGCTTTTATACACATTTTTAATAAGAAATGAATGGAGTTTAGAGGGATATTCAAATTTAAGTACTTGAAAATTATTCTCATCACAAGCAGGAATCTCCCATTGTGTTTTTACACTTCACAGAAAATTACGCAAAACATCTGTTACATTTAAATATGATACCTTTAACATTTGAACAGTGATTTAAAATCAAGATGAAAAAAAAAATCCCCCAGATCCCTAGTACCATAGTGCTGTTTCTTCATGTTTGCCATGAAATGCTCGACAAGAGGCACATCTCTCTTAAATTCATACAGTTCAGTACTAGCTACATGTCTCAGCACGCCTTTGGCAAAGGAAAAGGGGGAAAAAGCTTGTTTTTAAATGATTCAACATCACTGTTCAAAAATACTGTACAACATGAAATAAACTACCAGCATTAGTGAAGAAAACAATGTTCAGAGACAGCTTGTAGCAAAACTTTCTTCTGTGAAGAACTTGTTTGAGATTTGTTTAGTAAATCTATATCATGCCTTTAAAAGAGGAGGTATGTTTAGAAAACTGCTGTCTGTTTGTATTTATTAACTTCTTTTTCTGATACATCCATTGCTGGCAATGGAGTTTATGCCAGAAAAAATCAACACAAACAACTGATTTTCGATGGGGAAGGATTTCCAAACTAAAGCTAAAAGATCAGTATTTATTGAATGTTCCTAAACACAATAAATCATTGTCAATTTAAGCAGCATGCTTCTTCATACTGTCTTGTCCATATGTTGAACAGGAGTGCTCTTCTAAAATAAGTAAAACTTAATCCCACTTTGTTCAAGTTGAAGTTCTGATACTTGTCCAAGGAAACATGGTAGTCTCACCATCTTACCGGATCATGCAGGCACTATGGAGTAAAATCAGAACAAGTTACCAGCCATTTGTCTTAATCTAGATGCATACACTATAAAGCAAAAGGTCCAATCTATTATTTAAATCATGAAATGTACCCAAGTTTACAACCTGAAGCACACCTTACTTCTGCAGACAGGTGAAGATACAGTTATCCACATTGAATGCCTAGAGCAGCATAACTAAAATTAGGTCACTGTTCGCCTTTGTAAGGAGTTCGTTTTCTACTGATTTAATGACAGACATGTATTATTGCTGTTGCAATAATATACAGGTATTGCTTTATTATGTACTTTGCCGTTGCATTCCTTTTTATTGGCAGCTTCGCATTTTCAGTGGCTATCCTTTTCTAGCTGGAAAAAATGTTGATCTGTAAGTCCTGTTCTGTACTTGTTAAGTTTTAGTTCACCACTGATCTAAAAAGCTCCTCCTGCTAGTAGGAGGAAAAAATCCCTGTATACGAAAAGAACATTTTTGCTGCTTTTTTACTTCTGTTATCTTCAGAGTAAATCAAATTATAAGTTTTAATTTGATGTGAGTAAGAACTGTAACTTTCCGTCTCCCCAATTATTCAAGTGTAACAGCTCTAAGAGAAGTGAACCACCGAGTTTGCATTTCATGAAGTTTTTGAAGTAAGACATCATTTGCCTTCTGTGAGAGGCATGGTCTGATGCAGTGAAGACTGACTGCTTTCAGTACTGCAGCTTCCTTTTTCATCAGTTCTATATAAAGCGCTGAAGCTTAGTCTTGGTTCAGTGTTGGTGTGACAGATATTCTCTCTTGATGCTGCCTAGGGAAGTGGAAAAAGCAGTGCCATTAATACACAGATTGTTAACAAAACAACCGGAAGTAAGGTCTGAGCAGTTGTGTGCCTTTATTGAGTAGGAGGATTTGTGCTGAGCTAAATATGACTTTTCATCCTTACCTTAGTGACCTCTTACAAAGTTTTAAGTCCAAATGAATGAGGTGAAAGCCACCAGTGGTGTGCAAGCCTTATGTGCAAATGCAGTACTGCTTTCCCTCACGTCAGGAGGGGAACATGAGTTGCCATTGCACTATTATAATTTTGGAGGCTATAACCAGTAAGATACAGCATAAAGTTTAACTGTCTTACCTTCTCAGTCCTCCAACCATCCCACTGTCTTTCCCAACTTATGATACTTAGGAGCTGCTTTTTTCTACAGCCCAAGTCAAGTTTTAGCAGCTTGCTTTACATATAAATACTGCTAGTGAATACATATAATCCTAAAGTTGTTAAGGATAAAATGAATCAGTTTATATAAACAAACTATTTTCTGTCATCCTAACAGTGACTTTTGCCAACTTAGCAAACATATTTCTGAAATTTAAAATAAACAAAGAATAGTAGGTACATTCTTAAGTGCTGAACAATCCAGCTAGCACATAAAGACAGGGAGTGCAGTCAGTGTTGTGTAAAAGGCACTGAACACAACACCTATGCCAGCAGAGGCCCTGAGCTATCTGCATATGAACCGCTTTTACACAACACACTGTAGGATGAAACTGGAGTGTTTGTTCGAACACAGCTGCTGCAGCTGGTTGTGTGAAGGGCACCTGACTGGGGCTTTCTGCCAGCAGATAACAAATCCACAGCAGCAGGAAGAGAGGTCAAAACCAGCATCTTGGTTACCAACAAGATGTACTGAAAGATGCATTCCGATGGCTTTTTTTCCTGTGTGGTCTTTTTCCACGTGCTGTGGGCTCTCAATGTGGGATTTTTTTTTTCAGCGAGTTTCTGATTTCTAAACTGAGGGTTTCATCTGCACCTTATTTTAATCCAGCAATGCCTCTCTGTGGATGAACATACCTGCATACGGGTTTCAGTAGCAGTGATCCTGATTCAGCCCTTCAGCGCACCATCCACTTTCCTCCGTCTGTGCCCAAGTGTCCCGGTGTCATTTCAGCGCTGCAGGCAGGACACACGCTGCCTCTCCTGCCGCTCCTGCAGCTCCTCGTTCAGTAGTGCAGGGGAAGAAACGTGGGTCACGGCCTGGCTCCCTGCGCTGTGCCGGGGAGGCCGCGCCGCGAACCGGGCCCGACAACAGCTCCCGCCGCAGGCACCGGCCGCGGGCCGCCGCCATCTTGTGTGGTCTCACGGCGCGGGGGAAGAGCGGAGCGGGACCCACCCAGCCCGGCACGGCCGCGGCCGGCACCGCCCCGCGCGGAGCTGCTCCGCCGGGCCCGGAGGCACGGCAGCGGGATTTGCCCCTGCGCTGTGTTCTGATGTGGTGCTCTGCAGCTGAGGAGGAGCGAAGGGAGCAGGGAATCCTTCGCATTACCAGAGGACAAGCAGACAAACGAAAACGGCAGCCGTAGATAGTAGTTTAAAAATACTCCTACGTGACTTTTTTTAACCTTTAGGCTTAGAAATGGTCTTAAGAATGAATGAGTGGCGTCTCAGGAGTGATTTTGAGAAAAACATGCTAGGAAGAGCCAGCACGACCCACCAAGGGAGCCAGCACAGCAGTAGTCTCAGAGCACCTCATTCACACCGAGCTGACTCTTAACATCTGCCATGCCCTGCCCGTCTGTTGTAAAAGGCCTTACAGCCCCTGCTCCTTAGGCTTCCCCGGCCCTCTCTTCATCTTCCTTCCCTTTTCTGTCCAAGGACAATGGTAGACTGGTGTTGCCGTGGTAGTCTTCAGTCAAGCCTGGTTGCTACTGCAGGTGATGTGCTTTGGTCAAACCTCTATTGCTGGACTTCATGGGACTAAGAAGTTCACAGATTGTCAAGCTAGAATTTGTAGCACTCTGGGTCTTGCACAAAAACCTGTTCACCTCCAACATTTTCCTCTTTCAGTCCTTTCTTTGTTTCTTCCTTTGTTGTTTCCCCTGGCTAATTTTTTTTCTTTTAGATCATCAGATTTCTTCATTTAGCTACCTTCTACACATCAAAAAACAATGTGCTGATTAAGTAAAACTGTGATACTTGAGTTACCACCATCAGATTCCTCACCAGACTTGTTTTTTCAGCCTTTTATCCTCTCTACTCAGCCTGTACCGGCCCCAGGCAGGAAAAGTCTAAAGTGCCCAGTGATGTTGAGTAAGGCTTATTGTGAATCAAAATTGTAGTTTCAGTTCCATAACTTCCTTGGCAAATCCTTAATATTTTGGTTTGATTATTTAGTTACACACTGGAAATAATACTAATTTTTTTCCCTCTTTAGAGGTATTCAAAAAGCAACCAGTTCTTTGTGGCCCTGCTTGAGCAGGGAGTTGGACAAGATGACCACCAGAAGTTTTTTCCAACCTCAGCTGCTTTGCAACTCTGTGATTACCACAGTGAAGAACTGATTGGCATTTGGATGTTGCAGGGGTGGAGGCCTAGACACATTAGGCAGGCAGAAAGAAGTCTTGAACTCATAATAGCAAGAAAACCAACAAAAAGCCCAAGGAGAGTGGGCAGTTGAAGACTTGCCAGCAAGGAAAAATCTGCTGTCCACTCTACCTTCCACCAGCTATCCTTGAAGCTGGGATTCATGATCCAACAGAGGTTAAGTTGCAAGAACAATAAGCATGTGATGTGTCTGAATGGTAAAGATTAAACCAGAGTTTTGGAAACTGCTTGGCAGGCTGGCAAGTCCAGCATTCCTCTACTGAGCATAACAAAGAAACAATAGGTTAAAAAAAGTGCTACAATCAGTAAGTGGCACAGCAGTGGACCATTTGGGCTTTTTGAAATGTTGTCACATGCTTTTTAAAGAGGCGTTCTCTGTTGTGTAATGTTGTGCAAAGTCCTGGTGTTCCCAAACTTTTGCTCAGAGGCAGGTTTGCATGTGACTATCTATTAACAGATGGTTGCTCAGTATAATGTAGGTGCAGTCATCCTCCACAAGGACAGTAGCAGGAAAAACCCCACTGAGGCATATCTGGGGTGTGTTTTCTGTTTGTCTCTTTCTGAGAGACTTTCTGACCTGTGTTGACGAAGAGGTTTGGGGTTTTTTGGTTGTGATCGACATGGGAGAGCAGAGATTCTGTCTGGGTGTGTTATTTGACCATGACAACAAAGTCAGTGTGATGAGAACGTGATAACTAGGGGCACTAGAAGCGGGCTTCTTCTGTTTGTTCAGGTTGAGCACAAGATAATTGGGTGGACAAGCCTCCTACCCACCAGTTCAGAGCTTGTTTAAAGCACTTGAGGAGAAGGAGAGTATAACTGGGATGTTCTTGAAATGAATTTTTTTTTAATGCAGTAGTTCCATTTTTCATTTTGCCATATAAATGCTTCATTTGAGACTTTGATCTTTATGCAGTCAAGACTCTACTTGGAAATTGCTCACAGTACACTAGTTCCCTGAAATAGCTTTATCCACTCTATGTCTTAAGTGTATTTAAAGAAGGATGTATTTTCTGACGAGTTTGCAATATGTGGGGCTTTACTACAAACTGAGATACTCTTTGTATGCATTGACTTGATGGAGAAATACATATGAAAGATGACTGTGACTTTCTGCTTTATCTCTTTCCCCACGTCTCTATGTGTGGCACCCTACAGATGCCGTGCCATTAAGATGACGATTGCAGTCTGCATCTTGCTTGCTGAAATGCCCATTTACGTTGAATTTTGCCACAGCCAGAGTTGAGTGGAAACTGAATGTGGTTTTTAAGCTTGTAACCTTCCACATTTTGGACGTACGAACAAGCTGCTACATTCCTTCTTCCTCAGGCCTTTTGCAAAACCAAGGTTAGCTGGTTCTTCCAAGGCTGTTTATTTGAAGTTATTTGAGTGATGGAGGAACATTACAAAAATGTTTAAACAACTGTCTGCAACATGTGGCATGATCCTCACCTCCTTCCTCACTGTCCTGTGACTTGCATTCAGTGAAGTATTTTCTTTCCCCTAGACACTGCTGACACCTGGCTATGGTAATATGCCAATTCCCAGTATCCACCATTAAGACTAATGAACTGTTGAAGCCTAGATAAATTGCTTTAGTCATTACAGATGAAGATTAAGAAGGCTTAACTGAGTGTAAGGCTCATTTTTAAAGTGCTGCAGTAGATCCGTTATCAGGAGACCTTTAAGTTGAGATCTCAGTATACTTCAAAGGCCTCCTATAACAGCTGGCAGGATTATTAATAGCTGCCACTACTGATTTAGGTAAAGAGTATGTTTTCTTGGGGGATTTTAAGTGATGAGTCGTGTCATTTTCTTCTCTGTAGTTTTTATTTGTTTTGCTTTGAAAGAAATAAGTTTCTGTTCTCCAGGTATGGATGTAGACAGTGTGCCTGGGTTTGACAGCTCAAAATAGTAACCTACAAATTCTGGAATGTAAGGGTAGGAGCCTCAACTGGGATTTCACCATGACATCAGTGAGTGCGCACTGGCCGCCATCACCTAATGGCCTGGCCACTGAAGTTCGTAGGCCAGCGTTACTAAATAGATAATGGCTTGGGTGTTGGTACAGAACTCTACACACATGCACACATGCCCTAGCTCTTCATCCTGGAGGAGAAATCAAAATGGTTTTGTCAGATTTTGCCGGAACAAAGTAGTGGTTTGATGCTGGCTGATGCAGGCACCCACTGAAGCCGCACTCTCACTCCCCTCTGCAAGTGGACAGGAGAGAGAAAACATAACAAAGGGTCATGGGTTGAGATAAGGAACTGGACAAGTTGCTCACCAAATACCATCACAGGCATAACAGATTGAACTTGGGGATATTAATTGAATTTATTACTAACAAAATGAGAGCAGGATAATGAAAAGTAAGATAAAATCTTAAAAACTCCTTCCCCCCACCCCTCCCTCTTTTCCAAGCTCTACTTCTTACCTGTGCATGGAAACAGGGAATAGGGGTTAGGGTCAGTTCATCACAAGTTGTTCCTGCCACTGCACAGGGAGAGGAGTCCTTCCCCTGCTCCAGTGTGGGGTTCCTCCCACAGGAGACAGTCCTCCACAAACTTCTCCAATGTGAGTCCATCCCACGGGCAGCAGTTCTCCATGAACCCAGCATGGGTCCCTTTCCACTGTGTGCAGTCCTTCAGGCACAGCCTGCTCTAGTGTGGGTCCCCCTCAGGGTCACAAGTCGTACCAGGACCGTGCTCCAGCACAGGCCTCCCACAGATTCACATCCTCCTTTCAGGCGTCCACTTGCTCTGATGTAGGACTCCTCCAGGGGCTGCAGGTGGATCTCTGCTCCACCGTGGATCTCTATGGGCACACCTGCTTCACCGTGGTCTGCACCACAGCCTGCAGGGGAATCCTGAGTCTGGTGCCTGGATCATCTTGTCCCCATCCTTCTCCACTGGCCTTGGTGTGTGCACAGTTTCTCCTCTCACACATTCTCACTCCGCTACATCTGCACAATAACTTTTTTTCCTTTTTAAATCTATTACCAGAGAGACCTTACTGCCATTTCTGACTGGCCCAGCCTTGGCCAGCAGCAGGTCCGTCTCTGAGCCAGCTGGCTCTGGCTTTGTCAGACATGGGGGAATCTTCTGGCAGTTTCTAACAGAAGCCACCCCTGTTAGCCCCCTGCTACCAAAATCTGTCCATGCAAACTCAATGCAGTGTTGGTATAGAAGTCTACGCACATATACACGTGCCCTGACTCTTCAAGCTGGAGGAGAAATTTCACAGAATCGCAGAATATTCTGAGTTGGAAAGGACCCACAAGGATTATCAAGTCCAACTCTTAAGTGAATGGTCCATATGGGGATCAAATCCACAAGTCTGGCATTATTAGCGCCATGCTCTAACGAACTGAGCTAATCTCATTTTGTGACTTAAAATGGTTATGTCAGGCTTTTCAGGATCAACATGATCCCAAACTGAGAAAATGTGTTCTCCTTTTGCAGCACCATCCTCCTGCCAAACTATGCGTGTTGAACTGCTGCAATTAGCCAAGGAAGATCTTTCTGTTGTCATTGATTTAGATCCCCTATGTTTGCTTACCTAAACAAAGCATTTATTGGCTGTATTCAGCATTTTGGGTGACAGCTGCGCTACTAGTTGGTGTTATCGTAGTGCTGGCCAAATTGCAGCAGTGTTGCAGGTGTTACAGGTGTCAGGATACTTGCTTATTTTCAAAACACTGCACTTTTCAGATTGGGTATCATTCTTTTGAATAATTACATGTTTTATGTTCTATATACTGTTAAAAATAGTCTAGAGCCTTGAAATACCTAACTCTTGAGAGCTGCAGTGGCATGATTTTTTCTGCTGGCTTCAGTTGGAGTGACTCAATTGACAGCAATGCTTTTACAACGTGTATTTTGGAATCCATAAGACTCATTTAGAGTAAAAAATCCTTTTATGCAAAGTAAAGATAACAGTCTTCACTTTAGGCTTTCCGAATGGTATTTTTCGCCAGCTACTTGCCACTTGTAAGTTTCTGTTGATTATGTAGGAATAGGATATTTTTTCATTGATGGTTGCATCTGTTTGTTTATTGGGGTTTTTTTATGATGACACGTCTTTGAGTTAAATGCAGTTACTTGGAATTTATGCTAGCATTAATAAGAGAAATACTTTCCTAGCCCTAGATCCTCAGAAAGTGAGATAGTAACCAAAACCAAAATGTGGCTGAGAACATTGATACATCACAAAGAAAATCAGCATGAAGAGTACATTGTTATCATTGGCATAAGGCCCTCAAGTGTTGTAGAAATGCAAGAACTATAGTTTCCAGTCATTGGCGGCTTTAACTGTGTGATGCGAACAGTCATCTCAATGAAGTTTTTTTTGCTTCATGATTTAATGTATAATTGTGTTCTTGTGCCCTCTTTACTCCCAGAGTCCCTGGCTTTTACTGCACAAGACAGAATGTATTAAGCGAGCAGGCAACTGGATCAGATTTTTTGCCTTTAGTTTCCCTTTCCCTAGTCATGTGTCCTATTATCATCTTCTGGCCTACAGCAAGAATCTCCTGCTGTTCCTTGGATGAACATGTTGCATCATTGGGATTCCCATGCTGTCTGCTCTGCACTCTACATCAATACAGTTACAACCAGTGCATGAATAGGAGGCTGAAGAAGCTGCAGTAAGTGGTGGCAACAATTGAATTAATGACTCTTTTATGATTCAAAATAGAAGCACATCAGCTGCCTACTATTTTCAAGTAATAGAATCATAGGTTCATAAAATAGTTTGGGTTGGAAAGGACCTTAAAGATCAGCTAGTTCCACACCCTGCCATGGACAAGTAAACCTTCCACTAGACCAGTTTGCTCAAAGCCCCATCCAACCTGGCCTTGAACCCTTGCAGGGATAGGGCATCCACAGCTTGCCTGAGCACTCTCTTCCAGTGCCTCACCACCCTCACAGTAAAGAATTCTTCCTGATATCTGATATAAACCTACCCGCTTTCAGTTCAAAGCCATTCCCCCTTGTCCTATAATTACACTCCCTCCCATTTTTCCTGGAGATCCCCCTTCGGTACTGGGAGGTTTCCCCATGACCTTCTCTTCTCGAAACTGAACAATCCCAACTCTCTCATCCTTTCCACGTAAGAGAGGTGCTACAGCTCTCTGGTCAGTTCTGTGGCCCTTCTCTGGACCTGCTCCAGCAGGATCATGTCTTATGCTGGAGGCCCCTCCAGTGTGTTACGGCCCCTCAAGCAGTTGTGACACCACAAAGCTTGGTGTCATCAGGCAGCCTGCTGCTGGTGCACCTGATTCCACTGTCCGTGTCCCTGACAAAGATGTTGTGTAATACTGGCCCTAGTGCAGACCCCCGAGGAGCACCACTCGTCACTCCTCTCCACCCGGACTCCCGGCCATTGGCCACAACTCTTTGCCCAGGACCATTCAGACAATTCCTTATCTACTGAGTGGTCCACCTGTCAAAT
>VZTE01002992.1:0-57092 GCA_013397775.1 Eulacestoma nigropectus
TTTTTCAATAATCCTTATCTCAATTAATGAAAAATGAAGTTTTCAATTCCCCCTCCTCTGCTCACCTATAGCAGAGGAAAATAAGGAGGTGGTTTTTTTCATGGGTGCTTGGCACTTAGCCAGTGTCAAACTACGACACTCATAATCCAATGGGAAGTGGTGCCTTTGAGGATTTTGAAGATGGAGATTTCAATGGTCCCTTGAGCTAAACCAATCCAGAATTTAATCACTGTCTCTTGAATACTTTTTCCTTATTTCAACCCAAATCTCCCTTGTTGCAACTTTTGACCACAGTGTTCTCTCACTGTTCTCTTTTTAGAAGAGTCTGGCTCTGCAGAACAAACACTCCTAAACATGTTTGGGTGTGCATAGCTGTGTGCTGGGAGAATGTCTAGAACAGCAGGTAGGCACTGACACATGAGGATGATGAAGAGCAGACAGCCACACTCCTTTTTGGATTTGGATTTGGATGAGCTACAAGAGCTGATGCCCTAGGTTTAGAATCCAGCTGACAGCATTCCACGAATGGGCATGAGGGTCTAGAAGAACAATTCCCAGGTGCTCAGACACAGTAAGTAGCAGTATATGACCAACTCACATGATTTGGACAGGATTTAGGTGCTCAATAGATGGTAGAAGTTCAAAGCAGTGTTTTATCGTTATGCACAAACTTCAGATTTCTAGAATTGTAGTTTATTGTTACAAAATAGAATTTTTTTTTAGTAATGATTCTTGTCTTGAGAACAACTCTTGTTTCTTAAAACTCTTTTATGTAGCTACTCCCTTCAGGATGGTAGAGCTAATAGTCTAATAGCCTGATGTCCATTTCAGTAAGCCTGTTGCACAAACAAGAGAAGAGATTTTCATCTTGTGTATGTCAAATGGCAGAGGAAAACAAACTGTAATTACGTAGGGAAACACTCTCATTTTCAAATACATTTTGGCATCTCAAATTCCACTCTTTAGTACCTGTTTATAGTAGATTATGTTGTTTTTTCCAGCTCTACATCATCTTTTATTATTGTGAGATCAGAAGCTTTCTTAAAAAGCTAAGTGAGATCCCTTGTAAAAAGCTTATCTGCTGCAGAAGGTGCTTTAGTTGAGGAGAATTAAAATACTGGCTCCTTAGCAAAACTCTATTATTATTAATTTGCTGATATGCAGAGATCACTAATCAGAGGCAAAGACACAAAGGTGGTTTTATGATAGGTTTGCTCCTTTGTTAGAAGCCACAGCTCTATGTTAATAGAGTGGTTTTGAAAGACTGCAATACATTCTGTTCTCAGGACCCTTTACAATTTGATGCACAGCATTTGACATACGTACACCACTTCATTAGCAGCGGATGATTAAGTGAAGGTATTGAAGTTATTGATGTATGAAATCGGCTGCCTTCTCCTCTTACCCACATATACAAGAGGTGGGAAACGCTTCTGAAATGGATGATCTAAGGCATAGGACAAGTCACCTTGTGGAAGGAAATTAGCATCCAACAAGCTTTTTGAGAATGTTCAGTTTTTATCTTGCTTCTTAAAGCAAAAAAGCCAATCTGTGTAATGAAGTAAAGTTTTCAATTTTACACAATTAGACACAGAGCACAGCTGATATTCTAAGGTTCTTTTAAATCACTCTTCAGTTCTAAGGCACAATCACATAAATTCTCCTCATGGTTTTCTCATATCGTGCGTATTGTCTAAAGTGACTATTTAATATACTGGTCATCAGTAAATAGCCTAGAATAATTTAGAGGTCTCCATGTAGAACGCTTATTTAATAATAATTAATTTTTATTACAAGAAAAATATTTGTGAAAGACATCAAAACATACTAACCAAAAAATACTTAAAAAACCCACCCCTTGATTAATTTTCCCTCTCAGGATGTTAGTTTCACCTTTTTACTTTCTTTCAAACGTACTAGCTGAGAATTATTTTATACTTCCAATGCAATTTTTAAGGAAAAAAAGCCAACATTTAAAAGGAGGATCTATATTAATAGAAATAATTTAGTTGAGAATTGTCTTCGCAGAAAATGGATCAGAGACAATAAAAACTAGCTGTATATCATTCTGCACCTAGTTACGTTGGATGTGACCTTTATATGCATATGCTCTTAATTTTCTATTTAGCCTTTCACCTATTTTCCATCCTTTATGTGACTCTCAGGTCACTTGTCAGGTTCTTCATTCCATTGAAGAACTCACGATTTAGCCAATTTGGTCTTTCATTGAACTGCCTCTCTTTGTTTTGCTCAAGAGTAATTTGTGTGGTTGCCTTCATCTTGTTCCTTTAAGAGACCGCCAACTTTCTTAAGCTGCAGTTATGAAAGAGTACTTCTGTCTGAATGTGAAAACAAACTAATAGCCTGTCTTATCCTTCAGCTTTCTGCAAGGCCAAAAACAGGTGGGAGCTCTCATTCAAATGCTGGTAGCACTGGGATGGAATTCTGCCTTGCCAGACTTTCCCAGCGTCTTGTGTGGGGTCTGCGAAGCTCAGCTTGTCATTGTGTAATTGCGTGTTTGAATGTCACATAGGGATGAATTTCAAAGAATGATGGTGGTACTTGCACATTGGTGGTACTACCAATGACTACAGCAAATTCCTGATATTGGGGTTCTATTTTAATAAGCGATCCTTGCACGTATTTACTTTTGTGTATCTTTGTTTCCTTGCATAATCCTTGTCTGCTTAATAGCAAACCTTGCAATTAACAAGTTTAGTAAAAGTGATGCAATGTTTACCTTTTTGCCTCAATCAGTATTTAGTAGTTTGCAACTTTTGCATATCAATGCAGTCATTATTGAACAAAAAAACATAATCATGCCCTGGATAGAATTTTGACTGAAACAAATACTGAGTAAACACAGAGAAAATTAAAACCTGCAATCAACCAAAGCTAGAGAGTACTGAAATTCAAAGAGATACTAGAAAATATGAAAAATAAAGGCACATGATATTTGTGCTCTTTTATAGACTAAGGTGACCAAAATGTTCAGAATATTGCAAGTGTAACTCCCTACACTTCTGTGGACAACAGCACTTCTTGCTGCATTTTACTTCAATTCATATTTCCCTAATTTTCTGCTTCAAGTCAAGATATAGTTGATGGGAATTTTTCTGAAGTTTTGTTTTATGATAAAAGTCTGGGGAATCAGGTACTGGAGTGTCCTGAAGTCTGGGCTGGATACTGGAGAGACCATAGAGATCGGAGAGTTGGCTACTGCAGAGGCCTGATGGTTCAAACCAGCTCATGAAGAAACCATGTAGTCTTTCCATGGAAACAATGCAGCCATCAGTTAGTTACATTTGGAGGAAATCATCTGAATGGTAAGCTGAAGAAATATTCTTAAGAAACAAGAATTTTACAAACAAAGAGCAGTGAAACAGGAGCACATTAATTTGGAGTGCACCAACAGACATAAATACACTTTCTGAAGAGACAGAAAGGAAGGCTGCCTCACCATACAAGAACTAATGAATTTTGTTTATTCAAAATCCAACTTACTGAGAGCTTCCAGCAGCTTATGATAGAAGATTCTTTGCCCTGAAGCTCACCGAAACAGAAAGCTGTGAGACAGAGGTGGCAATCACGGATGAAAGGAAGATAAATTCAAATTAAGAAGCCATGGTGTAGGTGCTAAAGAGAAATTATCTAAATGCTATAGAAAAAGGAAGGTAGGGATCACAAGAAGTCTCTATTGTGGTAAACCCAGCAGGTTTAACTGAGTGATGCAGCATAATCTGGATGGTTTAAAATACTTCAGCATAAAAGAAATAGCCTGTTCTGTGAATTGGACCTATTACTGTATGTACCACAGGTAGGGAACAGATTAACCTGCTCCTTTATGCAACAGTTTTAAAATATGTGAAAATTGTTACCATATGCCTCCGCTCTAATCCTCCTCTCTTATCCTCTCAAGATCAAACATTTCAAGTTTTTCCCTTGTCATAGATGTCTCTGAATTTCTGGCAAAGGTTGTTGCTTTCTCACAGTTTCTCTGAAATTATTCTACCTGTTCTTCAAGCAAAATACTCCAAAAAATGAATTAAGTACTTCAATTTAGACATTAGCATTGCTGAAGAGTAGAAGGAAAAAATAGCCATCTCAAGAACTATACTCGTACTAATACCTGTCCTTCTCACAAATGGTAGTTTTTTTCTAGTAAACCAGGAAGTAGCCATATGTCTAACTCTGATAAAATAAGCTTATCTGCAAAGAATAACTGAAACATATGGCAAAGCACAAAGTCTTTCTTTTGCAAACAAAGTATGGTTTCGATGTGCAAATGAATTTCATATCCAGATACTTGAAGAGATAAACAGCCAACTGCATTCAACAGGCTTAACACTCTCATACTGCGAGCTGCTGTAGTCTATAGCTTCTTTTATTTTCGCAGAATTAGTATTTAGTTGTTTCTCATCATATTATTGCGTGGCTATCTTTTCCTACCTAAATTTTTAAGTCTCCATCCTTTCTTCTTATGTTGTGTCTTATTTTTTTCATAGCATAATTTCAATTTTTTAAATCGATTTTGTATTATCTACCATTGCAGCTCCACCACACACATTTTCTTTCATTTCTTTAATTTCAAGTCAGTGTTTAAAGATGTTAATAAAAATCCTGAATAGTACTGGATACAGGGCAGATTCATATAGAACTCCAGTTGTTACAAACTTTTGATGCTGAACTATTGATAACTACCTCTGGTCTGATTTTCCTACTAGTTTTGGTTTTACTCTAACATAAATTAATCCTGATCGTGTTTCCCTGGTGGTCTAAGAAAATGGCATGCAATACAGCATAAAAGGATACAACCTATTCCCTACAGGCTTTATTAAATCAAGGTATTTAATAGTTAAAAGTCTGTATCTCAAAGGCCTGCTGTCCTCTTAGAGAAAGAAATCAAGCTGGGATGACATAATTTGTTTATGACAATGCAGTTATGTTACTCATCTCCTTGTTGCCCTTTGTGATGTTTATAGTCAAGTAGTTGATTATGTTGTTTTATTTCTCTCCTTCAGAATTTAACAGTACCATTAGCTCTTCAGCTTGGTATTAACAACATTCAGCAGCTCATAGAAACTGACTTCTTTTATTAAAGATAATTCGCATCTTTGGCCTTTTCACTTGCTAGAGAACAAAAATTTTGTTTTGTTTCTCTTACTGCTCTTATTGTACCGGAAAGACATTTTACATTTTCAAAATTGTCCCACTTTAATCACTTCTCATGTCATGTCTTGTGCTTGGGAAAGCTTGATTTATAAGAAAACCAAGACTCAATGCTGTTAAGTGGAGGAGGATTCATTCCTATTCAAAGGATTTAAACAGGGACTAAACCCAGGAAGATAAATGTGCTGTATTAAAATGGTCCTTGAGGGACAGGATAGCAAAGCATGTAAGGCTGTCCCTAAGGAAAACAAGTACACTCAACACTAAAATGTGAACAAGACTTGCTGGCAATATTTACTATGGTAAACAAAATAAAGTCATGGCACAAGCTCAGGCTCAAGAATTCATCTGTCCATACTGTTTAACAGTTAGCACACTCCTGGTCCACTTTTAGCCTGTTCCAAACAGCACTTTTCCAGGGGGTGCACATGAGTGTTTGGGAAGAAGCATGAACCACTTACTGTTCCTTACAGACAGACTGGGACAAAGCCATACTGTTTCAGAGAAAAGAGAACTTAACTATATGGATATTGAATGTGTGGTACCACGTGTTCTTGGGGCTACAGAATTGCCACTGGTTCATTTTATATACCAATATACAAACAGTGACTGTCTATCCACTGCCACTAACTTCTGTCTAATTCATCAGTGGTTTCTTTTATTTTGATTGCTCCAAATATTCTGGATTGGTTTGAGATTTCTACAATTCTCTTCTAGTCAACATATGCTATTTGACCTAGCTTCTGCTTTCTTTGTGCTTACTTCTTGTATTTGAGATCAAACAAGAACTTACGGTTTGTCTGGGCTGTTGATTTATACACTGTATACCCCCTGCATCAGAGGATTGTGTAGTTACTATAATAGTGTACCTTATTAAAGGTGATACATATTTTCTTTAATTTTTTCTTAGGCACCCCTCCTGTGAAATATTACATAATAATTTTCAGAGCTGAAGTCTGCTAATTTGGAATCCGGTGGTTTTATTTTGCTGCATTCCTATCATCAAAAGATATCTGAGAAGTCAAAATTGTTCAATATCACCAGTGATAGTAGATTATTCTACTAGCTGCTCATCAGAAGCTTTGTTTTTCTTAGCCTTTCTAGCTCAACTGTGTTCACTAGACCCTTACCATTATAATTGTTTACATTCTGTCACTGTCTCTTCATGTCTAAAAAATTCATAAACTCCATTTCTGTGTTACACTTTCATGGTTTTGAAGTGCTTGTTGATGCCATGATGGAATTCTGAAGCTCGTGGACTGGAATGGTACTATTTTCAAAGTAGGTAATTTTCATTACAGATCTGCCAAAAAGGATTGTCCAAGGGTTAAATTATTTTACAGGAATATTCCCTGTAAGCTGACAGGTATCTATCCTTCACTGAATCCTGTCTGGTATTTGTTAGAAGACTGCTAACATTCACTTTGTTAATGTACAAATCTTCTAAAATAAGTACTGCCAAAACTGGGAGGTTAAACTTTGTTTCTCAGTCAAGATCAGCAGAGATTGTGACATGGTGCTCAACTACTGAGATGATGATGAAATCAAAACATTTCACAATACATTTGCTAATATATCTGAGAGCATCATGAATTGGTAAATTAATTCACACCCACTGAAATGTAAAAAACATACACAAAAAAATTCAGGTGCTGTAATTTTTTTTCTAAATTTGCCAGTAAAAGTAGTCAATTCAATTCATGTTGAAGGTAGCACATGGAATCTATAAAATTATTTTTTCCTCATAACCTCAAATTATTGGAGAATTCAATAGAGACAGCAACAGCATCCAAAAAGTGCCCACAGATAGTACTCATATACTAACAAAGTCACCTTGAATTTTATAGTCTGAAGCTACTTTGTGCTAGATGCAATGACTACATACTTGCCTTTAAATCTAGAAACATTCCCAGGCATTGGAACCTAACTGTCTATACTATGTTAAATTTTTTGAATGGTTCCTGATACAGATTTGGTCCAAATCATCTGCTAATCTCCCAAAGAACTGCAGATCTGACTACAAATCTGGAACATGCACAGGGAACTACTCCCAGTAGGTTGTCTGCATGCAACTACAGCGTTTCTGAGGGCAAGAGAAGTTAAAAGTATGAACATAGCATTTCATGTCAGCCGGCTTCCATGACAATATTCCTGGGCACATTTATTTTACTAAAAAAAAATACAGCCATAATGACTGCTTGGCAGAAAGGCTGAAACTTTTTAATATGCATAGGAAGTAGTCTACCAATATTGTATGAAAAATATATATCCTGACTTGTATCAGAAATAGTGTAGCCAGCAGGGCGAGGGCAGGGATCACTTTGTCCTCGGCACTGGTGAGGCCGCACCTCAAATTCTATGTCCAGTCCTGGGCCCCTCACTGCAAGAGCTGGAGCATGTCCAGAGAAGGCCAATGGAGCTGATGATGGGTCTGTAATATAAATGCTGTGAATTTATATTATTATAAATATTATAAAATTATTATTATTGTGGCTCAGGGAGCTTGGGGTGTTTAGCCTGGAGGCTAGGGTATAAGAAAAAAATTTCTTCACTGGAGGAGTGGTTAAGCACTGGACTAGGCTCCCCAGTGAAGTGGTGGAGTAACTATTTCTGGACGTATTCATAAAATGAGTACATGTAGCGCTTTCTGATATGGTTCAGTGGGCACAATGGTATTTGGTGAAAGTTTGGACTTGATGATCTTGGAGGTCTTTTCCAACCTTAATGATTCTATGATTCCATGAACGTAACCTTCCTATGTGTCCACATGGTTATTTGGTAAAACGGGTCTCAACAGTTATGAGGGCAGGACAGAAAACGGTGAATTTTAAGTGTCAGTGTTTGGCTTTGGTTTCTTCCTCCTGTATACTCAAGCAAAGTCTTTTTAATTCTATAGCTGCAGAAATGGGGGTGGAGAGCAAGGGACTATTTCTTGAGCCTAATGTCTATTACTGCTATTTGCCATTTTTCTGCATACTAAAGGAATGGGATTAAGGGAATACCCTCAGAGTATAAAGTACTCTAATACAATTGAACTAATAATCTGATTACAGAATGAGCTGTGCACTGCTCAAGACACACTCAGTGAACACAGTATGCACGCATATCATCATCTGTTAGTACGTACGATATCACTTATTAGCAGCCTAGTCTATTATTAAAACACACTTATTTTTCCCTAAAAATCCTTCGGGTCTGACAAACATACCACACTGTCCACTGGAAAATGAAAAACAAGACCCTAATGAATCCTATCTAATTTTGGTCATGCAACCACACACATACCTTATAAGCAAAAACTGTTTCAACATTGAAGTGAACAAAATGTTAAAAGGAGCTGAGCACACTCAGCTTCTGTTAAAATTGTTTCAAGCACCAAAATAATGTTCTTGGAAAGACTCAATACTTACTTGTATTTATGTAAGGAAAATCTGACTAATTTCTTTAAGCAGAAAATCACTGGAAAACCTGCTTACTAAGTATGCATACTGTTAGCGTATTAAATAAAACAACAGGAAAGGCTGTGGCAAATGACAAATATGTAATAGATGTAAAAGTGTTGGTCAGTCTATTACCAGGTGCAGTGTGGTTATAACTGGATCTGGGCTTCTTTACCTGCACCCCTATATCTCTAAGAGATGAATTTTGTGATATTTTTCAAAGATAAAAAGATTTGGGATTAGGTTTTATTTTGGTTCTTTGTGATTTATTGAGGAATTAAGAAGATCTTTCAGCTTAACATTAAAGGTAAAATTGCATGCAGTCTCCAATGACACTTGGAAATCATGGTATCATGAGACAAGACAATCGAAGTCAGGAAACTGAAAGAAAGTGTTTGTCCTATGACATTAGGTGAGCTGGCAATTTTTAAAGAATCCCAACCTGACGTATTAGCTGACATATGCCAGACAACGTGTCATTTAACACGTATTAACTAATTAAGATAAACATCAGGGAGCTTTGGTTTCAATCAGATTACTTAAAAGGTTAAACTCTTTCTCAGTGAAGTAAAAACTTCCAATAATGTCATCTTTGTTTGGATAAAAAAACCTCCCTCAAGTCAGACTCCTAGAGAATATAAGGGGTTGTCTGACACTAACAGTTTTGTTAAAGTAACTTCTTACTTCAGCTGGGCAATGTGAAATAGAAAGACGCCTTTAAATTTACTATTGCAGAGTCTAACCCAAATTCTGTATAAGAAATCTTAACAGTTTTAGCTTGTTGAAATAGAAAAGCATGTAGAAACATTACAAACCTAAGACCTTGAGATACATTCAAACCAAATGCCAAACAAAGAAATAAAAAGGGAAGTTTTGATTTTGGCTATTCATTGTAATTTCTTCATTTGTAATCTCCTTTTATTCTTTTATTTGGGTGTTCAATTGTATCTTAATATAGCCAAAATAAGAATAGCCATGCAGATGATTTGCACAGCACTGTCAAAAGAAAGAGTAACAAAATGAAGAAAAAAGTTGTATTTGAATATGAAAACTGGAGGAAGTTAGGTAACAGTTTTTACCTTAGTGAACGACTGTCTCTGAGAGACAGTCATAGATAATTTACTCCCAAAGCAAAAGCTGGTTTTGCCACCTGGCTTCTTGCAGGTCAAGCAGCTGGCAGTTAGTGTAAGTAACCAAAGCAAATCCAGAATCTAACAAGACAATGAGTAGCTGCCACTGAGACTTATGACTTCTTAAGTAAGACTGGAGGAGATAAACAAAATAGCATAATACCTCAAAGAAGTAGAGCAACTGCTGAATTAAGTGACGAAGAACCGGGAAAATTACAGAAAGTGATCAGAACAGCAAACCTGGGAACACACAGAAAAAAAAAAAGCTAAGTGTACTTCTAAGTTACATGATTTCTAAGTTGTCCAGACTTATAGGACATTTAGGGAACAGAGACAAGAACTTGTTAACAGGGATTATACATCACTGGTGAGTTTTGCATAGTTATATATGCAGCTAGTAAATCTTGTCCATTATGCTGCAGATGGTCCTTTGACCACTGGCCCCTCCATTATCCACTCCCCAGAGTGATAGTCTGGACAACAGATTCAACATCCATGTGTGCATTCAAAGCTGAGTGAACCAAAGTAAGCTCTAAGCATTGAAAGACTTGAGACATTCCACTTCTCATTGATCACAACCTTAAAAGGGTGTCTGAAGTAATTCTGAATGGTTAAAATGCTACCTCCTTCAAAAATAACCCATTTGCCTTGGAAGGAACGAGCCAGAAACACCAATTTACATGAATCCTTAGTTAAATGAGTAAGTATATAATAATTTTGATTCTTACTTGATTCTTAGAGTTAGATGGAAAGCTCTTTTGAAACAGAAATTGAGTTATGATCTTGATACTTGAAGAAGACAGCTACTAGCACTCAACCCTTCTCAGACATAATTAACCATCAGCATTGACAGTATCTCAAGAACATTTACATGTAATCACCTTCTCATCAACATACACAGCAGCTCGTATTTTAATTCCAATCAATCATGAAATCACTTAATGAAAATTAAATGTTAAACTCCTCAGTTTTTCTCAACCTCCAGGTCCCTTCCTATTGACTTCACTTTCCCCATGTTTAGCTTACTTCTCTGAGCCTAACTTTGCTTATGAGAATATGTATACCCTCTACGTGCCAGACTGTGCACTAATGAATTTCCAAGCTTGCTTCTTTTTCTCTCCTGCTATTTACTCCTCCTTTTTTTTTTTTTTTTTTTTTTTTTTTTTTGTTTCTAATTGACCTATTCATCCTATTTCTCTCACAGCTAGCTAGAACAAGTATGTTCTCCATGACTTAAGTCATGCTTCCAGTTTCTGGATAGGTAAGAAATGGAATCAATTGGAAACAGGTTTAACTTTCTGGTATCATTGCAGCCAGATTTCCTGTTTAAGTCATAGAGCAAAACCACTAAGGAATACAGACATTATAGTGCAAAAGACTACAGCAAGATGACCAACACTTCTTTTTTTTCTCTTCCAGCCAAAGCCTCTGGTAGTCAAAAACTTCATTACTGTGAAAACACACTGGTTTTGTGCAATATCTGTGACTGTCAATAGGACCCCAAGACAGTGCCAGAAATGAAAGACAGATATATGCTCTTTAAAACCTGAAGATGATTTTGTACAAGTATTTCATTACATGTAGTCACTGTTATATAACTTTACAGTACTCTCTATCTTGCTAGCATGGTGGTGAAACTGGAATTAGAAATTACAAATGTACAACTTTAAGCAAATCAGATGCACTGAAAAAGCCTGCTCAACCAAAAGCCTTTGCACAGACCTAGCAAGGGATGTGAATCCTATGTTTTCCCCTAGATGCAGTAAAAGAAGTATTTCTTTGCAATGGAAAAAAACATTTCTGAATTACTGCTAGCCTGCTGAAGTCATGTAAAAGAAATAACAGCCAGACTCATCTATAAAAGAACACCTGCACATTTAAGGAATTTTCCACTGAGCAGTGTGTGGGAGAGAAGTGTCTTTATTTTACCATGGTTGTGATCAGAAGTACTGTTTTCTTTGTTGACATTTACAGAGTTTAACACGCAAACATAAACATCCTGAAAAAAGCCAATGGAAACAGTTTTACAACCATATCCTTTCAGAAGGAAAATGCACTATAAATCATCATAATCACAGAAAAAATATTTCCATTGAGTTTGAGTTATCTCTTATGGTTTTTATAATTTCTGTCATGAGCTTGGAAATCTTCTACTTATCCATAAAATACATAAAAAGCTGGCATCATTGAGGGAAGATTTTCTACCTCTGTGTCTCCTGACGGGACCAAATAATTTGGAAAGAAATAGCTGATAATAAATTAAAATGATCTGCTCAGCGTAATACTATAATCTTATTTATAAGATGACTAAATATAATAAAGGACACTTCTGTGTTTCTTGTTCTTCACAATTTTGTAGTATTTCAATTAGAACTTTTAGAAATACTTCATGAAGAAATTAAGTAGTCTTTGTAACTGCAACTTGAGAAACAGAGATTTTACCTTAGACCTAAAAATTCCACATGTAGAATAATACCACAATATACTATGTTTTACTTAATAGGAAAAATTAGTATTTTCTTTAACTCTTTTTAGACCTACAAGGAACAGCAAGATTTTGTGTGTAACTTTATGTCTATTCATTAATTTCTCATAAAAGTCTTTAGCTAATTTGCAGTGAAATGTAACACAAGGTGAACAAAAGCCAATGAATAATTCTTAATGATAGTTCATTTCTCATTATGTTTGCATAACTGAAAACTACTGAATTAAATTCATGCCACTGATAAAGCTCAACATAAATATTCTTATGTCAATTACACCTTGTCAGTGTCCTTTAAGACCTAATTAGAAGATCACTCTATTTAAATTACATAATAACAGAGGATGAACATGTAGTCATTTAGAATAGTTATAGAACCTAGTGAGTCACACCTGAAAGAAGAACTTCAGGGCCTAAGACACAGCTACACATCCTGACATCCGAGTAAGGGACTGCAGATTATGGCAAGTGGAACTTCAGTGATTCAATTTAGTGGAAAGCAGCTGTATTAATTCTGGAAATGACAGTAAACTTTATGAGTAGACAGTACAGCTTGACAGTGCTGAAAGAGAGGTCTTGCATCCTCACTTTTCCCTGTTCCTTTTACTTTTGATTTAGCTCCATCCTTCTCACCCTCAGTAATGCAGTTTCCACACCATATCTCAGTGCTCAGGATACAACATCCATACAATCTCAAGATTAAAGATTTAACGAGTTAAACAGCTTCTTGTTTTCCCAAAATAGTTTTCTGACATTTTAGTGAGCTTGAGAAATAGAAACAAGTTAGGGGATTTCCCGTTCTTGCCCTGGAAAGTTGTTACTGTTGTTGTGAAAGTTGTTAATGTGTCTGTATCTATTTCATGCTGTGTCTTATTAGCATATTTTAAAAAATGCACTCTTTATTCATTAACTCATAGTCTGTATTGAAGTTCCAGGATCTATTAATATCTGCAGGAAAAACCACACGAAGGCAAAGGATTTTTGTTTAATAAATGTAAGAAAAGAAAACCTAGAGATTTAGAGAAATCTGTAATTTCAAGAAGCAATCCTGAAAGTACTATTGGGAACTAGATAACAGCAAAACATTCAACTCTGCCAAGTAAAATGCATGCTAGAAAAGTCACTGTAACGTGCCATTTTGGGACAAGGAAGTAATGTTCCCTCCTTAATGGGTCCAACCGAGCTGAACTTTGAGTTGATTGTGTACTCCCCATCAGATGACGCTTTCAAAATGCCAAATTCCACCTCACATAACCAGATGCCTATAGTTGAGCTTGTAGCTGAGCTCTATGGGGTCTCTATATGGTCAATGAACAGAAACAGGCTCTTAAAGAATGTGACTCATCTTACCTGTTTTAAATAAAGGGTAAGACAAATTTCTCTGACAAGTGCCTATTTCTTACTGACTATGAAGAAAGAGCCTACGCAGGCTGTTTTAAGTGCCCAAACTTTGAAGAACTGCAATCACAGCAATAAGTGGGAAGGCCTCAAGAGTCAAATAACAAAAAGTCAGGAAAAAAAAAAAGGAAAAAGAGATAGTAACTAAGTCTCATGGCAGACAACTGTAAACACCCTGTACAGGCATATCTATGGAGAATAAATCATAGAATGGTCCAAGTTGTAAGAGATCTTAAAGATCACCAATGCTGCTGCCATGGCCAGGGAGACCTTTCAATAGACCAGGTTGCTTGAAGCTCCATCCAGCCTGGCCTTAAACACTTTCCAGGGATGGGGCATCCAAACTTCTCTGGGCAACCCAATCCAGTGCCTTACCACTCTCACAGTAGAGAATTTTTTTCTAATATTTGGTCTAAACCTACTCTATCAGTTTGAAGCCATTCCCCCTTGTCCTGTCACTCCATGCTCTTGTAAATAGCTGCTCTCCATTTTTCTTGTAGGCTCCCCTCAGGTACTAGAAGGCCACAATTAGGTAGCCCTGAAGCCTTTTGTTCTCCAGGCTGAACAACCTCAGTTCTCTGAGCCTTTCCTCATAGCAGAGGTGCTCCAGCCCTCCAAATGAACTGATGTCCCTCCTCTGGGCTCGCTCCAGCAGGTCCCCATCCTTCCTGTGCTGGGACCCCAGAGCTGGATGCAGGGCTCCAGGTGGGTCTCAGCAGAGCAGAGCAGAGGGGTAGAATCCCCTCCCTCCCCTGCTGCCCACGGGGCTCTGGATGCAGCCCAGGACACGTTTGGCTCTCTGGGCTGTGAGTGCCACGGCCGGGGCATGTCCAGCCTCTCACCCACCAGCACCCCCAAGTCTTTCTGGGCAGGGCTGATCTAGATCTCTTCATCCCCCTGTCTTTTCTTAACTATTTAATATCCAAATGTTACCTGTCAGTCACCTCGCTGCGTACTGCAGAGGCACTGCCTGCCACAGACTTCTCAAACTTTTCTATCTCCCTGTACACGTTCTGAAGAAGTAACACAAAATTTCTATTTCCTTTCTCTTTACAATGCAACATAAAGAAAGTTCAGCAGAGCAAGTACTAGGGAATTACTTTTATGTCATGTTAGTACAACAGAAATGCTTACACTGAAAATATTATAAGCATCAGCTAACCAAGAATAAAGGCAAGATGACTTCCATCTTGCACCTTTCATTTCCTTCTCCTCTTCCCTATTCCTAGCTACACCTGCTTCCACCAGCCAGAAAATCCTAGAATTTTGCAGCAGTTCATTCTGCAGGATAACTCTGGCTTTGCATAGCAAAGTATATATGTATTTGCTCTAGCAAATCTTTATAGTATAAAGTATTTGCTCTAGCAGAGTATATAATCCTCACCCTGAAAAGACTTGAAACAAGATATTCTGGACTATGATCTGCTTTATATATCCCTGATAGTTAATCAAGCAACTATGTTAGTATACTCTACATTTCAATGCATCTGTCACTGTTGCCCATTTGTAAAAAATGGCAGAGCAGAAAGTTTCATAGTGTGTTACAGAGCAGTTCAAACATGGTGCAAAACTTCATCATGCACAAATCAGAAAGCAACATTCATGCTTTTATTTCACATATTATACTTGGTAGACTAGAAGCTAAAATAGTTTCAGCAATCAAATTAGACCTACCTATGGTATTTATTCAGTAAGAACTTCTTCTTACATCAAAGCAATTCTTATTAAAAAACAAATGCAGAATCATAATCATATAAATTGTCAGCCCTATCTTTGCTGGTTGAGTCTACTATGTCATTTTAACAGCAGGTTTTGGATGGTACAACTACAGTATTTGTAAGAGTAAATACTCCCCAAAATAATGTTTTTTGAATTAATATAATTAACATTAAAAGAACATAATGAAAATTTGCCTTTGCTTCTCTTTTCTTGTGTAAGAATTTCTTGGCTTCACTAGCTTTTATGTGGGTCTTGATGGTGGCTTTGTAACCTGTATAATGGCTGTTTGAATCTTGGCTATTATTTTATTTTGTCTCCTTCCTAAGCAGTGCTGAATATTCAACATCTTGTGTTCAAATACATAGGTTGAAACAAAAGACAACATACGGCCCTAATACACTATTTAATAAGTCTGAAAAAATACACTACATATATATTTATGAAGCAAATGCAATTAAGCAAGAAGGAAAACAATCTTCCAGAAAGAAAGTAGAAGCAATTATCAGGCTCCAGACTTGAGCAAAATGCTTTTCTTTCTTTCTTTTATTTTTTTTTTTTTTAAGTGGATCACTAAAATGTTGTGAAAGCAAAAAAATTCTCTGCCTTTTGTTCACAGTTAAAACTTGACCTAAAATATTTTCAGCCACTCTACTCATAAATCACAATTTTTATATCAGGAAGAACTTGTTGTAAAATTCATTTTGAGTATCACCATAAATTCAAAATAATTTGACAGCTTATCAATATCCTAGTAGATTTTCAATATTTGAGTATGAACATGTATCTTTTAACTACTATTATCAGAAAATGGTGTATCTTTATATGCTTTGTCTGCACTAACAAATAATGTGGTGCAATAGAAGCACATCTTTAAAGAAAAAGAGTTTTTGCTCAGTGCCCTATAGGCGTTTAAGGGCTTTCATTGAATTCTAGTTCTAGTATGTTTCACATATTTCAGGTCTGAATACAGCACAGAAACTGGGAATACCATTAGGTAACACTACTGCTGAATAGTGAGTCTCAGATGATCAAGAGTAACAAGAATACAAATTACACTCATTCAAACTGCACTACAAATACATGCAGTAAAGGTGGAGTGGAGTAGAAAAATATTTTTTATACATATAGCCAAAACCAGTTAAAATATATAATATATCATATAAGATATTAATAAATTTTCTTTAAAATTTTTGAGTATTCTGCATATTGCTTGAATTTTCTTTTCTAGATACATGAAGGGACTTTTTTTNCCTGCATGAGCCATATAAAATACATATCAAATTAGTCAATGACTTTGTCAATGTGGTTCAACACCCCCTGGATACCTGGCCATTTCCTCTATATAAACTATAAACTCTACATAAACTCCATAAACATGGAATGAGTGTTTCCATATCTAAAGAAATTTGTTCCTCCTTTTTTACCTTATCAGAATAGCTACACAGAAGTACAAGATGTTGTCAGGCCATACCCATTATAGGTGCCCTTCTCCTGCCATTTTCCTGCTTTTGTACAACGCTTCATCTTTTCTTCACAAAAGAAGAATGACACAAACCTCTTTTACAAGGACATCTCAAACCCATACAAGTTGTGAAATGTACACTCTGTCTTCAAATCTATAAATATTTTCCATGCTTGACAATATGCAAATACTCTCAACTTAACATGAAGTGATTTTTAAATATGTTTTTAAGGTCTCACAAGAGTACATTGGCTTTATTTCCATGCACACCACTTTTCTTCGTTCTTGTAGAAACGTGAGTGTGTAGCACAGAATCAGGAAGCCTTCACACTGGCTTTAATGAACTCATTAAGCACATAACCTTCAGAAAATACTTCTTCAGAAGTCTGTAAAAATAAGTAGTCACTTTTTCAGTGTCTTGGGATCTTTGCTCTTCTTGGAGCTCTCAGCTGCTCTGTAACAAGCACACGAGCTCTCTTATCTGTTATTGTCTTGGATTTTGTTTCAGAAGGCTCTGAAATCTCTAGTTGTCAAGTCATTCTGATGTAGCACTAAATTTTCAAACGCTAAAATTAAACATCAAGCAATGAAGAGTCAGAAATAGTAATAAACATATTAAAATATGATAATTTTAAGAACATTGTTTCAAACTGGTTTTTTGTGTTAATGTACACAGATAAACCTCTAAACATGTTCAAACTGAAAATCAGAACTAGGTCCACTGAAAAGAACTTAAGAGATTTAAACTTGAATGATGCCAAACTTGTTGTAGTTGAGAGAAACTCATCTATACAGTTTCCTCTGGAAGGGAAGTGCAGAGGGAGGTGTTGTGCTCTTATCCCTCGTATCCAGTGAGAGGGCAATGTGGGAATATAACGATAGAATCGTAGAATGTCTTAGGCTGGAAGGGACCTTAACAATCATATAGTTCCAAGTGTCCTGCCTTGGGCAGGGGCACCTTCAACTAGACCAGGTTGTTTAAAGTCCCATCCAGCCTGGACTTGAATACTTCCAGTGATGGTGCATCCACAATTTCTCTGAGCTACATGTTCAGGTACCAGTCTCACAGTAAAGAATATATTTCCAATATCTCATCCAAACCTACTCTCTATCGATTTGAAGCCACGCCCACTTGTCCTGCCACTCCATGTTGTCATGGGTAACCCAAAATGTTTTTGTATTCCATAACTATCTGTGCCCCAAAAAATCCTTATTGTCTCTTTATGATCCAGCGCCGCAGCCAGAACAGAATCCTGAGGTGGAGAAAGGGAAGAGGGGTGTTGCTTAGATCCCTTTTTAAGTTGGAACCTGGAAGCAGGGATCACTCTCTTTCATGGAAGCATTTGCAGAAGGTGGAGGCTCCACTTTGGAGAGAGCTGCTTCAGGTGGTTGGGTTTTTTTTCTGGGCTTGCAACAGCAGCCACTCAGAAAAAGTATGTTTCACAAGCAAAAACTGTTTTGGAGTGAACTTCGCAAACCTTATCAGCAGTGTGGAGCTTGAGCTGGTCCCTAGGGCCAGGTCACTGCCAACAGGCCAGTTTTTCCCCCTGAATACAAAAGTGGCTTGGCAGACAGCAGCACCAACACTGGTGGAGTCCTGGATGTGGCAGGAAGAGGCGGTGGGCAGCAGAGCTCACCCCACACGAGCCAGCAAGTCTTCATTTGCTGCTAGAACTGCTCCATATCTCCTACCTTCTTGTCAGGGTTTGCTGCCATCATTTCCCTTTGTCTCCTGGACCATGCTGTTGCCTGCAAAGGCCGCCACCTTGGGGGGAGGGTTTGCCGCCCTCTTTTCCCTTTGTCTCCCGTCACATAGTCACCTGGGGCAGGCACCAGCCCCAAAAAAGGCATTTCTGGCATTTCGGGTTTCTCTTTGTTATTGGGGAGTATGTTTTAGAAATTTTGTATCTAGTGATTATTTACTGCTATTTTTCGCCAGCTGCAGTTTCATTTGTTAGCAAACTGTTGTTTTTTCACTTACACCTGCTCGTATTTGTTTTCTCCTTATTGTTGGAAAGGGATTGGTTAAACCTATAAAGGGGGGGCAACTCATTTTAGAGTGTTCCCCTTTAAATTGTCTTAAACCAAGACACTCTTGTAAATAGCTGATCTCCATATTTCTTGTAGGCTCCCCTCAGGTACTAGAAGGCCACAATCAGGTAGCCCTGAAGGCTTTTGTCCGCCATACTGAACAACCTCAATTCTCTCAGTCTTTCCACTCAGTAGAGGTGCTCCAGCCCTCTAATAATCTTGGTGGCCTTCACTGGACTCGCTCCAGCAGGTCCCTGTCCTTCCTGTGCTGGGACCCCAGAGCTGGATGCAGGGCTCCAGGTGGGTCTCAGCAGAGCAGAGCAGAGGGGCAGAATCCCCTCCCTCCCCTGCTGCCCAGGGGGCTCTGGATGCAGCCCAGGACACGTTTGGCTCTCTGGGCTCTGAGTGCCATGGCCGGGGCATGTCCAGCCTCTCACCCACCAGCACCCCCAAATCCTTCTGGGCAGGGCTGCTCTTGGTCTGTTCACCCCCAAACTGGGTTGATTCCAGGGGTTGCCCCAATTCAGATGTAGCACCAGCACTTGGTCTTGTTAAACCTCATGAGATTCCCATAGGCCCACTCTTCCAGATTGTCCAGGTCCCTCTGGATGGCATCCTGTCCTTCAGGTATGTGAAACACACCTCCCAGCTTGGTGTCATCTGCAAACTTGCTGAGTGTTCACAGGATCCCTTTGTCTATGTCATTAATGAAGATATTAAATTACACTTGTCCCAGTATGGACCCCCGAGGGACACCACTTGTCACTGATGTCTCTCAGTTGATCACTGGATATGACCATCAAACCCATTCCTTACCTACCTAACAGTCCACCCATCAAGCCCACGTCTCTCCAATTTCAAAAGAAGGACGTGTGGAGGATCATGTCAAAGGCTTAACATAAGACCAGATAAATGAAATATGTAACCCATCCCTCATCCACTGATGTAGTCACTCCATCATGGAAAGTCAACAGTTTGGTTAGGCAGGACTTACCCTTGGTGAAGCTGTGCTGGTTGTCCAGAATCACCTCCAAATGCCTCCGCACAGTTTCTAGGGGAATCTGTTCTATGATCTTCCCAGGCAGAGAGGTGAGGCTGACAAGTTAGTGGTTTCCAGGGTTGTTCTTCTCTTTTTAAAAATGGGTACTTTTCCCTTTTTCCAGTTGCCTGGAATATCAACTGACTGCCATAGCCTTTCAAATATCATGGAGAGCAGCTTGAGAATGTTATCAGTCAATACCTTCAGGACTCTGGGATGCATATCATCAGGTCCGATGGACTATGACGACTCGTGTCTAGTGGGATACCCAGCCTTCTTTTCATCCTTTCATCTCTTTTTAGTCTTCCCCCATGACCAGCATAAAAATAATTTGAGAATCTTGTTCATCTGGATGAAATTAAGTCTTGGAACTAAACTCTGAATGAGACGCTGGGTTATACTTTCTTTGAATAAAATAGTAATGAAAGACTGAGGGTGGATGAAAAATTATATACTGTAGTAGGGAAGAAACACAAGCTGTAATATCAACACAGTTTTTATGGTTTATGTGTGACAGTCTTCAAGGAACACAGAAGCTAGAAAGAGAAGTTCAAATGAGAATTAAACAAACCACTGCTAGGCAATATGGCCTTATTATTTAATTCTCCTTTAGTCTCCTTCTTACACCACATTTTATTGTGGGATCTGGGATCTTAGTATGAATATTAAGGTCTCTAACAAAACAAAAAACTGTAAGTGTATCTACGGAACACTTCATGCCCAATTTGAAAGCAATCTTAGTTTTGCTGACAATTTTTATTAATATTTTTTGGCAACTTCCACATTCTGTTCAATTTTACTTCTGTAATAGAACTCATAACCTGGCATATGGAATGCACACAACTGCTGATCAAACAGCAGCCCTGTTATTTGGAGGCTGGGAAAAGACAAGTAAAATTGTGTTTGAAAGGAACAGTTCAGTAATCATGGAGGGCATAACCAGTCCGTAGGTTCATGTTTACTAATATTTGCTAATTGTAACCAAATAAAATAAATTCTAGCAGGAAGTACACAATATACTGACATGTGTTTATCATATATAAAAACAATTAATCCTTTTTCTTCTAATCATACTATTTCAGAATTTTACTGACAGAAAAAAAAAATCATACTATTAAGTAAACTGTTTACCGTAGAACAGCATACATCATACCTTCCATAATTTAAATATTAGTTAAGATGTGTTCATCCATTTAATATTCCTAACATCATTTCACTGATGTGTGGAAAGGAATAGTAAGTGCTTGCAGTTTTAACTTTCCTTGTCAATCAGGCCAAGGTCAGAGACCTATATACTATTAAATTAAACAGATGAGGGAGCAAGGGGGAAGAGAAATATTTACAATTTTAATTCCAAGGAGTGATGAGAGCAATGCTTTTTTTTCTGAGAAATTCTTGTAATTACTTTGCTTTCGACAGAAGACCAATTTCCTTACTGAACACAGGGTATAATTTTTGTGAGAGATGGACAAATTGAATATGCTGGCAGACTGTCTGAATTTTGCTTTCTGAAGTGCTTTTGAAAAGAAATGATGGCTTTTTCATTATGGCAATGACATAGAGGTTTTTTTGAGTATGTGTAATTATATAAATTCAAGGGCTATAGCATTGCAATTATACATCTATTTATACTGAAAATTCTTCTAATTTGATTTTTTTCTATTTCTGTCATGATCTAATGTCTTGTTTCGATGTTTTCTCCTGTTATTAAACAGACCAAAAATACACCCAAAACTCCTTCTCTGAATGCCCTTACCTTTGCCTTGAATAAAAAAACCAAATCAAAATAATTTCCAGGAGGCTATAGCCAAAGAGGGCAACATAAAAGGAAACTTCCTGCTTGAATGTGATGGAAAAGGAGAGCTTCATGCATTCAAAGAGGGCAACATAAAAGGAAACTTCCTGCTTGAATGTGATGGAAAAGGAGAGCTTCATGCATTCAGAACCAGGTTAAAATCTAAGTTATCTTTCCAAGATATTCTGAGTTTGAAACGACAAAACCGTAACTGTGTGGTTCATCATTACTTCAAATCTGAAGTACTGTCAAGCATGCAGAAGAAGACTGAGAATGAAAACCACTGTAGCATCTAATGCAAGTAATCTCACCATCTCAATTAAAATGGCTTCTACAATACCTAGAAAATTGGAGAAGGTTTAAAGTAGGAAATAATTAAATATTTACAAAACAAAACAAAACAAATCCTGCAATTTCCTCTAACTTTTTGTACAGACTTTTTATTATTTAATACTGGAAGTCCTATTATTCCATAATTTTCTCAGTCCCTTGAAAGTGTAGAGCAGTGACTCAAGATACCAGGAAAAAACGTAGAATCATGTATGATCTATTGCCTAACTGCATTTCTTACTACACCTCAAAAATAATTTGTCCCTACTACTATGTATGATGAAAATTGCAGCCTCCTCCCACAAAACATATATCAATCCATAAACATTTCATATTCACACCTATGTGGTTTTCTACTCAGACTCTGGAATTCAGATTTAATTGCTTCTCTTTAATTTTTGTATTTCCCTTTTTTTTTAATCTCATCGTGATCAAGTGTGGGGTATATATTTTTTAGACATACTCAATTTTAAGACAGAAAAATTATAAAGTTTATATTGTACTGGTGGAAATAAAGGGCAAGTAAAGAAGTTAAGAGCAAAAGAAATTACTTACTTGTATTGTTTTGCAGGTATGTGAGGATTCAGTTTATTGGTTGATTAAGAATAGAGTTGCACTTAAACATGGCATGGTAACTTAAAAATATTATCAAAGGTATGAAAACATATACAAAGTACAATACAAGAAATAAAATGGGAGAAGCAAAATGGCTGGGTTCAAATTGCTTTAATAACATTGTAAACATATATAAACATGGTGAAAGAAAATAATAAATTAAAAGCTTATTGTTCTCAGTACACAAAACATTGGAAAAACTGTTCACTGCAACAGAGAAGTAGTGTTAAACACTAAAATACCTGAATCAAATCAGATAAACGAGTTCACTGGATTAATAAGGAAAATAGGATCAGTATGGATTGGGATTTCTCACCTAAGTAGGAAAGCACAGGATTTTTAAGACTATAATACTGACAGAGGGACTAGAAGGATGACAGTGCCTGTGACATACTATGGGAAATCTAAGAGCAAGAAGCAAACAATAATGTAAACCAGGTAAATTACACAGGGGTGCAATGCTGAGGTAAAAGCTTATAATATTATAATGGATTATTTCAGTGAATCCAGTCAGGAAACCCACAAGAGGAGAAAAAGCTCCTGAGTTAGTTCTCAGCAAAGGACAGGACATGATTTATGTCCAAATTTATATTATTAAGGACCTAATCTGCAACTGTATCCATCATATTCTTTACTTCATGTCCAACGCAAAAAAAAAATTATATATCCACCAATCTAGGGTTTAATTTGAAGAAAAAAGTTAAACAAGTGACCTTGTCAAAAAGTGTTGACTTGTAAGTGTCATGAAGAGTTTTCAGTGGCACCATGAGAGGCTGTCTGAAAAAAACCAGAAGGAGCATTCCTTACAGAGGATGTATTGGAAAATCTGTTTCAAACGCACGTAACAGTAGAAGATCCGGAACAGAATAACAAAATGAACTGTTGTAAATTGCCAAAACTAAATGAAAAGGACTCACTGGCGTTGAAGGGACACGCCTCCAAAGTCACTAAATTATTAGTGTTGATGTGCAACCCATCTTAATTACAGCATTTTCCAAAGCAGGTTGCTAGTGTACATGCCTAGGTTCCCCTCCTTTAGCCCTGAATGTAACATAAGCACTTCTCTTTCCCAGTCATTTGCAGTCTGACAACATTGCAAATTAGTTCAGTTCACCGTGGGAAAAGCTGCAGAACAGAACAGCCATAGCAACACAAGATAAGTGAATATTAAATGCCAACTAAACAGACAATTTATTAAAACAATTTCTGCAGTATCTTAGAAAATAACAAATCAGACACAAAGAAGAAACACTGAATCAATGACATCTTGAGATTTAGTTCTCTCTCTCACAGCTACTGCTTTTCCTGCTGGTTCAGACTGACTTAATGGTGTCTATGAACTTAAAGGTTGTTTCCAATGAAAATGAGTCTATGAGTCTGTGACTCTAACACTGTGCCCCTTGCTTAACTACTAGAATTAATTCAATAGCATTGTATTTCGTTTTGGCATCAATAACAACATTTGAATTGTATCATCCTTCCCTAGATTTCTGAGAGGGACAGTTTAACAAGCAACTTATACATGTGAAGTAATCCACAGAATGGAACACAAGGAATTTAAGAGAGATAAGGAAGATAAAGAACAAAAGAAAATACAAGTATTTTTTAATCATGGAAAAGAATGGAAAAAATATGATAAATATACTTGGACAAAGAACACAGAATTATTTTTTAAAGAAGCCATTAAGAAGCCACAATAATAAATAACTAATAATGTATTTTCAAAAAGTTATGATTCTATTAAATATAGGTTTTTCATACCTGAGAAAGTCGACTATTTTATATTTAAATATCTTCCAAAAATAGACATACTTTTTGTAAGGTTTTATTTTTCTTTTTTAAAACCCAACAGGATAATTGTCTGCATTGTTTCAAAAAGACTGCAATTATAAAGGGTAAGCAAATCAGTATGATTAGTAGATGGTTTATGCTTAGGAAAATCCCCAAATCCTAAGGAATAGATTTCATGGGGGCACAGGAACCATTGGAGAGTCCTAAGAATAGGAATCAGTCTTGAATATCTTGATGGGCTGGATGGTTGAACTCAATGAGTTGTAGTCAATGGCTCGATGTCCAAGTGAGGGACACCACCAGTGACAAGTGGTGTCCCTCAGGGATCAGTGTTGGGAGCAGCACCATTCAATGTCTTTGCTGGTGACACGGACAGGGGGATTGAGGGCACCCTCACTGATGACACTGAGTTGTGTGGTGTGGTCACCACACTGGAGGGAACGGATGCCATCCAGAGGGACTGGACATGTACATGACAGTTTTGAGAGGTGGGTCTGTGTGAACTTTGTGAAGTTCAACAAGGTCAAGTGCAAGGTCCTGCACCCAAGGTCCTGCACCCAAGGTCCTACACCTGCTTGGGTGATCCCAAGCACAAGTACAGGCTGGGAGGAGATAGGATTGAGAGCAGACCTAGGGAGAAGCACTTGGGGCTGTAAGTGGATGAAGAGTTCAACACGACCTAGTGACATGAGCTTGCAAGCCCAGAAACAGTTGTGTCCTGGGCTGCACCCAAAGAATGATATGGCCAGCAGATCAAGGGAAGTGGTTCTCCTCCTCTGCTCTGGTCTTGTGAGACTCCACCTCAGGTGGTGCATCCAGCTCTGGGGCCTCCAACATAAGAACACAGACCTGTTGGAGCCAAGCTGAGAGAGTTAGGGATATTCAGCCTGGAGAAGAGAAGGTTCTGGGGAGACCTTAGAGCAGGCTTCCAGTACATAAAAGGCAGAAAGATGGAGAAGGACTTTTTATGTGGGCATGTAGTGACAGGAAAATGCAGAGTGTCATTAAACTGAAAGAGTGTAAGTTTATATTACACATTACGGAGAAATTCTTTACTGTGAGGGCTGTGAGGCATTGGAACAGGTTGCCTAGGGAAACTGTGGATGCCCTGTCCCTGAAGCTGTTCAAGGCCAGGTTGGAAGAGACTTTGAGAAATCTGGTCTAGTGAAAAGTGTCCCTGCCCATGACAGCGGGGTTGGAAGTAGGTAATATTTAAGGTCCCTTCCAAACCAAACTATTCTATGATTCTGTGGTAATAAGGTGGACCAGATGATCATTGAGCTATTCAACCAAAGAACTGCAGAACTTGAAACACAGTTCTGTTTACATTTTTGACCACGGATTGGCAAATATTCACATGCCATTAGAGTCCTACCCAATTCCTTTCATGAAGGTAGTGTATAGGAGACATCTACTGCAGACATGCCAAGCAAGAGAAAATTTAGAGGGAATTTTTACCTGAAATGAAGTAATCAAAGTCATTAACACAGCTGTATGGGAAAGCCGAGTTGAACACTACTACGAAAAAAAAATTGCAGCATTGTAAAACAGATTAGAATATTTATTTTAAAAAATCCTGCCAGACCTGTTTCTGGAGTTGTCAAAATGCCAGATGGGAAATTTAAACAGAACCTTGTTAAGAAAATGTGATACAGCAGAGTACATATGC
Organism: Eulacestoma nigropectus; assembly: GCA_013397775.1. Taxonomy (NCBI): domain Eukaryota; kingdom Metazoa; phylum Chordata; class Aves; order Passeriformes; genus Eulacestoma; species Eulacestoma nigropectus. The sequence continues at coordinate 26,071 of VZTE01002992.1, forward strand.
CAGATTATATTAAAGGTTTATGTGTGGCTCACGTAGTCAGTAAAACAGGAACTTATGTATCTAATATCTGTCATTCCTGCAGACCCAATACCTGTTATAACCAGTCTAAGTTTCTGCCTTAGCCAAAACTGAAGTCTGATATTTGAAAAGAGTTTTAAAGGGAAAAGTGTATGTTTGACTAGTAAGGGTAAGTATGACTTGTATCTAGTACAATGCATAATATGCAAGTAGGTTTTTTCTGCTGGGTTCTGCTGAAGCCTGTATATTATATTTTTAGAAGATTTGAAAGATACATAAGTTGAAAATTCTTGGACTAAGTTCCAGGGTGACATTTACCCTGTGCATAATGAATGTGCCCTGCTAGACAGTGTGGGACCTATAAAATACACCTACTATCATAGGCTAAGGAATTCAATAGGCTTGAAACCCATGATCCTGAACACTTAAGAACATATCAGACACCTGACAAAAGGGACAACTGGATGAAAAGTATCTGCTTGCCTATCTGTGATTCTGGTTGTCCAAACCACACATTGCTCTGTTAAACAGGGTGTTTCTAACCTTAACTCTTAGAAGTTCTATTATCTCAAACAAAGAGGAATCTACTGGGAGAAACAAATGACTACTGAGATAACAGCAAGAACCTCTAGTCCAGTCTCCACAAGCACCAGCGTGTAAGACGTGCAAGTTGACTGTGCTTTGTATCTGAGCCCTGCTCTATAAACAAGAGAACACGCATAGATTTCATTTCCACTTTGAAAATCACATTAGCAAATACAATTTTCTTGGTAGCTACAAACTCAGTGGACACTGATGGAAAAAACCCCAAGTACTTGTACCTATAATGAAGATGAAATCAAATGCATATACTGAGAAAGAAACCTACTAACAAAAAATCCCCCTCTTTAATACAAATGCTTTAAGAATAGAATGGAAGACAGTATTATCAATGTTCATATGGACAACAGAAATCAAAGACATAGCTATATTAGTATTACTTATTTCAGTTTAAAAAATGCTCTATCAAAAAAGAAAAAACCCAGGAAGAATACGAAAATAACAGAAGGAATTCAGACAGGAATTTTAATATAATGTTAAAAATACAAGGAAAGGTGTAGGAAAAAAAAACATACAAAAGAGAAAAAAGTCCTGGACTCTGTAACTTAGCAAGGAGGTAACAATGTGGGCTTATAAAACAACAAATGTTGAAATGAAAATATCCTGGGCTGCTATGACTCAGAAACTGTAAATTCCAAGGTGCGGAAAGAAATGCTAAAAGTCAGCATTGCAGTGCTTGTCTTGTTTACTATCAGAGGCTGAACATGGAGCCTTTAAGATATCTCATATTAGAACTCTTACAACTGTTATCTAACCTATGTATCAGGACATGTAATTAACATCACTCAGTATCCCAAAATCTCTTGCTTCCCCTTACGATATATCCAAGGTTCTCACTATTTTCTCGACAGACAATCATATCCTCTCCCTAAAATTTTATTCTGAATTTTACCCAATTTCTTTGTTGTACTTGCTCAGGCAATATCCATCAAATACTGACTGTTCAGAAGACACTGTCAGCTACTTGTGTCACTGTGAATTTGTGGGCCTCTCTGTATTTTTTTCCTTCTATTTGTCACACTGTTCTCCTTTACTCATGAGAATTAAGAAGTAACTCTCACCATTTCTTCATTTTCTCCATGGCACTCAACTGAGCAGTCTTTGCATATAAATCAAGCCTCACAAGCAGCAAGAACCTAACATGAAATTTCTTTATTAAGATGATTATTCTGTAAATACAACATTCTTGCCTTTTTCTCTGTAGAATGGGTTATGAACTCCAACCACAGGCTGAATATAGGAAAAATGAACAGCTTTGATCCAGTGCAGCCACTTCTGTGTTTTCGTGCCTGAGAGGACTTAAAAACCTTTTCCTAAGGAAGCAGAACAATTTTATGTTAGCAACCATGTGCCTCAGTATAAATCCTAAGCAACAAGCACTGAAATAATCACCTTCTTGGATGTGGGCCTGTTAATACCCTTAATAAACAGAACTGGTAAGCCAAATCATCCTCTGTGTGTTTTTCTCAGGCTAAAGCAGGCTGAATATTATTACTTCTGAAGAATGTAGTATCTCTCAGAGGAAGTATCACCAGCATTTACTCAGGTTTTACCTAAATTGCAGACTTGAAATGGGGACAGCAAAGAATGTTAGCAAACCAGCTGAATTTTCAAATAAAGGTAATAGTGGAAAACATGCATGTTTTATATTGTTTTAATAAATAATCTGCGAATGTGCACAACACTTAGCAAGAGATCAAAAAGCTCAAAAAGCACTGAGGCTTCCCCAAAGATTCCCTTTTCAAACTGTTTGAAAATGAAATTTTAAGGTAGCATGTCATGCATTGCTGGCAAGTATTACACAGCTTTCACAGGTAATTAAACCAAACTACTTTGATTCTGAAATGAAACACCTTCCCTGTTTACAGAGAGAGGACAGCTGTGAGAGCCACACTTCACTCTCCCTCAGTGCAGAGCTATGACTTCACTGTTCTGTACATCTGCAGCAGCCTCCTTGCTCTCTTAGCTAGGATGTGGACAGGCATGGGAGGAGGCATTTAACTACTACTCCCTACTTGAAGTCATTTGTTGTCTCCTGAGAGATGAAGTGAGCCATAAGGGAGCACCCTTAAGCACTGTTTAGCTTGCATGCTGCTTGTTGGATCACAGTAAGCCTCAAGGCAACATGATTAACTACTGCTGCTGTCAAACAGTTTGACTTTAAGGAGGATATAAAGTCCAAGATAGTGATAACAGTCTTACAGCTGAAGTTTTGGGTTGATCCTCTATCGAAGTTTAAACTGGGCTGTAAATTGAAAATGAATGTGTAAACCACACACACACGCAAAAGACACACTCATAGTGAGTTGTTTGTAAAGAATATCCATAGATCTAAAGCCTACTGCTAGCTGTTTTTCTATTTGTTTGATTATTTTTGTATACAAAACACAAGTGAAATAAATACTAATGGAGCAAACGATAAAAAATGCAGTCAAGTATGCAGAGGAATACGAATATGCTGATATAAACATTTTGCATCATCTTCCATACAAAAAAAATATTGCAAGCAATTTGCAAAAGCATGAGATACTCCTGGTTAGTTGTTAAGTGTCTGATTTCTGTTAGGATTATCTATCTGTTGCTACTTATTATTGCAGTGACACAAAGACAGCTACTACAAATACATTCACTTGTTCACAGATAGCTGCTGTGGCTGACAGTCTTCACTTACGTAAAACTGACAGGAAACAGCATATTGCTATATGGCCTTTTTTTAAGAAACCACACATCAGTTAATTAATACACCCACCATAGCATCTGTATTTCATAACCTGAATAAGGATGTCCTAAGGCTGAATGTTTCACTCATACAAACCTATTCAGAAAGTGATTTATGGCTACTAAGTTACCCTCATGAGATATTTAACTCTTAAACATGTACATCAGAAGTCTAAATGGAAATTATAAAAAAATAAGCATAGGAAAAAAAAAGCAGCCAACATACAGATTTGCATGTTTGTGTTACGTATAGCGCATCAAATTCAAAATATTACAATGCAGTGCAGAAATAATCAATCCAGTCAATTCCTATAAACACATAATCTCATAAAAACAATGGAATTAATGTTCCATAATCTTTGGAGATATAATTCACAAGAATTAGATTTGAGAAGATCACTGGACTAAATTAGAGCTTGGACATTATGCTTTTATTTATTTCAATTAAAACTACAGTTCTCTGTTCAGTCTTTTGACAACAGCAACCTAAACAGCTAAGGTTTTCCATAACCTCATTTTTTTCTGGGGTTTTGTTGTCAATATATGACAAATGTGAACATTTTGATTTTGTAAACTGTTCTTGTATTTTACAGTGCTGTCAATAGCCATATAAGATAAAAGAGGAAGAAAAATCAGACATGAGTAGAGTACTGTAAGTCTAGTTCTGGTTTCCTCCATACTGATATTACAGAATTAAGCTGACTTCACTGTAACCTTTTTCCAATGACTACTTCTGAATTCGTGTCTGAATTTCATCAAAAGAATTAAATGTCCATGGTACATGGTATTTAGAATAGATTGACCAAAGTTACACCAGTAATTTAAAATGGAATGAGAAAACTGTATTTGCCAGCATTTCACATGGACGAACAGATATCTACTAAACAAGCTGGAACACCTGGACACGTGGCTTTGGGCCATGCACAGATGGCCTGCTGTAAATCGACAGCTTCAGAAATATCTTAGACCTGTTATGCACTCATGGATCAGTTGCATAGCACATGCACAGGGAGGATGACATGTCCTGGATTCACCTAATGCACTCTATGAGCCGGGAAAGGCTGATCTGCCCCTTTGTCCATGAACAAAACAACTGGAGAGACTGCTGCTGCTATCACTATTGTTCAGGATTGCAGATTATCCCAGGAAGCAGCAGGGTAGTAGATAACTTGTAGTAATTTACTGGAACACTGTTAAACTAATTAGTTGGTTTAAAGAAAAGAAAAAGAAAAAGTTGGATTCTACCTATTGTTTTCTAAATTAGTCGTGACTGGTCAAGGTCATTCATATTAGTGAGCTCTAATCATTTTCTCTTGTGGACCAAGAGAAAATAAGGACAGATTTCTTTGTACAAAATTAGGAAAAATGAAAGAAGGGAAAAAAGTTTGAGACGTAAGTAATACATTAAGAAAAGTATACAGCTCTGTACTTGACTTGAAAACTAAAAGTAAAAAATTAATAATAAAAGAAGAAACAGGAATGAGAAAGGTACGTTTCCTAATCCTTTAACTTTGCAAATTAATGTTCTGTTTTTCATCACAATGCATTTTTCTCCCAAAACTAAAGCTGCAGTCTAAGTCAACTGCTGCATGTATTCTAAAAACTTTGATGCTGTTCTGCTCATAAACATGTAGCATTAAATATTTAAAGTATTGAATATGCTCTCATGTCTAACTTTTCTATTGCGCATTTTACTTAGTTAAGAAGGCTGATATCATATTGAACTCACAGAAGTGGCCAAGTCTTGACTGTCCTCTTACTTCATTTATTCCCCTGATGTTCTGATAAAAATATCAGGAAAGTGGCTACTCTCAGAAATGAAGCAATGAAATCAGGGCAATTTCAAGTTTTCTACAATGGTTTTAAACATGCTGCAAAATGCCTGAACTTGCTTGGTAAGTATTTTTTACACAGAAATTTTCTGTAACTTTGATGAAATGGTAAAGACAATCATTCTGAGCCAAACACCCAGGTATTTTAAATAGTCAGATATAAAAAAGAATGAAATACAGGACCACTGAGAAAAAGGACTGGGATGGTGGAAAAGAATAATCAAAATCAACAAAATCCACTGGCTTTGGCCAGAGGTTTAGATTAACCTGAAGGAAAAAACCAAGCCACTAAGAAAGAAAATATATCACAAGGTAGTGTTAGAAGTCAAGCCATTATCATAATCACATGTCTCATTTCACATTTTGCCTCAGATGCTCCCTTCTCAGCACAAGACATGGGACAGCATCACTAATGAAAAAGGTTCATATGGCATTTTCTGCAGCTGAACTAACATTGATGTTAGTTTTTTTTTGTAAAGGACATGGAATACAAGAGATACTTAAAAAGAAAATATAATTGTTGATACATGCAGATTAATAATTAAAACAGGGCTAATTAAGACATTAAATCATGTTCGATATTACACAACAATACAAGGAAGAAAAGCACAATAAACTCCAGAGACTCTGCCAAAGCATGTAAAATGTAGTTGCTCCTTCACTCATTCTTATTTTTTATGAAAATTCAACTAATGTGTAACATTTTATTTTGCTTTAGAAACAAGAACCAAAAATAATTTAATGCTTAAGCAGAAAACGTTTAACTTCTTTTAATACAAAAAACTGGGATGAAATAATACGTTTATATTGGAGTGTGAGTTTACTTTAGTGACACATGCATCAATATTTACTACTAAAAAAGAACACTCTGCTGAAAACTGTTGGCAACTACTCTGCATCCCAGAGTGCTATAAACTTTGTTTCTTATCCCTGTGACTTTAATTTACTTTTATATTGGTATATTTTTGTGTGAATTTTCAACAAAGATGAAAGAGACTCCAGAGTTCATAATATTTGAGTTATCTCATCCACATTCATAGCTCATACGAAACCTTTTCTATCATTTAGTTTATAAAGATTTTACTTACACAAACAGAGTCTTTTAATCCATCTAACTGAGAAATGCATTCACTTCTTAGAATACTCCAAATCTGATACTTACATCAGGCATACTGCAGGTATGCTTTTACTTGTGCGTATCTCCCTCACTCCTGAGGGACACTTGCAAAGTGAAGAACTGACAGATCTTGATCCTGATAAGGTCACAGGGACTTAGCTATATTATAGCTTTGCTTAATCCTCATTGGTTTTGCCTACTGAGCACAAGGCTGTTTCCCTGACAACACAACAGCAGTTACCACAGTATCCAGAAACACATATGATGTCCAGCTTTAAGGTATATCCCACCTGAAAATACATTATTTAATGCTATTTTCTATAGGTCATTGTAGGGAAAAAAATAAAAGCTGTGAAGATCTTCTGTACACTCCTACTGAGCTTCTTATTATTACTTACTTCAAGGACATTCCCTAAGTAGGTTGAACTCTTCCAAAACTCAGTTCTTGAATTAGTAAGTACATGGAGCAAAAGTCACAGTAAGAAGCCATGGAATATAAAGAAATTACTGAATGTTTATATAAATTCCTATCAAGTGGGAAATACAAAATGAGACAAAGCAAAAAAATACCACTTGAAAATTTAACAAATGGACAGGGATAGCTAGCATAGAAAGGGAGGCATTTGGGGTCTAAAGTGAGAAGTTTGGGAACAAGTTTAAAGGTGGATATAGAAATGAGATGGTGAGAAGCTACACTGCAGCAACATTTTACATAAATACATATGGAAGACGGCTATGTTTTTCATTTCAAAAGAAGGATTTTACAATAATTAAGATAAAGCGTGAAACAAGAAAAAAAACCATATCAGATCTGTAGCTGAATAAGGAAGCTATGATTCTAGAAATACTCTTCAGTAGCTAATAGAAAAAAAAACCCCAAACGAAACAGTAAATCTAGCCAGATAACTTCTTGCACGTCACCAAAAGCATGCAGTACTACAACACATAGAACAGATCCTATATAAAATTACTTCATTCATTTAAATTTGTTCAAACAATGCTGACAGGGTAACTTTCTAGTGGCAGATTGTTTACCTGGCCACACACAAACTAATTTAATATGAAAACAAAATGCTGTTAAAAATCCTTTCTTGTGTGCACTGGCTAATGTAACAGAAATGCACTATGTGATCATGCGTGTTCTAACCCAACTTGCACCACGTACATTCAGTACTAATAACTGTAACTTTATGTAAGAAATGCTCACTGAGAGGTGTCTGAGAGATTTTAGTTGAGATGAAGCGGTATTGAAGAAGGGAAAGCAGCAGAAAGTAGCTTGATCTCATGGTTAATGGAGGAATGTCCGAGCCTGAGTCAGGCATTGCAATGGACTTTCCAGTAAAAAACAATTAGAAGACAAGGATTTAATCAATTGACAAGATAGCAGTTTGTTTCTAAGCAACACAGGTCACCAAGAATACATCACTCCACTCATATAATTGTTTTCCTATTGAATATGGTTATACATCAGTTTTCAATTTTCCTTTTCAAATACCTCAAGTGTACAAGCTTACACGACAAAAAAGATCGGGTTAGCACAACTATGAAGACAATTTCCCATGACACTGACCTTCCATCTTCAGGAACACTGGCTTAAAATGTAAAGAAAATTATTGTGGGATTTGGGGGGTCTTTTTGGCTTTGCTTAGTTAGTTTGGTTTTTAAACTCTCAACACACAATGATGAAGAGGTCATCTGACTGGCCCACATTTGTCAATTTAGCCCTGGGAAGTTGGAAAAACTATAAATTCTATTACTTTCAGAAAAAAAGTAGAATTTGACTTATTTTCCTACAGACTACATCCTAAATAAATAAATAATTAAATAATTAAATAATAAACCTGATTCAAAGAATGCAAAAAGAGACACAGCATCGATTTTCTTAGATGATAAGATAGTACAGTTATCAGCAAGATGTAGTAGGCCTAGTAGCACAACCACAGTTAATCAAGTAAGAGCATTTGTTGAACGCTGTTTGTACTTAATCTCATGGTTCATGTTTTCGAGTAAACTTATGAAAAGTTATTATGAATAAAATAATGCTTATGCAAAACTGTTAGTAATTATTTGCTCATTTCAGTTCTGAGAAAGCTGTTACTTACACAGGTGACTGAACCACACAAAATGTGCACATTGAAACCACATTGAAAAGAAACTAAGGGGCTTTTGGAAAATTACAGACTGTTTAAATTATTTTTAAAAAGAGTGTTCAGTCTGTAAAGACTATGAGCAGCTTGCATTATCAATGCTCTGTGAAATCACTGTTACAAAATATTTTACACATTTAAAAAATAATGTTAATACACAACTAAACCATTTATTAGATATTTTAAACCTTAATGATGAAGGAGTTTCATCTAGGAGTTACACTTTTATAAGAAATACAACCACATTTAGAAAGACAGCTGATGTTATTAGACAAAGTACTTACGGCAAACCCCCAGCGTTAATTCTTAGCAAGTTTGAAACAGGTGACAGTTGCAAACACAGTTGTGCTGACATCACGTATTTTACGTCTGTAGAAAAGAAAAGAAGAGGACTACAGTTGGGAAAGGAAGCTAATTTTCACAACTAACTTAAAATTTAATTAATTACTTAATTTTTGTAAGTACCTTTTCAGCTGCAAAACACAGAAAGAAATAACTACAAATGCTTAAAAAAAATGATTGATATGACAAATCTAAACTTAAAATTCTTTTAAAGGAATTACTAGTGAATAAACAACAAAGATTGCAAGTTCATTCCTTTTGGAGGGATACTGGGCAAGATTAAAGCAAAGTTAAAAGGATATAGGGCTTTCTGCAACAGAAGAAGGAATAAGAAATAGGAAAGACACTGATCAGAAAGAACACAAGCACACTCAAGGTGAGTTCATGACTAAAAGCAAGATTCTCACATGGTAGTTCATGCTTGCACCCACTCTAGAGGAACCCTGAGTCCTTATGTTCCTACCAGTCATGTAAGAATGAAAGAAATTATGTTAAAATATACTTGTACAAATACTAATGTATGGAAAACAACCAAAGTTACACTAAAAACCAAGTTCCAAATCAAATAACATATTGCTTACAATTGATATATTATTGCAGTGAGGACTGCAGTGAATGACTTTCCTAGCACATATGGAGGTAACGTTGTCTTGTCAGTTAACTGAGAATCATTAGAGCTATGAACACTTCCTTCAAATACAGGCTACTCAGGATTCCAAATCCTCACTTCTTGTTCTTAAACAACTTACTTATTTCCTCTGTTTTGCAGAGTGTGTTCTACCAATGTAGGTAGCCAAGAAATTCCTCTAAAAATTCTGTTACCTACTTCCTTAAGTTTCTATGCATGTACGTTAACCATACTGTAGCACAGATCAGTTGAAAGATTTGCAAGACAGATTCTGTGCTAATACTGTGATAACATGGATACTGAAATGAAACTTGTCACACTTTTCTGATTCATACAGACAATTAAATGTTTCTTTTCTTCTAAGGACTCTGATATCTCCCCATATTCTCTGTAACTTATACATTGGAATTTGTTGATCTCTTTCCGATGAGATTACTTTTTTTCCTGGATACACCAGTGAATAGATCCTTCCATACCATTGGGACTGAAGCACTGAAATATGATTTTGACAACTCCAAAGAATTAAATTATTTAAACCACACAACAAGATTACAGAACTTCAGCTAACAAGAACATTTACTTTCTAAATGCTCAAAACGTTGTAAAAGCACAAAGTAACAAAGCAAAGAAAGTAACAATAAGCAATCTCACATACCTCAGGGTTAGGTCAGCTGGAATAATTTGTGAAACTATTACAAGTCTAATTAACAGTTTTAGCTGAAAAAGTAATGAAGTAAGGTTTCAATTTATATTTTTTTTCAGAACATCTTTTTATGTCTTTTAACATCTTTTACATCTACTAAATTAACTTTAATTTTAAAATTAAATTAAAACTTTCAGCATGATTGTTAAAGAATTTAATCAAAACAAAGCATTATTAAACATACAGAAAATAGTATGTTTTCATTGTCTGCAAAGGAAAAAACCAGACACAAAATGGTTAAATAACTTACATCATGTAGAATAGTCAGGGGCCTGGGCAGGAGAAGGATTTGTTTCACACTTCTTGTTTCAAAATCTCCATGTATTCTTTCAGGCTCCTTTTCCTGAAAGGAAGGTTAAGCACAGGTTAAAAAGGGACCACTAGACAGACACTAAAATCAGACATAAAATTTTCTATTTCCTAAATACTGATGTAGCTTTCAGCATTTGAGAATGTGATCTTTAATGTCATGATGTCATACTTAATTATGCCTTTTCAAGTGTGCCGAGGTAATTATCAGACAAAATAGCAAACTGAAACAACCCAAATTGTCAGCATTTCCATGTATCTGTCATAAAAGTTTTCAATCACTGCAGTTCCAATTTCGATTTTTCTATTATAATTACTGTTCATTACAGCAACTACTTTAAGACATGCAAGAAATCTTCATTAACCTTAACTGTTTTACAGCAGTAATTCATGTGTAACTACCTGCTTGTCTATATATTTGTTGTTTATACTTTTCCTACAAGAGAATATTTTTTGGATTGCAGAGTTAGAAAGGCATGGCATAATTTGCCCCTTTTCAACAAAGGAATGAAGCTGATTTTGTGGTCAGTACATCATACAAGGAAGCATGGACATAAAATATTTTTGACCTCACCTTTCTCCCAGTAGAGTAAGCCTTATAAAAGTGGTTTTGTTTTAAAAACAGTCCTAGCAGAGTCTCAAACTCTTCATCAAAGGTATACACCATTTAGAACTTCTAAAATTTCATCATCCTTCTAGACACAAGTGGAGAAATATAATCTACACAAAGTCTGACACAGTCTGTAAAATGTGGCAGATCAAGTGATTGTCTCTGGTTGATAAAATTAATAATTTCAGAGAACATTACAAACTCAATGCTAGCAACTGATTAAAACAAAACAAACTATCTGAGACTGTGTAGACTTCATTTCTCTATTTGCATTGAGAAGGCTCCTAAAATTTCATAAATTCTAAATAGCATATTCCATTGCTGAAGAGTTTGAGACTATTCTAGAGCTGTTTTTAAAAGAAAATACTGTTTATACAGTGAACATATTTCAACACAGTGCAAAAGATCTATTACATTTTCCTATTAAGAAAAGAGAAAGTTTAAACAGTATTAAACATCTTGTATCTTTTTTTCACTTTCAGAATTAAATACCACAATGAACTCCATGCCAGAAAATTGATACTTCTGGCAATTTCAGTGCTGTTAACTTAAAAACCAAATAGGTTATATTCAGAGTATTAATTATGCAGTAGTCAGTGTTTGGAAAGAACAGGAATGTAATGTTCAATGATCTGAAGTTATGTTAAAGATTTCCTAATGAAAAATAAAAGCCCATACGAATGACTAAGAAAACCCCAAAACAACCAACCCACAAACAGGTTTTTTTATTTTGCTGACTGTGTACCAACTGATTTTTTGCAATCTTGATATTCTTACTGTCTGTAAAACAGTGACAGAACCAGAAAGATGTGAGCTAATGTATCTTCCAACAATGTATTTTTTTCCTATGTCAGTCTTCTGAATGCTATTAGATAGAGAGGTCATCCCTTCCTAAGCAGAGGGATAAATATATTTACAACTGGTCAGTAGCCATCTCATCTGCAAGATGCTGGGTGGCCTAAAGGCAAGACACACAGTGATAAAGCATATGATGTAATAAGATATACAGGATTCCCAATATGAGGAAAAATTAAATTTTAATGATAGTTAATAAAAAGAAATTCTTGTTACTTGCACAAGTTAATCACAATAAGTATCATAAAGAAATACATTATTTTCAAGTTTGCTTTGCCTAGGCTGTTCCATTTCAATCTCCACAGTAATACAAATCCATCTCTTACATTCTTTTCTGTTACCACACCTCAGTTATTGTTGTCTATTCCTTTCACTCTGACTAGCAAGCTACATTCTTCCAACTTCTGTCAGTACTGCCATCCCCTCAAACCAAGTGACCCTCTATCATGCCCTGGCTTCCTTGTTGTTTCTTGTCCCTTGCATGGCTCCCAAGCCTATGTTCCTCATTCACTCCATTCTTAAACTCATCATCTCCGTTGCATGGAACCTGTTTTTGAGACAGAAATGCTGTACTTGTAATGGAAAGTGGCTTAACTTTTACTTTTTTAATATAAAGTGGCAGGATACCTCCTGCCTTGTATATTAGCTTTCTTATATGCAACACGTATACTGTAGTCTTGCAGTACAGGTCCTTTTCATATTATTTCTTCGTTATTTAACAGTAAGAAGAGGTTTGGCTCAGTTTTCAGCACAATTGAATTTTGCAAAGGTGTGTAGCAAAGTCCAACTCAACAAAACTGCACTTCCAGAAGAGGTGGCTTCCCTTTCATGAGGATTATTTTACTGGAATTAGCACTCACTCTCTTGGATAAGATACATTAACGGAAAAACTTAAAGAAGGAAAAAATGAACAAGCTGCTCCTTAGATCTCTTTCTGTGAAAGGTACAAAATAGCATATTTGCCATCCCTGGTTGGCACAAAAAATATTTAATAATTTATCACATCAGCTGGCTAGAACATATCTTGGGACTTCTGTTCCCTGGGAAAAGAAAATTTTGATTCAACCTGCTTCAAGACTGATCACATTAGTTAAGCCATGTCATTGTGATGGCTAACAGCCAAATTTCTGTCCCAATCATACACTTGGAAGTGTAATGATGATGGATCTGCTGTGTAATTCACCCACAAACTATTTACCTATTGTGATAATTATGAATGCAAATAATACTATCTGCAAAGACAGAGATGCAGTTTTTCTTACTACTGTCTCAGAGATAGGAGAAGATAACTAAATGGCCAATAAATAATCAAAGATTGTGTCCTTACACGTGCAAAACTTTTGATAACTCTGGCCGGTGCAGAAAACTTCTGCTACGTATTTCAAATGGCTGAGTAACAGAGAAGAGGAAAAGGTGCAGCTGTCTTTTTCACAAACAAATCTAAAATTAAATGCAATTGAGGATTTAAACTAACATGAATTAGCTCTAACATTAACTGCCACAAAGCCTTAGCCCAGTTAATGACTGAAGAGCAACTGGCATTATCTACAGATCAGTATTGATGTGATTAACATATCAATAACTTGTACTAATATTGCTGGAGAGGATTAGTTAAATGATACAACTGTTTCATGTTCCCTATTTGGTTTTGTTGTCACTCCAAGTAGACTTAAACAAAGTGAAAAGAAAGTGACTAATTTAGGAAAAAAGCTATGGTTATAGAAAGTAAACCTCATGTGTAACATAAAAAGTGCATCATATATACCAAAATTGCTGTTGATTTTACATACACCTCTTTAGCTTTTCAATGTTTACAAAATAGCTCTTTCTGAGCAGATACAGTTCATCATATAGATCATACTCCAAAAATGCTCCTAAGTCTTAAGAGGCAGCTGCCTGGGACATAGTCCACTCATACATTGATACATCTCTTCAAAATCAAGACCAAATACTTCATGGATGGAGATTGTCATCACGATGCTATCCAATTTGGTTTTGACTCCAGAATCACAAACATGACTTCTTCAGAATCCAAGAACAAATTCTGACTCATCACATATGGGGGACAGTCTGAGGCACAGCAGCAAAACTCCTCTTACCAGCCTATACTTTATTCATGCACTCAGACCTGGCTACCAATGCTATTTTACCAGCTATGAAAAAGTCAGTCTTAATCCTGACCACAATTTGCACTTTAACTCACCTTATAGGCAACTAAGTCCTCTATAAATAAAACATCACTCAGAGCCATTTAGACCTGACCATTAGAACACAAAATTCCCATCTACTTTGTTCATGTGAATAAGGAGTACAGGGAGTCAACAGAAATTCATTGTATTGACTTGTATTTCTGTATCCAATTATTTATCTAGTCATTCTGGGACTGCATAGCTGTGTTTGTCTGACAGGAATATTACCTCCAGTGATTGGGGGAGGGTGTGCATGGAGCGCAGGAAATACATTTCGCTTAGTGTTTAAGACATACTACTACTGCTTTTCATGCTCTTCAGAGGCTAACCTCGTAGTCTTACAGGTATACTATCCATTATTAATTTAGAAAATCATCACTTTTAATGGCCGTGTCTGCATCAAGTTTTCCCTTGATTTAAAAATCATGTACCTCGCTTCAGGAAGAAATACTTAACAGACAGCACATCATCTCTCAGAGCATGTTGTTGTCCTCATACACAGTTAAATTACACAGTACCAAGTCATTCTCGTATCAGCTTAATAACTTAAAATATTTAAAAGACACTAGAAGCCATTATTTCTTTCCCAACATCAACAGAGTATTATTAAATAACTCCCTCAACTAGTTGGAAAATAAGCAGATTCTCATGCCAGTTCAAAATTAATTTTCCCTTTCCAGTATTATTGCTCTTTCCTCTTTTGACAGTGACTACTGCTAAGGTGAAGATAAAGATTTTCTCCCAGGGCCAAGAAAAGTAATTGCAAGTTGCATGTCACTCCCATTTTCATTTCTTTAAATGCATCTTTTTAAGGATGTCTTATGCAGGAAGCAAAAAACATTGAGTAGGTGTGGTGGTGCATTCCCCCTGCTCCCTGCTCCTCGGGCTGCACTGTGATCTCAAAAATGCTCACTAGGCCTCAGCCTTGACAAAAAGCACCTGGACTAAGCTCTTGAGCCTATTAGAAATACTGTCTGCTCCCAGGAACTTGTGCTGTCTAGCACAAACCACTTTATTTTTCTTGCCTGAATAACAACTTAAGTTGAAAAATATTTTTGTAACTGAAGTTACTGAATCGTGGCCAAGATGGAAGATTATTATGACTTAAGCCAATTCTCTTGTGACCCTAGATATAGTGGTCCTAAGCAGACCCTTTCTTTCAGAAGGAATTTCTTCTCAGAATGGATTTTTTGACTGGAATTCATTGGAATGAACTGTCCAGGGAGGTGGTGGAGTCACCATCCCTGAAGGTGTTAAAGAAACAACTGGACATTGTACTCAGTGCCATGGTCTAGTAGACAAGGTGGTGATCAGTCAGAGGTTGAACTTGATGATCTTAGAGGTCTTTTACAACCTCATAAATGATTCTTGGCTCTCCTGGCCTGCAGTGGTCTGCGATCAGCATCTTCCTCTGAGTGGGGCACCTCTCAGCAAGTTTGCTGTACTCAGAGGAGCAGTGAACAATGACAATGGATGCTGGGCTGATACCCCCACTCCTCAAGGCTCAGCCCTTTGGCTTTCGAGGAGATGCAAAAGCATCCAATGTGAATATTTCCCTGACCTTGAGGGAAACTATTCACAAGTGACTACCTTGTACATATACCTTCAGGTCTGCGTGTGTGCAAGAGTGAATAAGCTAAAGCAAATGTACTATGAATATTGCTCTCTTAGATTGTTAAGTAATTTATGTTTGTAAGTTAGGCCTGAGGTGAATTACTGTTATGCTTACAGTAAATTCTACAGAATCTTTTGAAAGATTGTTTAAATATCAATTAACTGTGCTGTTAAGTTTAAGTGCTGTTAAAACCTTTAGGCCTAACCATTGGTGAAGTCTGGGCCAAGTGGTTTAGTCTGAATCTTGTGACTCTACAGGAGTGTCTCCTTTACTCGTTTTTATCCTTAATCTTTTCCTATCCTTCCCATTTTTCCATTCCCAGATTACACGTAGACCATTTTTGGTTGCATTGAGTTTTAGGTTGATTGATTTTAGGTTCTAGTCCAGTTTTTCCTGTGTGTGCTTTAATCATTGAGTAAGTAGAATGAACCTTGTCAACAAGCTTTGTTGCACTTTCAGTTAAATATTAAACCTGCTTTGGCCACCACCTTTGCTGGTGATTCTTTGAGCGACCTAAAATACTCATTTGCGACAGTAAATTGTTAATGACGAGCATTTTCTCACAACACTAAGCTACAGATTTATAAAGAGACAGCTTAACATAAAATGTGTAATACTATGTATGTATACACGTTATGTATGCTTACATAGACATAGATACATATACACATAAAAATAGATATATTCACAAATATTTATTCTGAAATACTGAAAACATTTACACGTGATCTAGCAATGTTAAAAAAAATCCCGTAAATATGCATTTGCCTTTATTATCACATCACCTGCTTCCAAAATTTAATGGTATGTGTGCAAAAAAGCCCATATTCTTGAGAAAAATGCAAAGTTCATGAACTTTCCATTTCAGAAAGGCCAACAACAAGCAACCAAGAAAAAACATACCAAAGATACATAAAACCATGTCTATTCATAATAATATTTAATTTAGCACTTCATCTGAAAACATTCAAAGGAAATTGAGAAACTGAAGTATATCAAAAAAGTAATTTAACAGCAAAAGCACAGGTAAAATTTTAAAGGCTGTATAAGGTAAAAATTCTCTTTCAGACTGATTAAAATAGGATCAAAGTGAGAAACAGATAATACATAAAAAGTAACAGGAGAGAACTAGAGTGATGATTCTCTTATAGTTTAACTTCTTTTATGAAAATGTCTTACAGTCTTACTTAAAATGAAAGAATACAGCTTTAAAAGATGGTAACACCATATTCACTTCCAATGATGTGAAAATTCAATTGCAGGTGGTTGGAACTAGATGGTCTTTAAGGTCCCTTCCAACCCAAACCATTCTACGATTCTATGAAATTGTAATAAACATATTAAACTTTGCACCAATGAAAAGGCTACTGGGCAAGACCACCAAAGCACCAGTTCAGGCAACAACAAATACATGGTCTACATCTGCTACAACTGCTTGTTAAAGCTGCTGTGATTTCAGAGATTGTCCCTCAGTTAAAAGATAGACTACACCCTATTTTTGTAGGGACGATAAAATAAATGGATAGCTCAGTATCCAGCTGTGCACAGCACACTGAGAATTAATCCCAAGTTACATCAGCTGATGAGCTGCTACAGATAAAACACGTTTAAAGTCAAATGCTAAACTAAGAAAGAAACAACAAATTAAAAAATATGGTTTAACCTTCACCTCACACATGTTCTCAGGCATCAGCATCTTCTGTATTTAACTACTATCATAAATCGATTTCTGAGTCACAGGAATGCAATAAACAGTAATTACTAGCAATAACTATAAATTACAATTTATAATTTTCTACTTCATTTAAACATATAATCTGCCTATACAAGCCACAAAAGGACCACACCTGTCACAAATGAGATCCAGCATATTGTTCATAATGTCAAGTCAGACTAGTTCCTAATGATTTAGCAGCTGGCATTTTGTTGCAAGGACTACTGTTTAGTGTCACAGCATTTGTTTTTCTTTTCTTTAAAAAATGAGCATGAAAAGGATTAAATCACAAACAAGCTCCTGAATTAAGGGGAAAAACCCCTCAAATCAAAAAGTCAAATTTCATATTATACCCAGTTTTAAATTGTAAATCAAAAAATACTAAGTTGTATAAGAACAGAAATAAAACTGTTCACATATATGAAAAAAATTTCCCAAGTTTACAACTTGACTGAAAGCAAATCTTCACATTCAGTGTTTACAGTACTCTAGCCAAAATATTAGAATATAGAAATACTTTAAGTAGATTACATTGTATCTCAACAATCAATTACTATATATCTGTTCTGCACAGAAGCCATAACAATATAAACAGGTATCTTACTGGGGCATGAAAAACAAGGTCACTTTAAGCCTCTGTGTGACTGGGATATAGGTATGGCAAACGTAGTCATTTTTCCATTAAAATAACTCATCATGAAATGGTTTCTTAGATTTTTAGGTCACTGTCAGTTTAAGGACTGAGCAACAAAATACATCAACATTCTCCAGCTAAACAAATAGACCTCACTTCCTTTAATTCTCTTTTCTCTCTCAATACACTTTGTTTTCTTATTGCTTATGAATGGACTCTGAATTAAAAGGCCTGTGTTTCATCTATTTTATTATTCTACTGGGTTTTTTTCACACAGCTTCACACTGAAGATTGCAGCGAAAATGGTGATTTTTTTCCCCAAAGAGAATTAATCAGAACCTCTTTCTCCAATTTGCTCACATTCAGGGTTACTAGCCATTGCTTACATTCTCTGGGAAAGTGGCATTCCTATTCTGTGAAGCACGTCCTATCCAGAAAAACTGCTTTAATGAGAATTGCTTCATTAACGGTTGTGTAATCTCTATCCAGAACTTGATTATTAATGATTTTATCTTACTGCTTTACATACTTGCTGGCTTGAAGGTGTTGGAATGTTTCCAAGCTTTCGACGTGCCAGCAAAACAGAATGCATGTGTTTCATATTACATAATGAAAGTGCTTATCATACATTGGTAGTTTTTGAGAACACCGTGATAAATCCAGGTCCACTAAGTCATTTGCTAGCAAATTTCTGTTTATCTTAACAAAATTGTAACTGTGATATACTTGCATTTTTAAGCTGTCAATTATGAAAACACTTCACAAAATCATAAGCATGGTATTTTAGAGCCTTAAGCTCAACTTCTCTGATCACCAGTTAAACTTTACACGTAATTTTTTCTCTGTAAATATTTTTTTTCCGGCTGCTGTAGATCAGCAGATTGCTAAAGAGCTGCTGATAGGATTTGCCAACCTCTATAATTGTAGGGCAAAATTATTTCTCCTAAACTCCCACACTGTCTTCCTTCTTTTGTAGAGGTATCCTATATATTTAGATTAGGACTTACATTGCCAACATCTGATGTAAAACTCATTATAACATCACAGAATCATCAGGGTTGGAAGAGACGTTCAAGATCATCCAGTTGAACTGCCAACAGAGCATTACCATTATCACTCCAAGTGCCATATCCAGGTGCCTCTAATATGAAACCTTTGCGGAAAATTAGTGAGTTTTACAGACTGATTAAGATATGTAAGAATTTTTGGTCTTCTGGTATTTCTGAGATACTAAATACATAGGAAAAGAAATGGAATCTCAACTGAGTAAAGCAGAAAAAAATCCTCTCTTCAGTGAGGAAATAGACAACTTACAAAGATGAGGGATAGCAGAAAGAAACGCAAAGGACAATAAGCAGGCCTTACATAAGAAAAAACAAAAGCTGGTACAAATAAAGCTAGTATGCTTCCTGAGTACTTACAAACTCATATGAACAGTTATCAGTTAAAATCATAGTAACATCAGATGACAAGGAGGAAGTCAGGATCATAACAGAAAGCAGAGGCTGGAGAAATACTAATAATATTCAGATAGGGCCTGAAATGGAACTTCTGTAAGAAGGACAATGGGTTTTCTACTATTTTTATTTTTAGCAATTTTGCGCTTTCACACCACAGGGCTGGAATTAGTACTCCATTTATTTCTGAAACACTGTTCCAGAGAACTACAATTACAGCATTAAGAATGTAAACAGAATATATGTGGAATACACACTACACCTCATTATCTAAAACATAAGGATAAATAAGGCTTGCAAAAGGAATAATATGGCATAGTATCTACAGTTGTCTTAAGAACTTTCTGATCCATACAAGGACAATTCATTCAAAAGAAGAAATTAAATAATTTAGATTTTTGCGCGCTCTCTCCATTTCTCCTTTTTAATGCTTTACGCTTCAACTCTGACAACGAGCTTAGAAACTGAGACAAGTCCTTCAACTATATGAAAATAGCCCAGAGTCCAAATGGTGACAAGACACCAGCCAGACAGGGTCAGCATCACACTGTGGATGAAGAGGACAACTGTAACTTTCTCATCAGGGTAACTTAGAAGCAGCAATGTCTTGTGATAGGATTAATTTTCAAAGAAGTAAAATATGGATCACCATTACAAGTCAGCATAAATTTCTAAATGGTCTGCTTAAAGGTTATGGTCACTATACCTTAACACAGTGAGTGGACAAGTGAACTCTCAATAGATTAACAGAATTCTGTAAGAATTTCTGCTAAGCATTGTCATTCATCTTATGTCATTCATCTCTATCACATGTATTCTACTGATTATGACTGGATTTGGATTAAAATCAAAATGTCCCTCAACTCCAAACTGTTTTGTCCTTTAAGTAACATAAATATCTCTAAATATCTGTTGCGAAGCCAAACTGTAATTGTTTGGTTAACTAACTCCTTATACAGATTTGACATCTCAATTATTTAGTAGTTACATCATTTATTCTTCCATTATTTGTCCTGAATTTCCTGTAGTTTATCACCTTGCAAAACATGTGGGTTTTTTCCTGCTTGTTAAATTCCACATTACAATTTATGGCATCGTAAACCATGGCTGAACCACACCTGCATACTCCGAACACTCTAAGGGATCCTCCCTGAAAACGAATGATCAACAATAAAGTCTTCATTGACGAGGATGTGTTCACCATAGAGAAAACAAAAGCTATCAAGATGAAGGGAAAAAAGCTAACCATATTTAAAAGTTTCTGTTGTGTAATTCAGACATAGCGTATAATAAATTACAAGGTTCAACAAAACAAGAAGTTACAATTACTGAAAAACTACTTCTAGCAGAGGCTGTTCTACGTGCTGATGTCATAAACAGGATGGAAATAGCTACTTTAATCTTACAAAAAGGCTGGAAGTAGTAGCTCACAAAAACAGAAGTGAAGGAGACAAAAGAAACAAATTATCTAAGTATCAAAAACTCTCATGAGGAAAACAATTTTACTTCCTCTACTTCAAAAGAAGTAAGCCAGAGATATTTAATAAAAATGCTATAGTCATTCTCTTCCTTTTGCACAAACAAATCCCAAAGATGCATAGCATTGGACAACAGAAAAGAACAGAATAAAGTATTTCACTTAGAAGAGACCTACAAAATGTTTAAAGAAGTTGCATTTCTGTAGTTATTTATATTTCAATAATGTCATGATGAAAGAAAAACATAATTAAAACAGTGAATTACATTAAAATTTGGGGGAAAAAAGCAATTATTTTATTTTTTTTATTGCAATAAGTAGCTATGGGAAAGAAACTAACTGCAGCAGTAAGAAAGCAATCACTATTTTTTTGTTTATTTGTCATTTGAAACACTGAACACTGTGTTTGTAAAAGAGCTTTCAAAATCACTGTAAGTTTTCAAAAAAATATTTAAAAGCATATACACATGTGCTTGCACACACATACACAATATATACCTAAATTACGTTATGAATCTTAATTTATTTGTATTTTAGTTATATTTGACATTCTAGATCTTGTCCTTCTCTTACCATGGAACCCAAACTGTTAAAAACACTCATTAAAAAGGATTGTTGAACAGAGGTTCCCTAGGCAGCTAATCACAAGCAGCAGCTGTGTAACTCCATAAACAGAATTATGTGCATCTTAGGTTCCATGTCTCATATTATGCAGTATACTGTTAAATTTTATTTACATAACCTATACACAAACATGGGATTAATTTGACAGTATCAGCTGTAAAGTCTGTCAGATATGCTTATTTCTTGTTTCAAAATTAGAATTATTTTTCTGTGCTTTACCTGGCCCATTCAATCAATATCATGCATTAATCTGTTAAAAAAAATAATTCAAACCAAAGGATAGAATTTATTTGATTTAAAATAAGCTTAGTTGCTGTTGCCTTTTATGGCTTTCTTATTCCAATTACGGTAATAAAGAATTATATGCTCATAGAAAACAAAAAATGTACACCTAAATCTTAGAAAGACACCTTTCTCAAAGTGGAGGACAACGACTACTCTGTTCCAGTGAGATTCTTCTGATGTGTGCAGCATGTAGTGATCATGTATCTGCAGCAGGTATCAGCTCTAATGAAAGAATTCTATGCCGCTATCCAATGGCAAACTGACCAAAAGATACATTAAATTGACTTCACTTACATATCTTATTAATTACCATCCAAGAGAATTCTTGTGACAGGAAATGTGAAAATTCTAATTTTTAAAATGAAAAATACTAAGTTGTTAAATTGTTACAAACAGCAAGAATGCTATTCAAGGCTAAAGCAAATTTTCAAATCCTCTACTGAACAGAATTACAACTAAAGAAGAAATTCTACTAGTGTTTGTATAAGAAAACACCTAATACCAGTAAGTACTCACTATTGTAACTGCAGCTGAAATAGCTGTTTTGAAAAGCGCAGCCTGAGCATGTATCTCTTACTGCCAAAGAGAAGTAACAGTACGGTGAGAGGTATAAAAACACAAACGGCAGAACGAGCTTTACTGTCAGTAACTACCACTGAAAAGAAGAAAGAGTCACCTCTTTACAGACAATGAAAATGGGTCTACCTGAGTATATACCCAGATTAATGATACTTCAAATTCAGTAAGTTTTCCAGAAGAGGCAGGAAGAGTGCATTCCGACTATTGTTAATGATTCATTCTGACAAATGCTGCTCCTCTGTTGCTAAAAAAGAACTTGTAATTGATATAATTTCTTTGGGAGCACTCATTCTGCATAAAAAGATAAACACACTGACAATCAGCTGACCCTAAGGTGAAAAAACAGCTTCTGAAACCCAAGGGCAGAACAAAATGTGCTAGACTTTGAACATAAACTGTGTACGATGAGTTAGAACTTAAAGCATATGTTGGGAATAAGGCACAACCTACATATGAAAATGGGCATAGTTATGCAAATTTGAAGGTATATGATCAATGGTTCCGCAAGGTATTTAGCAAACAGATATTCTGTCTAGTCATAAGGTTTTTTTAAAGCTGGTGTATTCACCAACTGTTTCGTGTATGCTTGACCGCCCAACCACGATTTTCTTGGGTTTTAATTTCAAATCTCATTCATACAACACTTCTCTGGGATGAATCAGGTCATCTATCATCCCTCTGGGGAAGGAATTTCAAAACTGTAATCGCCAAAGACACTGATCTGTCTAGATGGCAGGTGCCAAACACACATATGCCATGAGCTTACAAAGTACCTGCAAGAAAGGCAGTGAAAGGGTTTTGACCTACCTCTCTCCACATGACTTAGATGGACAAAAGGGATAAATTTTTGCCATCTGAACCTAAAGAACAATTCTAACAGTTTCTACCATCACTCCGGAGAATGAAAAGGGAATGATTAGGGTTGCTACTTTAGAAATCTGACTTAACACATAATTCAGAATGTGTGTAAATCAGTTTCCAAACAAAATGCATGTATAAGCCTTGGTAGGACAGAAGGTATAGCGCAGTAGATGAAAAGGAGAAGGACACATCATCAAATGTGAAGACCTGAGGAATATGACGTAGGAAATAAACAGAAATATATGGGTAAGAATAATTCTGACTGCAGGAGAGAATAAGAATCAACAGAGCAAAGAGACCTGGAAATGGGAATAAGTGAGACAGGTGGAGAAAATCAGAGGCAGAGTAGCACACTGTTTCAGAGGCTTACTACTTGTTCAATCACAGAATTTTCTACATTGTTTCATGATTTGAATCGATCTCTCAGTAACAGTAAGGCAGTCAATGCTTCACTGTACATGGCAAAATTTCTGTCATTTGCTTAAAATGCTTATCTGTGCCACAGCTTAAAGCATGAACAATTGGATGGCTTTTTTTGCATCTTTCACTAGGGCCTGTGTTCAGTCATTCTATATTAAATTAAATTTTTATACAGAATTTGACTGATTTTAAGGCAGACTATTTATTCCTGGTTAAATTGTCTAGTCAGAGCACATGTAATCAACTAAGAAACTGCTTATGAATAATTCAAAGTTTTTGTTAAAATTGTATTTCCATAGCTATTAAGCAGAAGCACAATAATACTATCCCTGTCATTGTCAGCGACTCCTACGCTCATGAAGAAACGAAAACATCTGTTGGATCAAGAAGAAAAGAAAACATCTATTGGAATCAGCTTGAGAGCAAAATTATACTAGCATAAAAGAAGAAAAATGAACAACTTGAAAGATAAATCATTATTGTAGAAAAGAAGTTCCAGCAGTTCTATTCTGTGTACTAGCATTACCGTGCCATGATGTACCATTAATTTTTTGTTAAAAGAAGCAACTGGGCATGTTAGCCCATAGTCTCTCCTTTGTCTAGCTTAATCAAAATCACTTTGATTTCAACTATTTACATCATCAGTTTTACCCTAATTAGGTAATTAGGGTAAATTAAAGAACAATTTTGAAAACCTGATGTTTTACCAGGAATACTTCCAGTGTAGACCATGCTTGACCAATGTTCTCATTCAACATAACAAGAAAGAACTATCCAAGGCTTTTAAGTGCTGGCATTCACTCCTAGAACGCTAGCCAAATTCCAGATCACTTGGTTACATTATGCTTACTTGCATTCCTTCTCTACTCCAAAAACAGACACACTATTCTTACTTTTATACTCTAAAAACATAACTGAACAGAATTGTTAGTACTCAATAGCCATAATATTTCTGAAAGAAAAAGAAGTTGCATTTCAGTAACCTCCAAGAGGATTCTAGTTACATTACACACATTCTTTCATAATGCTAGACAAAAACTACAGTAAAAGAATGTAGGACAAATGTGCACAGTTCATAAGCATTTATTGAATGAAAAAGATAAAATAATAGCTGATGAGACCTTGAGAGTATTCTAAGTACTACTCAAAATATTTCAGACCATTGTATATAAAGTAATCCATCCATAAAATGATAAACTTACAGTTTGTAGCTGCCTAGAAAAATCTGATTAACTGGATTTTTATCTTGCAGAAACACTATGCCAGAAAATGAATTAAACTGTACATGACAAAAATGAACCATGTGAATTTTACTTACTACTTCGCTGCTTTTTTTTTTTTTTAAAAAAAAGCCAACTGGAGAGAGCTTTCATTAATCTACAACTATTCCACATAAAAGCACACAACTATTCCATACATAAAAGAATGACTACAAGAAAAATGTTGACATCGTTTTAGTTCTGACTGTATTGTGACAGAGATGTGAGTGGATATATGTAATTACCGGGGTTGACTAAAACCATCTTCTGACAGTATGTTCTACATACAATTTCCTAAGGCAGAGAAAAGTCACTCAGAATTTCAAGACTATGTTTAAGCCATAGAACCAAGGCAATTTGTGTTGCCTTGATCCTCTTCATTCCATCTCTAATGGAACCCTCTTCTTGGCTAGCTACGTGTACCAGTCACATTTCTCAATGCATCTTTGTACAATTCCAGTCTCTAATCATCCACTTTTTTTACCCCTTGCCTACTACTTTCCCAGCTAAACTGCTATCATCCCACTAAGGAAGCACGGAATCCTCAACCTAAAATGCCCAACTTTCTGATGGAAAAAAATTACCATAAGGGAAAGAAAGTGGTAATAAACCCAAAAATAACCTATTAAGAAGAATGAGATGCTCAGAAATGGGTAATGAAATTCAGTGGCATCACAGCAACGTGTCAAAAATAAAAATGTTCTGAATTCCTCATTTCTTTGTTTCACACACTTGTTTAAAGCTGTATCGACATGCCAGTCTCTATTTCTCATGTAATTTACTGTGTCCTTAAGACATGTGTGTATTCATTATTCAGAGACGTTAGAACGAGCTTACTACTTCCTTTTGTTTTCCTTATGTGAATTTTTAGTATGTCTGGCAGTTTGGTTCTTCCTTTCCATCATTTACACTCAGCTTTTACTGTTTTGATGCTTTATTTTACTGTTTTGATGCTTGAAATGGTTAAGAAGCACTGTCTACCTTAAAGCTACAAAATCTCTCCAAAAACTTTAAAAGTCAGTAGTGGCTTTTTAAAAAACTAAACAAACTAACTAACAAACAAAAACCAAACCAACCCCCCCCTCTGCTTTAGTAAGTCTCTAAGTAGTCTCACAAATTAAGCCAAATAGCATCGGTATTTCTAATGTTATTCAGTATCATATTCCACTATCTGCCATAGTGGATTGTAATTCTGCCAAGCACATCATACTGGAGATAATGAATGCTTACTTGAAGCTGAAAAATCCTTCAGTCCTTGATTTAAATGTGCAATTGCTATAACTGAACTAAACAGAACCATACTGTCTCGGATACAACCAGTAAGTTATGGATCTTGCTTAAGAAGGTTAAATTATCTTCTTCATTACTTGGTTACCAGTAGAAAAAAAGAATCATAACAACAGTCAGCCACAGAACTCCACTTGTTCCTCACACAGGAAGCACTTTGCCCTGTCTCTTAATAGTGCCGGAACTTCTCTGCACTTCTCTTGCCTTAGTCTTGTCCAATAATTTACTGAGATTTACTCAAGCTGAACCTACATACTAAAAATCCATTTTGCAGTACAGAAAACAAGGCACCCAGTCACAATATTTTCCTGCACATAGCACACTTTTAACTTTCCAGACTTCATTATATATTCTTATCACTACTTCAACACACTTGTTTAAAATATAAAGAGATTATTTAAACAGCAAATGCAGATCTTGCATATATATTGTATGCAGCCACATCAGAATTTCCAACTGTTAGTTCTGCAACTACTTGAAGTGGAGGACTTTTTTTTGCAGGACTGGTACAGCACACTCACATCCTAGCATTCTTTGTGCAGATAATAAAAAGATTAGAATATGCCACAGGAACCACAGTTCTCCAGAGACACAGCCCCACAACCAAGATTGAGACAAAATAAAGATGGGCAGCAAATGCCAATATAAAATGTACCTTCGAAATGACTACTGGAAGCAAGACAGCACTTGAAGCATCAGTTCAACCTGCAAGTCAGATGCCTAATGTTCTTGTTTAAAAATAAAAGAGCAGGTAGAAGTTTGAAAAAAAAAGTAAGCAGAGGACGCAATCTCAAAATACAGAAAACAATGCAATTCTTTGCATAATGAAGGGTAATCTAATTTTTTCACACAAAGCCAGGTTAATTTACGGAATTCCTTAACACAGACCACTGTCAATACTAAACATTTACAGAGATTCAGAACAGTCTGCATGTGTTCATGGAAGGAAAAGTTTATTGCATCAGCTTATGTCAATGCATAAAGTCCTTCACCACATTCAGTAGTGGCAGGGAGAATGTTCTGCATGGCAACGGAGTATATGCTAACAGATCTCAGTTTATGATTTCTCCCCATTTCTTCCCCTATATTTGCTATTGATCATTGCTAGAGATAGGAGACCAGACTAGACCTACAGGGGGTGTGACTCAATATAACTGTTGTCTTGTGGCAACAGAGAAAACCAAGTTAGAATTCAGGACAAGCTTCCATAGTGCTGTTCTAAGAGCCAGTAGGGGCCATGGAGCTGAGAAATGCACTTAGCAAGCATCTCAGTAAGCTTCCTGGTAAGCACAAACCCCAAGATTATGATTTTTTTGTTTAGAGCTTGATCCTTTTCTGTCCTCAGTACAGACATGAGGACCCAGAGACAAGCAGAGGAGAGTATCTGTGAAGGATAAATAAAGTCAAAACTAAGTTTCAAAGAGGACGTGATCATTTGGCCATGTCAGAGTGGATAAATATCCTGAGATTAGTTCAGGTGGTAAAAGCATTGTGCTAATAATGCCAAGGTTGGAGATTCAATCCCAATATGGTCTATTTGCTTAAGAGCTGCACTTGATGATGCTTGTGGATCCAACTTCCAAATCAGAATATTCTGTGATTCTGTGATTCAAATAAAATCAAGTAAAATGAATAATAAACTAGACAGGGAACAGTGACAAGAAGCCCTAGGAGAAGTGGAGGCTATTTAGCCTCTTTGTAACTTCCCAGGAAAGAAAAAAACCAAGCAAACAATATAAACCATAACATTACGAGTAAAAAAATTATACTTAAGTATTTTTATTAACAATCTTGTTGATACAGGACAAAACAAATTTTGGTGCACTCCCGAACCCAGATATTCTTTAATTACTCTGTATCAGTTTACTTCTATTACTGTCTGCACAACTTCAATCTAAATGCAATTTAATTTGAGAATTCAGGTACTGCTTCACTTGTCTTTTCTTAATCTTAGTTGTATTAAGTTGCAGTAATTCCTTCTAATTAATTCCCCCTTCAGTTTATTATCTTGAACATTTAGAAGTATTTTTATTGTCCTTTTGTGATAAACAGTTTACTGATATTCACCTTTAAAGCTGGATTTTCCCATTTTATTCTTTAAGCATACCACTATTATGTACACGTTATTCAAACTAATGTCCAAAAAAATATGGGCTTGGTCACATCATAGATTTTTTGTTCTTCATATGTGCAGTTTCTTTTAGGCGAGCAAAAGGAATGAAATGTAACAGATGATCCCTGACACTTTAATTTCTGCTCAACAGATTGCAGCCTGATGTCTTCTATTCCTGTATTATAAATTCAGCCTGTAAACCATCCTCTCCTCTTTCAAAGCAAGCCCACAAGAAGATGTATGAAGTTTAAAATAAAGACAGATTTTTAGGTGAAAAATTCATATGCATTCCACAACCCCTTATTACTGTCTAAAATCTACATCATCCAAAGTACAAAGTCCTGTGAAAAACCAGTTTGGAATGTCCAGGCTATTCCCAGTGGCATTCCTAGCAGAGAAGTAAAAAATTGAGAGCACACTAAATAAACAACCTTATTATTTAAAAATACTGGTGTTTTCAGCAAGGGTAGAAGGAGGCAAACACTTACTTTATTTGTTATCTGGAATTATTTTCCTTCAACTGCTCTCTGGACTCAGCTTTCACAGTGCAGAACACAGACATCTTTCCGAATTCTTAAATTCAAGGAAAGAATGAAGTAAAATTTGATTAATACATTATCCCATCGCTTCTCAGAATAAAGAAAGCTACATTAATTTGTTAAGAGTTAAAACAGACTTAGATGAAACAGCAAGCCACTACTGAATTTAAATATTAAATTCCACATTTTCTCATAATTCTAGCTTAGCTGAGTTAGATTTATTACGTCATCCCAGCAGACAGAAAAACTCCTGTTAGTTTTAAACAAAATCAGGTGTTTAGAAATTCACTGAATATGATCATCAACTTGAATATATCCTATTTAAAAAAATCTAAAGACACAGTACCAGCCTTTCACAGTCAGAGGTGATATGGAAAGAAGTTCTATACTTAATATATACATGCAATGTATATATTATATAAACTTAATATACATCAGTTCTGGTTTGCATGTTTTAAATCAATGTAAGCTTCTGTTAATGACTACTTGCAGCAACATCTAACTGTATATAAACATAAATACATATACATTGATTGCGGGAGTCATGGGAAAAATTCCACCAGGAAGCTAAAATGTTTGCTCTTTCCTCCCTAACATACCAGAAGAACACTCTGACAGTAGATTCACCCACTACAAATACAATCATAAAATATTAAAAATTCGAGCTTTTTTCTTCCCCTTGTCTGTGTATTCTTGTAACTTCAGATGTATGCAAAACTCTGAATATTTAGAAGAATAAATATTAATTTAAACATCTGTCCTAAAAGTACCTCCTCTCTCTTGACGTTTCCTGTTACTTTACTCATTTATATGCCACTAACTCTACTCTGACCTTTTCAAGATGTATGAACACCTGGTCAGTTATACATTTATATTCTTATTCTCAAGGATTTAATTTGATTTAAGGCACACTCTCTGCCAAAGCACACAGATTTAATCTGAGGAATGCTGTTTGTTCTCAAGGAACAGAATCTGTAACATTCCAAGTTATGCCAACTGTTGATAATTGTCACTTTCGAAAATTACGATTAGCTTGTGGCCTGTCTGGCATTAGCCACTAGATCATCTTGTTCCTGCCTTTTGTAGCAAAAATAATCCTTCACAATTCCGTAGTGTGCTGAAAGGTACTAGAAAACTTGAGTAGTTAAAATATCTTTTCCAAGAAAAAAAAAAAGAAGTGGCCAATTTAAATACCGACAGCGCGCAGTGCATTTTCCAGATACAGTCCTCTTCCCTATGCTCTACAGTTTTATTGCACACGCTTCAAAGAGGAGCACTGGAACCACGCACCGTTGTTCGAGTGTGACTCTAAAACAAAGATGACAACGCAAACAAAAGCTGAGCAAAGACTGTCTCGGCGAGGCTCGCTCCGCAGCCGGCTCGGCTCCCGCACGAGCAGCTGTCTGGCACAGGGACGCTCCCGAGCCTCTCACCGACAGCGCTGCTGGAAAACACCCCTCTGGATGTGCAGCGCGCACTTCGGACTGCCAGAGCTCTTCTCGGCACTCCTTCGCTCCCCCTCCCCCTTTCCACACGGCGCCAACACAGTAATAATGTGTGCTCTTATGAGAACGATTTGGGAAA
Source organism: Eulacestoma nigropectus (assembly GCA_013397775.1). Classification (NCBI taxonomy): domain Eukaryota; kingdom Metazoa; phylum Chordata; class Aves; order Passeriformes; genus Eulacestoma; species Eulacestoma nigropectus. Next base: position 56,587 of record VZTE01002992.1, read on the forward strand.
ATCACTCTGGATTAATTCCCTTTCTCCCGCCAGGCTGCGTCTCGCAGAATCCCAAGAATCAATCAGGTTGGAAAAGATTTTTGAGGTGATCGAGTCCAACCCGTGACCCAGCACCACCGTGGTCAACCAGACCATGGCACTGAGTGCCACATCCAGTCTCTCCTTAAACACTTCCAGGGACGGTGACTCCACCACCTCCCTATGCAGCCCATTCCAGTGTCTAATTACCCTTTCTGCAAAGAAATTCCTCCTGATTCCCAGGCTTTCGGTCTCTGCCCTGCACCTCCCGCACCAGCTCACGAGCAAACACGGACCGCGCCGGGGTCGCGACGGAACGGGGAAGAGGCTGTTTAAACAAGCACACGTGGAACGCGCTCCCGGGGCACGCAGCGCTCCCAGGGGGGCACGCCGCGCCTGCAGCCCCGCATGGCGCGGGCGTAGCGGGCAGAACGCGAACCGACCCCCAGACCCCCTCGGCGCCGGGCTCGGCCGGGCCCGGCCCCGCC
>VZTE01002992.1:57198-162184 GCA_013397775.1 Eulacestoma nigropectus
GGGCGGCGGCGGCGGCGGCCGCGGGAGGCTCACGCCATGTCCGAGATCCTGTGCGAGTGGCTGAACCGGGACGTGAAGCTCTCCCGGCGCATCGGTGAGTACGGCCCCGCTGCGCGGGGGGCAGGGCCTGGACGCGGGGTCAGCGGGGTGAGCGGGGTCAGCTGTGTCGGGGTCGGGCCATTGTGCCGGGGGTCCTCCCGCGGCCGCTCCCCTGACGGCCCCGCCCGCCTCCCGCGGCCACGTGCCTCTGCAGGTACATTCTTAATCTTCGTGTGCAAGGCGGGGACCACAGAATCATAGATCCGTCAGGGCTGGAGGAGACCTTCAGGACCATCCAGGCCAACCACGCACTCAGCAGTGCCCCTGTAACCCCTGAACCACTAAACCGCATCACCCAGCGCCAGATCCAGACACCTCCTGAACACCTCCAGGGATGGTGACTCCTTCACTTTCCTGAACAGTATATTTCAATGCCTGAAAATTTTCGAGCTGAAGTTAATTCTCCTCAAGGGACAGGTGCTCTTTGGAGATCAAGGAGATCTCAAAGGAGATCTTGAGGAGATCTCTCAAGGTGCTCAAACTCAACCTGCTAATAAGGACTCTAGAGAATAAAAAAATATTTTAGTATGTTTGGAAGGTAGTGCTTTGTTTTGAATGGCAGGTGTTGTGCTGGCATTGCAAGGAGGGAGCAAAACCCTCAGGAAAATTCGAGACATGGGCAGTTACCAACTCTATGAAGGTCAGGTGCCAAATTCTGCACCTGGGATGGGGCAGCCCTCATTGTGTGTATAGACTGAGGAAGGAGATGCTGGAAAGCAGCATTGTGGAAAGGTATCTGGGACTCTGGGTCGATGGCAAGTTGAACACGAGCCAGCAGTGCCCTGGCAGCCAGGAGGGCCAACCCTGTCCAGCATCGCCAGCCGGGCAAGGGAGGGGATTGTCCCGCTCTGCTCTGCACTGGGGCGGCCTCACCTCGAGTGCTGGGGGCAGTTTTGGGTGCCACAGTGTAAGAAAGGCATTAAACTGTTACAGAGCATCCAAATGATGGCCATGTGGATGGTGAAGGGTCTGGAGGGGAAGCCGTGTGAGGAGTGGCTGAGACTGATGGGAGACGTCATTGCAGGAACAACTCCCTCACAAGGGGAAGGGCAGGGGCAGACACTGATCTCTTGTCGTGACAGTGACAGGACCTGAGGGAATGGCCTGGAGTTGTGTCAGAGGAGGTTTAGGTTGGATATCAGGAAAAAGTTCTTCACCCAGAGGATGTTTGGGCACTGGAATGGGCTCCCCAGGGCAGTGGTCACAGCCTAGCAGAGCTCAAGAAGCATTTGGACAATGCTCTCAGGCACATTGCACCCGCATTCTTGGGGTGTCCCGTGCAGGGCCAGGAGCTGGACTTGATGATTCTGATGGGTCCCTTCCAACTCAGCTTATTCTATGACTCTGTGATTCTGCGATTGTATGAAGAGGAGCACATTAGAGCTAGCTTTTTTTTTTCTTTGCATTTTTTATGGAAAATTTAGTAATTATAGTTTATAGATACTTTCACAATTTCAGTGACAATTTTGACAATGTTTGCATTTTAACACTGAAAATTAGAAATTACTATCTAAAGCTGATGTTGCAAAATGACTACACAGAAAGTATATTTATTTGTGAGTAGAAAACTATTACTGCTAGATCAATCTCCTAAAATTACCCTGAATTATTTAATAAAGTTTGGATTTAGTCTTCTTATAAACACAGTAACAAGTTTTGTTAAGATTAACATTTGTATTCTTTTAATGATCTGATTTTCAAAAAACCCAAACAAACAGCAAAACCCCAAATTCAGTTCCAGGATCATTTCCAGAAGCATTTTCTACTGGCTACCTTCTAGGAGAACTTCTGCATAAATATGGTCTTCAGGATGACTTTAAACAATTTTCAAAGAGCAGGTTAGTACATATGGATTACGGGTCTCTTTTATAAAGTAACAGGTCTCTTACATAAAGTAGACAAAATATGTGTTTTTTCAGCTAGGATTTGCTAATGCAGAGTGGGAAAAACATGTAGAACTTATTGAGATTTAAAACATTTTTCAGTAATTGAAAAGCTAAAAGTGTTTGATGCATGAATTAATTTCATATTTCCAGAAAAATTGATCATACTTCTTCAAGAAAATTATGTATTTTAATTGTAACTACAAAAGTACCAGGTTAGACCAAAACTTCAAAAAGCCTTTCAAGGATGTCTCTAAGATTGAGAATAGTGGCATTCTGCCTATGAGCTGTGTAGAGCCAGGAATACAGAGTTGTGGTGTGGTGGTGACCATTGCACTTCACTTAAATGAAAATGTTGGAGAAACATTATGAGGCTCTGAGTGGAGCTCTGGCAGAAGATCATGTAAGAATTTATAAATTTACGAATAATCTGATATAGTATCTATAATCAAGAAGAACTGTAAAATGGGAAGCTGAAAGATCTTGTGTGGATCTGTGAGCTTTGGTACATTGATGATGCAATTCATGAGGTTGGCTTATGCTGTGTTTTATCAGACCATGGTGCACATGTGCATCAAGAGTTCCAGGCTGTACAAAATCTTCCCGTTTCTTCTGAACCTCTGCTTTTATGTTCTTTGAAGTTCTAGTGTATTCACACCCTTTTCTATACCAAGTCCCACCAAATTGTAGGAGAGCAGGCCGAGCACAGCTAATAAAGGCAGCCAACAAAAAGTGGTTTTGCACAGCAGTTTTTGAACTCTGCTTCTAGGACTTCTAGATCTGTTAGAAATTTCTGGGATCATTGGAAAACCCCTGTTAACTCTTAGAGTGCCTGCTGTTGCTGGGAGAAATAGCTTCAGGAGGCTTTTATTTCTTCTAGCAAGCTCTAGCAGCTTCTAAAAGTTCTCTCAATTCTTCCTAGTAAAAGAGTGCTTTGAGATCTTGTCCCCTGCTAATTAGAGAGGTGCATTTAGTGAAGATGCACATCAGTAGGTGCAAGAAGTGATTAGAAACTCTGCTGACACAGTGTATGTGTGCTCAGCAAAGATGGTGATGCATGACAGGGCATGGTACCCAGACCCACTGGAGCAACTACTCAGAGTGTCAGAGGCCTCAACTTGAATTTACCTTCAGTGAAAGGAGTCAATTCTCCCTGTCTCAGACTGGTGGGAGTGCTTTCATCAGGGTGACATGGTAGCTTTGCCTGCAGAGGCGTGTGCTCATGGAGGAGCTGTGTTATCAAGTCAAGCTGCTGCAGAATGAGGTCAGTACACTGGATCTTCTCTGAGGCACTGCAGATACATGAACCTGGACCCACAGCAGCCCTGAGGGAGAGGCAGGCAGAATTGTTGTGTTACTGGCAGCTCGTGACGTCTGTGAGGAAAAGTAAGGTGTCTGCTCCACATGGTGAACCACAGCTGCAGAACAGGTTCATTGCAGTGGTAGCAGATGGGTGCTGGTGGCGCTGTGTAACAAAACATCTGAGCAGGTGAAGTTTAAACCACACCAGAGCAACCAGGAGGAACGAGCAGGGGACAGCAGTGGGAGACTTTCTCCTGCACAAGATGGAAGTACCATCTGGTGGCCTGACATGCTAGCCAGGGAGGTTCACTGCATGCTGGGGGTTCAGTCCAGAGCTACAGAGACTTGTCCAGCATTTGCAGTGATATTCTTGCTTTTCTTCTCTGTGGATACCAACGATACTGCCACAGACCTGGAGCCAAAAGCATGAGGGCCCAAATATTTGTTTTCCTTGCTTCTGCTGGTGGATGGGCTTGGTGAGGAGTGGATAGGTTCTTCAGGTCAACAAGTGGTTGTGCAGCTGCAGTCCACTGCAGGGATTTGCTTTTCATAGCCATAGGATCCTTTTTCAAGAGGGGAGTTTGCTGGGAAGAGATGTGATCCAGCTTACCAAGCCAGACGAGGAAATCATTGCCAACAGCCTGGAAAACCTGGTGAGAATAGCTTTAAACTAGGAAGGAGTGGGGATGGAGAGGATTAGTTTCAAACAAGAGGAAGTCATGGCCTAGACTGGCAACCAAGGGGAAAGTAATGTGAATAAGAGCATGAAAACAGTGCAGAAGGCTGCCCACCCCAAATGTATGCATGCAATTAAGGAAGTGCCGAGAAGACAGAATTATGGGAGAAGCATTCACATCTTTTCTGAATTACTGTAAATTTTTTTTAAATCACACAACTGGCTGCCTCTCTGAAGTGCCCAATTAGTAATGCATGCAGCATGAGGATCAAACAGAAGAAAGTAGAGGCCCGTGAGCAGTTGCTGGGTAATCATTGCAATCACAGAGAGTGAGTGGGATAGCTCCCAGGACTGGGGCACTGCTGTGGCTTGATATAGGCTCTTTAGGAGAGACAGGCTGGGAAGGTGAGGACGAAGAGGAGCTGTCCTCTAAGTGAGAGAGTAGGGAAGATCCAGGACCTGCCTCTGTCTTCCTGCATCATAAAGATGGCTCCATTCATCAGCCTCTCTCTCAGATTCCCAAATGAGTATCTGCCGTGATGAGGCTGAGATACTTAATGCCTTCTCTATCTTAGTCTACTACCTGAAACTCACACTCTGAAGTTCCAAGTGCCTGAAACCAACACGAAAGTCTGCACCTGTGTGTTCTGAAAGTTTACCCTGTGTGATCTAGAAAACAAGGATGGAGACTACACTACCTGTCCAGGCATTTTATTTCAATATACATGATTGCCCTCATGGAGAAAAGGTCTTGTCTTATGTCTAGGCAGAAGGGCAACAAGAAGGGATTTAACAGGTATCTCTGCAGCAAAAGGAAGTCTGGGGAAAATGTGGGCCTCCTGGGACGTGCAAAAGACTAAGGTATCCCAAGGCCCTGAGACATATAGGAAAGTATGCAGCAAGAAAGATTTACTCATGGAGAAAGAACAGTTTAAGGAACATTTAAATTAATTGGAAATGAGCAAGTCTGTGGGACCTGATGGCACATATTCACCCAGGCTGTGTGACCTGGCTGATACCATTCCTGGGCCACTCGATAACCTTTGGAAGTTTGTGGTGAGGGGAGGAGTCCCTAGGACCAGAAGACTGCAACTGCTGCTCTTCTCTTCAAGGAGTGCAAGAAGGGAGAAGTGGAGATGTACAGGCCAGTCAGCCTCACAGAATAAAAAGTTTAGAGCTTCTCAATGCATGTCAGATGATTTCTGGCAAGAGGGCTCGTCTTAACCTTGAATCAATGTCAGAAAAATGCTCAATACTTGTAAGCTTCAGTTTGGTATGTCAGAAATAAGGCATGGACTGTTACAGTGACAATAATGAGCTCCTGGACAGTTTCATCTAGAAATAAGATGAATACTGTGTTACCAGAAGGTCTTCAGTTAAAATTAGGCATTTCTGTAGAATTATGCTGGATCTTGGTTGACCTCAAAAGCTTGTTGGTCCACATAAAGGAACTATTGTGAACTCAAGCAATAGAGCAGTAGAAAGCATGATCTTCTGACTCAGACTGAACTTACGGATTTGTTTGATGAAATTTGATGTGTTGTCATAAACTGATAATTTATTGTTATTTGGTTTTGCCCCGTGTATCTGTTGATCTCAAGTGCTTCTTCATGAGAATCTACATATCAAGAGAAATATTAGCCTCCAGGCCACTATTTTAGTTTCAAGCGCAAATTGCTCATTTAGAACATAGACTTTGTTTTCAACACTTCTTTAACCTGTGTGTCCATTTCTTTTTATTGGAGAAAAAATATGTTGAAGTGTTGTAAGGGTTAATAGATAACACAGACTCCTTTTTTGTTACTTTCTTATGTTTTAACTGGTGAGAGCTCAAGTGATTGATACAGCTAATACAGAAACTTCATTCAAACTCCTTGTGTGTTTGGTGGATGGTATACCATTAGCTGCAATCCAGTTTAGCTTTTGCTGTTAGATGCACCTTGTGTGCACATGTACCAGGATTTATATAGTCCGATGTGGTCTTTGTCTTTTCAAAAAGTTTTGCATAGTAATCAGTGCAGTTACCTGTACAGCAGAATAAAATTTAAGCCAAAATGTGTGTCACATTATTTAAGGAAGTCCTCTGTGGGTTGGTTTTTTCCTCCTTCTATCTTGGTATAAGTGTCTTGACCATGCTAAATGCAGCAAGTTGGATTTGAAAATAAGTTTATGTTCTGTTTTTTGTTGTTGTTGTTTTTAATTATATAGAGTTGCAGATGCAAAAATTAGCAATTTTTCTCGCCTGGAACCCACACTTCACCTCCTTGGTGTGCAGTTTAATGAGAATATGGCCCAAGACATCATGATAGGACAGCATGGGGCTGCAACAAATCTTTTATATGAATTGTATATTGCTTTAGAAAAAAAGAGGAAAGCAAAGTTCACTGGAGTAGCCGTGGAAGCAATGAGACCTGCAGCAACTGCAAAGCTTACGTCTACTGAAAGTGGAAATCGAGAGGTAACTAACTATGCCTCTTTTTTATAAATACAAAAAAGGTAGCATATTTACATGTACCTTTCAAGCATGTTGTGTGCTCTACTTTGCAAGTATCCTATTCGAAACCCAGTACTTATAAGGAAAAGAAGCAGTCCTTTGCTATACAGTGAGTTTGCACAGCTTATCAGGAACTCAATAGGATAATGATCTTCTGTGTTTCTTTGTTTTGGTTCATTCTGTGTTACCTACTCTGTTCTCAAGCTTTCTCCAGTCTTGAAGTATTATAACAACATAGGCTAGTAGTTTTTCAGCAGCTGCCTTTTTACTGTTTTGATGAGTACAGATTGCAGACTGCTTTGCGGTCTAGGTATCAACTCAGACTAATTTCCCCTCCAGGAAACCTATTTATAACTATGTTGAACTCTGTGCCACAGTGGTTTGGTTCATTCTGTTGCATATGTCTCCATATATTTATACTGCACTCCATTCTGTAATAACCATATGCTGAGAAATACAAAGAGAGAAAAATAAAGGGAAAAGAGAACATAGAAGAGGAAGTCAGTGTTGATGTGGTAGGTTCTGTTAAAGACTTCCTTCTTGTTTTCAGTAGTAATATTCAGTATGTCCAGACCATTATTTTTTATCAGGATGAGGAGTTTTTGAGAAGGTATATATCATGAATTAAATTCAGATGGGAGAAATTTTGCTAATTTTTTTTCTGGCACTATTTCTGAAAAATAGTCTACAAGCAGAAAGTTTACCAACAAGTACAAAGATAGTACAGGAAAGTTGCAATATCCCTTCACCTGTAGACTGATAGCTTAAAGAAATTGAGCAACTGAGAGTAGATCTTGTCTTTAGACAAGTTCAGAATGGCATGTGAATCATGGAATAGTGGAGGTTGGAAAGAGCCTCTGGAACTCAGTTTATCCCCCCTGCTCCAAGCAAAGCCAGGTAGAGCAGGTTCCTCAGGACCTTGTTCAGTGGGGTTTGCAAAGCTGTAGACTTTCAGTAAAGAAATGATTCCTTACCTGCCATGGTGCAGCCTGGTACAAATCCTGTGACTGAAGTGCGACTATGGATTGTTACAGGCTGTTCAGAAAGGACAGGAGGGGAATGAGAGGCTGAGGGGTTGCCCTCTATATCCAGAGGTGGATTGGTTATGAAGAGTTGTCTTAGGGATAGACATGAGCAGGTTGAAAGCCTGTGGATAAGAATCAGAGACCAAAGCAAAAAAGGGAACCCGGTGGCTGTATTTACCACAGTCTGCCTGCCTAAGGGGAGCCTATTGACAAAGTCTTGCTCCAGCTACAGGAGGCATTGCGCTCACGGGCTCTTGTCCTGCTGGGGGACTTCAGCCTCCCCAACATCTGCTGGGAAAGTAGTACAGGGAGCTGCAGGCAATCCAGGAGACTCCTGGAAGGCATGGAGGATAACTTCTTGAGCCAGGTAATAGACAGCCCTACCAGAGGGGATGTGATACTGGATCTGTTGGTCACCAACACAGACAAGATAATTGGCGACATGAAGTCTGGAGGTAGCCTGGACTGCAGTGACCATGCATTGATGGAGTTTTAGTCCTGAGGGATCAGGTAAGGAGTAAAGGTAGGTCCCTGAACTTCAGGAAAGCAGACTTCCAGCTCTTTGGTGAGATAAATCACCTGGGAGGCTGCCCTCAGGGGCAAGGGAGGAGAACAGAGTTGGCAGATCTTTGAGGAATTCTTCCATAGTGAGCAAGAGCTAGCAATCCCTCAGAGCAAGAAATCAGGCAAAGAAGACTATAGACTGGCATGGCTGAGTTAGGGAATTGCTGTGAAGGCAGACACAGGCAGCTGAAGCTGGGGCAGGTGAGCTGGTAAAAGTATAGAGACAAAGTATGGTTGTGTAGGAATGGAGTGATGAAGGCCAAGGCAAAGCTGGAAATGAACCTGGCAAGGGACACAAAAAATAACAGGAAGAGCTTCTACAGGTATGTTAAGCAGAAAAGGAAGATCAATGAACAATGCTGGAAAGCTGGTAACAACACAGGAGAAGGCTGAGATACTCAACTTTTTTGCCTCAGTTTTCACTTCTCAGTCCACACCTCTTCAGTGGATAAACAGTGGGATGGGGACTGGGGGACAGGCTCAAGAAGTGGGCCCATGGGAACATGATGATATTTACGAAGTTCTGGCGCTGTACCTGGGTTGGTATCAGCACAGGCTGGGCATGAACAGACCGAGAGCAGCCCTGCCCAGAAGGACTTGGGGGTGCTGGTGGGTGAGAGGCTGGACATGCCCCGGCCATGGCACTCACAGCCCAGAGAGCCAAACGTGTCCTGGGCTGCATCCAGAGCCCCGTGGGCAGCAGGGGAGGGAGGGGATTCTGCCCCTCTGCTCTGCTCTGCTGAGACCCACCTGGAGCCCTGCATCCAGCTCTGGGGTCCCAGCACAGGAAGGACAGGAGGAACCTGTTGGAGCGAGTCAAGAGCAGGCTACCAAGATTATTGGAGTGTTAGTGCACCTCTGCTAGTGTTAGTGCACCTATGAGGAAGGGCTGAGAGAAATCGGATTGTTCTGCCTGGGTAAGAGAAGGCTTCAGAGTGACCTAATTGCAGCCTCCCAGTAACTGAAGGGAGCCTACAAGAAAGATGCAGAGAGACTTTCTACAAGGGCATGGAGCAACAGGGAAAGGGGGAATGCATTCATACTGGAAGAAAGTAGGTTTAGACTAGATAGTAGGAAAAAATTCTTTACTGTGAGGGGGGTGATGCACTGGCACAGGTTGCCCAGAAAAGTTGTGAATGACTCCCTGTAAGTGTTAAAGGCCAGGCTGGATGGGACTTTAAATAACCTGGTCTAGTTGAAGCTGTCCCTGCCCAGAGCAGGAGGCTTGGAACTGGGTGATCTTTAAAGTCCCTTCCAAATCAAACCATTCTGTGATTCTCTTCCCACATGTCCTTTCACTGGATACGAGGGACAAGAGCACAGCACCTCCCTCTGCACTTCCCCTGCAGAGGAAGCTATACAGAGCAATGAAGTGTGCTCTTCACTCAACTAAACAAAGTCTGGCATCATTCAAGCTCAAATCTCTTAAGTTCTTTTCAAAGGACCTAGTCCTGATTCTCAGTTTGAACATGTTTAGAGGTTTTTCTGTGTGCATTAACACAGAAGAACACAGTTTGAAGCAGTGGTCTCAAAATAATAATATTTAAATATGTTTATTACAGTTTCTGACTCTTCATTGCTGGATGTTTAACTTTAGCATTTGAAAATGGTAGTGCCACATCAGAATGACTTGACAACTAGAGATTTCAGAGCCTTCTGAAACAAAATCCAAGACAATAACAGATAAGAGAGCTCGTGTGCTTGTTACAGAGCAGCTGAGAGCTCCAAGAAGAGCAAAGAGCCCAAGACACTGAAAAAGTGACTACTTATTTTTACAGACTTCTGAAGAAGTATTTTCTGAAGGTTATGTGCTTAATGAGTTCATTAAAGCCAGTGTGAAGGCTTCCTGATTCTGTGCTACACACTCACGTTTCTACAAGAACGAAGAAAAGTGGTGTGCATGGAAATAAAGCCAATGTACTCTTGTGAGACCTTAAAAACATATTTAAAAATCACTTCATGTTAAGTTGAGAGTATTTGCATATTGTCAAGCATGGAAAATATTTATAGATTTGAAGACAGAGTGTACATTTCACAACTTGTATGGGTTTGAGATGTCCTTGTAAAAGAGGTTTGTGTCATTCTTCTTTTGTGAAGAAAAGATGAAGCGTTGTACAAAAGCAGGAAAATGGCAGGAGAAGGGCACCTATAATGGGTATGGCCTGAGAACATCTTGTACTTCTGTGTAGCTATTCTGATAAGGTAAAAAAGGAGGAACAAATTTCTTTAGATATGGAAACACTCATTCCATGTTTATGGAGTTTATGTAGAGTTTATAGTTTATATAGAGGAAATGGCCAGGTATCCAGGGGGTGTTGAACCACATTGACAAAGTCATTGACTAATTTGATATGTATTTTATATGGCTCATGCAGGGAGAGTCTTGCTGTGATTATTTAGCTGTTCTATTGCCACTACATGAACAAGAATGAAAAAAAAGTCCCTTCATGAATCTAGAAAAGAAAATTCAAGCAATCTACAAAATATTCAAAATAACATTTTAAAAGAAAAGTTTAAAATATCTCCTTTGATGTATTATATATTTTTAACTATCTTTGAGTTCTTTGTATAAAAACTATTTTTCTTCTTTGTTCCACCTTTACCTGTATGCATATCTGGTGCACTTTAAATGAGTGTAATTTATATGTTTGTTACTTCTTGAGCATCTGAGCTAGTGTTACCTAATGTGTTACCTAATGGTATTCTCAGTTTCTGTACCAGGAATCTGGTATTCTCATTTTCTGTGCTGTATTCAGACCTGAAACAGGTACCATACTAGAACTAGAGTTCAATGAAAGCCCTTAAAAGCCTATAAAGCACTGCCCATCTGATGTTACTAACTGGTTTAACACAGAAAACCAAAGGAAATGAAGCCTCTGTGAATAAAATGGATCGGACCCAGAAAGGTTCAAAATATACAAAAAAAATGGGATTAAAACCAAATGAGGTTAGATGTTGGTGCCAAAAAATTGTCATGTTTTATTTAATGGTAAAAGAGGCAAAGAGAAAAGAAGAAAAGGAAGGAAGAAAGGAAGGAAGAAAGGAAGGAAGAAAGGAAGGAAGGAAGGAAGGAAGGAAGGAAGGAAGGAAGAAAGGAAGAAAGGAAGAAAGGAAGAAAGGAAGAAAGAAAGAAATAGTAAAAGTTGTGCATGGGGGTGGGGGGGACAGGGAGAGGTGGCAGAGTGTAGATGGAAGCATATCACCCATCCAAGGGTCCCAACAACATCTTGTTGCTCCCCTCCATCTGGTCTTCTGGTGGTGAGGGTCCCCCACCCCTGCCACGCCACCACACCATGCCAAAAGGTATCAAACCCAGTGATTAATATACCTTTGGGCCAGGTGGGAACACCCACGTGCCTCCCTTGCAGGGGGCCAGTTTGACACCGTCCCTTGCGACACTGTGGCTCTGTTGCATCATGCTGCAGTGCTCTGGTGCAGAGTCTGGGGACCCCTTTGGGGCGGCCTTTGATGCACCATGGCACCCCCTCTTCCATCCTTCGCATGGATGAGGCTTTTTCCCCGGGCTGAAGGGGTCCTGCAGCTGGGCTCCTTTGCACAGTGGAGGATGGGCGTTCACTGCCTCGAACCAGAGGCTTTTCCAACAACCAACCAAAGCCTCTTTCCCCCCACCCTTTGGTGTGAGAGTCTGTGCGAAGCCTGGCTGATAGCCCTGGGGCTGCTGTCTCCACTCTGAAGTTGTTAAGCTTGTGCTTTGTGAATGTATTCTTCTCCCCGAGTCCTGAGTTGTTACTTTATCTTATGTTCATCAGCGAGCAGTTCAGGACCTCAGTCAGGTCTGCATTCAGGGTGTGGTGGTCTTCTCTGCAGCTTTTGTAATACAGTTTTCCTATAATAGGCAAAGATCCTTCCTGAAGATGTTTAAGTCGTAAACTGTAACATTTCAGGTCTCCAACATCTGCTTGAGTCTGGAGCCTGATAATCTCTTCTAGTTTCTTCCTGGAAGATAATTTTCACCTTAATTATATTTGCTTCATATCAGCATTACATAGGAAGAAAGAGACAAAATGAAATAATGGCCAGGATTCAAACAGCTATACAGATTCAAAAACAACCATCAAGACCCACCATAAAATCTACTGAAGCCAAAAGATGCTCAAAGAAGAAAAGGGAAGCAGAGGTAATTATCATCTATATTGTTTTAATCCTAGTTACATTAACTCACATATCATGATTTCTGGGAACATTTATGGTTACAAATACTATACTTGCACCATCCAAAAGCTACTGACTGTCAAAATCGTATCAATTCAACCAGTGAAAATTGGGCTGAATATTTTCATGATTATGGTTTTGCAGTTGTTTTTAATAAGAATCTTTTTGATGTAAGAGAAATTTCATATTGAGTAAATACCATAGATATGAGTCTACTAAAAAGAATAAGTGAAATATAAACATTAATTTTCATTTCTGTGCATGATGACATTTTGCACCATAATGTTTGAACTGTTCTGTAACACTCTGTGAAACTGTCTGCTTATTAAATGTTAGTAACAGTTGTAATTGACAGTAATCTAAAATCAAATCAAAAGATGCAGCAATTAAAAAAACAATCTGTATTATCTAGTACCAAAAAATTCTTGGATTGTAATTCAAGTTCATGGATTTTATTGTCTTTAGGGGTGCAACTATTACCAGTTTTTACAACTGAGCAATAGTAACAGATACATTTAAATGTATAGTAACCTATAGGAACATAGTTGCTTGAATTACTATCAGGGATACATTCAAGCTACTAGATCTAAAGCAGATCGTATTCCAGAATATCTTGTTTCAAATCCCCATATGGTGAGAATTAAATACTCTGCTATGCAAAATCAGAATTATCCTGCAGAAAGATATCCTGCAAAATTCTAGGATTTTCTAGCTGGTGGAAATAGTCATAGCTCGTAAGAGGGAAGAGGGGAAAGAAGTGAAAGGTGTAAGATGGAAGTCATCTTGCCTTTATTCTTGGTTAGCTGATGCTTATAATATTTTCAGTGTAAGCATTTCTGTTGTACTAACATGACATAAAAGTAATTCCCTAGTACTTGCTCTGCTGAACTTTCTTTATGTTGCATTGTAAAGAGAAAGGAAATAGAAATTTTGTGTTACTTCTTCAGAACGTGTACAGGGAGATAGAAAAGTTTGAGAAGTCTGTGGCAGGAAGTGTCTCTGCAGTACACAGCCAGGTGACTGACAGGTAACATTTGCATATTAAATTGTTAAGAATAGGCTGGATCCTACCTCAGATGTCTGCTACGTGCACAGCTACTTGAAGAAAGAGTAATGTCTCATTTAGTTTAAACTGTGATTATCCTTTGAATGAAAACTGCACTAGCAATGACTTGAACTCCAACACAGTTGCAGTGTCTTTAACTTATCTTTAGTTGTAGCAGGGATGGCTCAAATTTCCTTCACTAGTTTTTGCCACATATGCAGCAAGACAAGGCTCAAAATGCATCTTTTCTCTGTTCGTTTTAGTCATAGGGTCTGTAGAGTCAGCTAGCCTTGCAGAAAGATAGGAATGGTTGTGAATGTACATACACAGTAACATATGTCACGGGGAAAAGAAGTAACTTTTCTCCTGAAATTTATCTGCATGTTGATTATTTGTGAACAGTTGCAAGTAATTTTCATTCTGTCACCCCTAGTGATAGGCATCCCTACTCAGAAGATGTGACACTCATGCATACTGCTGTGGATATTTATGTGTGTAAATCTGTGATTAATAGCTGCAAAACTACTCACTAGTGTATTGCTATATTGAGGAGTAACCCATCTTTCTTTGACATTTTGTGAGCCTTCCCGATTGCCTGTTTCTGTGGAATTTGGCTTCATATTGACGAAGAAACTAGTGATCAGTTGGCTCAAGTCAGTGCTGGAACCTTCCTCTGGACCTAGTGGACGTTGTGGGGCACAAAAGCATCAAGAAGTAGCCACAGTTCCCACAGAGTGATGTTCTATATTTGTTAGACTTGCACATAAGTATACAGGCGTCTCTATGAAAAGACCCTTAAGAACATTAATTCCTATATTTCTTTTTTCAATCAGTGGTATGCAAGAATTACTGCAAACATGGAAGTTTGAAGAAACAACTCTAGAAACTATACCAGAGACGAAAACTGAGCTGTTAAATGTTTATTCAGATGATGAATATATAAGGAAAATTCAAAAATGTGTAGAGGAAGATACATTTGCTAGAGAACAACGAGCAAAGAGACGACGAAAAATGCTAGTGGATCAGTTAGCAGCACATGAAGCTCAGGAGGTGGGAAATTGTATGCTGAAGTACATAGTCCATGTGCAATTAATTAGTAATCTAATATGTGCTTATAAATATAAAATGGGTACTTCTGGAAGGCTGAATAAAATTTGGAGGGGACGAAGGGACTTATGAACCCTTATGTCTGAATATCTCTTCTGTGTCAACCCTTGAAAAATATGGAAGATTGGCTGTTCTTCATCACCACCCTTATGTCATACACCATACTTATAAACTCTAAAGGGTGAAATTAAGGCAGGAGAACAAAGATAATTAAAAATCCATTGTAGACCTGCCTTCTATTCCATGACCCCTTCCCTCAAAAGTTGAACATCTTATGGTATCTTTGATGTAGGAACAATTGAAATCACAGACTGCAGGGACTAGAGGGAAAGACAAATGAGCATTTGGCTGAAACAGTAATGTGACCATATCAGAGAATCTGTTTAGTGGTAATTTGGTTCTAAATTAGCAAAGGAAAAACTGTTTTGTTGGAACTTGGTGAGATTTCAGAAATTAGATGTTAGTTGACTTAAGAGAAGTGGGAAGCAAACTGAGGTATTTTCTTAAAAAATGAATGGATATACAAAATGGTTCAAAATTGCTTTCTCTCTCCATTAGATATTGAACCAGAAAGGATTTGCTGACAGAAATTGCAGCTATTTATATGCATTTAGGTCTGATTTTTACCTATACTGCATAAACCATGAACATGACATGGGATCATTTAGAGTCAAAGGAATTTCATCCCTTCAGAGCACTGTGTTTTGTGTCCATACTTATAAAGGTTTATTAAAAGAATCTTGTTCAATATATATATATATATCTATATATCTATATATATATATAATTTTTTTTTTTATGTACACTACAAGTTGGATCCTGGGAGAGAAAATACTTTACAATTACATGACAGTACTCTAGGTGGAGCACAGCATGATGCCAGTCAGGTTTTCACAGGCAGGTGTTGAAAGTATTTGACAGTTGTATGGCTTCATCCCAACCTTTATCTCCACCATTTCAACAAATTACTGGTGATTTGTACTTGTTATTTTTAATGCTCTGTTCAGATTTTATCTCTCTGAGCTAAAAAGTTATCAGACATAAGTTACTATCAGCAATAAATTGAGAATGTGAGAATGGGAGGAGAAACGAATTGTTACGAACTTATTACTTGTCAGTCAAATAGATTCCTGTATGCTAAGCTCTTAAGTTTTGATCATAAAACTTACGACCACACAACAGCACAGAATTTTTCCACTTGTATGTCAATCAAACAAGGAAATAGAAAAATAGAAGAACATGATATAGTAACTATGTATGAGCAACACGAAACATAAACACGTTAATGTTTGGCCACTGGATGCCACTGTTGTCTTAAGTAGGTAAACTGAAAAAAGGTGTCTATTATGCTTTATTAGTAGTAATTTTTTAAAGTATTACTAAGATGTCCCATTTGTCATATTTATGATTTCTTCAAGCACTTCAAAGTCCTCTGTGAAGATGTTGATGTAAAATGTTAGGTCAAAAACTTTTACTACGATTTTGACTTTGTGTCCTTGTATGTTCAGAAGTTTCAAAACTTGCCAGCCTTTGGCTTGAGTACTTTGTGCATTCCTTTTTGTGTGAAAAATAGCTACTACTGCTTCACTCCCCCATCCAGTGAGGATCCTTTTTGGAACTATGAGTTTGGAGTTTGGTGTTCTGAATCCTTATTTATCTCATGTGCAGGTTTAACTGCTTTCTCACTTTTTCTTCGTCCTCAAAAATTTCCTGCTGGCTCCTTTTAGGCCTAGTGAGCATGCCAAACTATGCGATCACCTAGAATATAGAAGTTCTCTACTCTTTTAAAAAGAGAAGATCTGTTTTGGCTGTTGTGAAGTGTTCTAAAGGAGCATCTTCCAATTTCCTTTATGAAGAGCAAATTCACCTAGAGAAGGTGTTATAATTTCTCACTGGACCAACTGTTTGCACCACACAGTTGATGGTTTGACAAATGATCACACTGTTAGGGTGGCTCCTTCAAATCCCTGTGAATAAGGATTTTAACATCCATTTTCCACTGGTGAAGGATTATTACTGCTGCAATAATTCATGGTTGAGGGTAAGAAGCAACTAATAAAAAAAAATGGAGGATATTTACTTGCCATAGGAAGTAAATTGTGGAAACTCTGCTCTTCTTTGAAATCTTAATGGAAATATCAAGTACAAGGAAACAGTGGATAGAACTGAGGCAGCAAAGGGCACCATACCTCTTATTATTGTTTTGACTTCATAAATGTTAGAGAAAATGGACAGATTAACTCTTCAGTAGGCAGTACTATTGGAAAATTTTGTCACCTGAACTATATCAAATGACACTTAAAATGAAGTTATGACTGCATTGTTTTCCATTTCAGTTGTGTGTATGATGATAATTCCCTTCATAGAGAAATGACTTACAAACAGTATATTGCAGATAAAGAACAAAACAAGACACATTTGAAATTAGATTCTCATTTAGTGGAATATCTATTCTGGAGAGATAATATAGCATCCAGGTGAAGGACTCTACGATTAAGGCCTGAGATGAGTGCACCTTTGTCACTAGGACTATCATGCAGTGACATGAGATTCAGTACTAGGAAAGGGGAGTGCAAAGCCCACGTTTTGGCTAAAATAAGAAAAGTGTTAAGACATTTTTATGTCAGCCTATTATTTTCAAGTCACCAGAATTTAATTGGAATGTACTTTATTCCCAGCAATTTTGAAGGGAAAGGAACTTAAAAAATATGGAAAGAGATTTGTTTGTTTGTTTGTTTGTTTGAAATTGGCTTCACCTGAACATCAACATTAAATATCTAAATTATTTAGAAAGTTCTTGCTCTTATTATTGCAATTACAATAGTCATCCTTTGCATTAGAATTCTATTACAGGTGTCCTAGTTGCATTGTTTAGGACAGATCTAGACCTCTTTATAGAATTTTTTAATAAATAATGTCATATGCAATCAAGTTGGATTTTTCATGTACAGGTGAAGTTGTGTCATGTGTTTTGCCCTCTCTGTCACAGACAGCTAATGAAAAATAAACCAGATTAAAAGACAATGGAAGTGATACTTTATATTGATGTGTTTTGGTTTTTATTTTTTTGTTAATTACTACTAGCTGACTTGTGCCTATGTTTTTAGGAAAATGAATTTGAAATCTTCAAATCAAGTCCCAGTTTAAGTCCTTAAATTTGAATACATTCATAGCAGTTTTGATGCATCTGAAGCAAATATTTCCTCTAGGATTCTGCTGTAGCATTGGTATTTGGCAATGAGGCTAGTAAGGCAAGCTGATGTTTTTGCTTAGGACTCAAAAGAAGTTTTGGACTGTGATAGTGAGGCAAAACTTCAGGTTAGATTAAGCATTAGTTTAGATACCAAGAACAGTCTGGAGAAGTGTAGCAGTGAGAAGATACTATTATTTTTCAAGAATACTTTGAAAAATAACAATTCACAGCCTTCAAAGTGTCTGTGCACACAGACCATGTCTCAAGCAATAGTTCAGAATGATTTTCCTTTAGTACCACATAATGTATTATATTCATGTCCCAGTGAAGACACTGAAACTATTACCCAGAAGTCTTGTATTTTGCGCTGTTCTGAATTCTTCCTCATAGTCCCAGTCTGCTGAATAGGGAAGAATGGAGAAGATAATTACCCAGTTCCCCCAAAAGAAGGACAAATTTCAAATCTGTAGAAAATGGACTGCTCAAGGGTCCTGCAGATTTTTTTTTAGAATGGGGACTGGTGAATAACAGGGTTAAATTAATGATTTGAGGAAAGGTGTATCTTCAGATAAGAAGCTGTTATTTGAAATATGCTGCAGTTTCTTTACACACAGGAAATAACCACATTAAAGTGGAGTTAGTCTGACCAGATGTATTTTTACTGAGTATCTCAGTTAAGACATATTTTGAATTCTTACATAGTTTGTGAAAATTGTACTAATAAATGGATACAAACGTTGTTCTGAATTTATGTCCTGTATAAGCAGATGAATGCTGTCATATGGTGGCATTCCTATTTCTTATATTAGACACTGATGAGTTTTCTAGGAAATAGTTTATATACTGTGCTTTGTATTATTTTTTTTTTATCTTTTAGAAGGCTTACCGGGAGGAGCAGCTCATTTACAGACTAATGAAACAATCTCAGCACGAACGAAGGATTGCTGCTCAACTCATGCATGTTCGGCATGAAAAAGAGGTGCTCAGACGAAACAGAATTTTCAGGGAAAAGCAATATGAAGACAGACGACAGAAGGAGTTCCAGGAAGCTCTTGACAGAGAAGCGGTAAAAGATTGTTTGATATCTGAATGGCTGCAGGAGTGCTGAAGAATATCCTCATGTTAGAAAATGGAAATTGTATTGTCAACTGTTAGACTTCAGGACTTTCCTAGGGACAGGATGATTTTGTGAATATATTCTTTCTTCTTAGTTTAAAGCTACAGCTATAAGCAATAAGCATGTAACTGTAACTGTGAGACTAAGTGCATTTTGTGCTGTGTTAAAAGTTTAGGAGGATTTTGCAGGGAGAAAGAACAGCTGATCTACCTGATCTAGTGAAAGGTGTGCCTGCCCATGGCAGGCGGCTTGAACTAGATGGCCTTAAAGGTCCCTTCCCATCTCAAACCCTTCTATTGTTCCATGGTCCTGTAATAAGGGGTAAAGCTGAGCAACTTAAAGTCTTATTTTGATCTTTTCTTCCATAGTTATTTTAACTTTGTAGGGAAGCATCTCTGTGTACTGAGTTTAAAAGGCACAGTCTCACAGAGGCAGCAGGACGATAACCTAAGGTCCTGTTTTGGGAATCATGTTCTTAATTTCATTAGATATGATCTGTTAATATCTGTTTTTGACAAATGCTGGAGTAGTTTCACTCATGAGTGCTAATTTCTATTTTGAAGCTTTAAGTTGATTAAAAGGACTTATAATTCTGTGGAAAACTGCCAAGTGCTATGCTCATAGTAGGCCATAATGTAATATTAGAAATTTTATTTTTGTCCTGTCAAAAATGATCAGCTCCAAATCTTCCAACACAGCTGGAGTCCTGTGTAATCAGCAGCTATAGCTATTGATTACATCACCTCTTTAAGTACGCTTTCAGCCACCACCACAGGGGGTGATGATGGAGCACACCACCACAGGAACTACTGGTAGTTTTCTACCATGACCAGAAATCTTTCAAAGATTGAACAACACTAATACTATGAACTTATTTGAAGATCAGAATCTAGTAAGATAAATTACGTGTTCTAGGTGTGTTCTTACGCTGAAAGCTGCAATTTCACTGCCCTCAAGGGCTGAATATGTCCTAATCTGTTTATCATAAAAGAAGTAATGGGTTTCTCCTTTATTTTATTGTATTTTAGAAAGCAAACAAATGGGAATTTATAGAGTGAATAAAAAAGTTTTAGACTCGTTTATGCATTAGTCTGCCTGCTGGCTATGCAACTCTGGTGAGGATTGAGCTGTTTTTGTTTCTTGAGTTAAATGAACAAGTTAATTTTCATTTTCAGGACTGTGTACCTCTGCACTTCCGTTTTCATTGCTGTCTCAAATTTACTCCTTAAATTTACTCCTAGGCTCTTGCAAAACAAGAAAATATTTATAATGAAGAACAAATAATCAGAGAAAGAGAACACCATAAAAAAATTGCTGCTGAAAGAGCTCAGGCACGTTATAAAAAGCATTATTCTATATGTTGGGAAATGATAGACCAAATCATCGCTTTGTCGGTGAAAGTAGGAGAATATCGTCAACTGACGAACAAGTGAGTATGTAGCTGCTAGGCAAAAATAACAGCTGTTAGGTAGCTGTTAGGCTGCATTATTCAGACTGGTTTAAGCATTATAGCAAATTATATAGTTTCTCAGATGTTTTACATGACAGCTGCAATTAGTTTGTGTGTTGAGAATGCTGACATTAGTTTCATGTGAGGATTCACTGGTGTGTAATACAGGGTGAACAAATGCTACAGCCTTAGCATAATTTCTTGAAAACTCAGCTAAATTGAATTCTTAGGAGACCAAAATTCACTAGGGCCCCAGCTTGTCAAACTGCTGATTTCCTTTCTTGTTAACAAATTCCTTAGGTAGAAGTTAAAAACTAAATGGTGCTCATCTCATTCTAGACTGCTCCACTAGATGAACACTTCCTCAGAGTAATAGAAACAGGATGAATTTTCCAAGATAGATAAAGCTGCCCGGACTGTCCAAAGCACAGCAACTGAACCCAAATTCTTCTGAGTCCTCCGTGCTGTGATTCTGTCTTCTGACATGCCCTAATTGCACAGGGTTTCTGAGAAGGTTTTACAAAGGCAGTAAACTCCAAGTGCCTGTAATGTAGAAGTGTTTCAAAAACCATGGAATGGGGCTTTGTTGCTGTGGTTCTGTCATTAGTATTCAGTGATTTGACTATGGGGTTAGACTTACAGTATTAGAAAGTATGCCAAAATCTTACTGCTTTTTACTGTAATTGTATGTTAAAATAATAAAAGTGTAACCAGATGAAATACACATGATTATATTTCATGGAAATTATATAATTTCGGCTTATTTAGTATGTGATAAAATAGTCAGCCTAGGCACAGTTTACTGAAGTTACTAACTAAAGAGAAGGTTCAATTCATATAATTCTGAATTAATTTTGACTTTGAGGAAAAAATATTCTGTAGATTTTTGGCAAGAGGAGGCTTTACACCACAAAAGGAAAGAATGTTTTGGGGCAGGGGAAAGTAGCTGGAGCAAAACTGTTACTACACAGCTCTGCCAGCCAAACATTGTGTGATTACACATTTGTGAAAACACTGAAACCTACAAGTGCCTACAGCTGTCGTAAAAGTAAACAAGCACTTACAAAAGGCCATAATAATTACAGGATGCATTATCAATTATAACTAGTTTAGCATATGCTTGGCTCATGATCGGGATTCTTGTAAATTTGGATACACTAGTTTCAAATATCCAACTCCCTAATTTTTGGTTGAAAACTTTTTTTTTCTTCTTTCTGCAGCCGTGTTCCATTAAAACTGATGCTGGATTGGAAGGAACTTTTTTTAAATGGAAAACCAATACATGAACAAGCATCAATTCGACCTTTGCCAGATAAACCTAGCCCAGAACAACTTGTAGAGCTGAATAAAATGAGTCTGTTGGATGAAAAAGATTTTGGTGAATACAAGGTACACCAAACTGATAAGGTGTAATGGAAGATAATACACCTTGCTTTTTCATAATCATAAACTTTATGGTGTGATCTTGCATTTTGTTCTATTACTGGTTTCTAATGTCAAATTTAGACATGCATTTTCTTTTCATTGCCTGATGTCTTATATGAAAACTGTATTTGATGTTAGTAGCATTTATAATTCCATTCTTATATATAACCTTAATTGTATTTCTTGAGTTGTAGGACCAGCATGTTAATTGCAATGCAATGAATTTTCAGCTAATTGGAATTTGAAAGTATATTTAATATTACCAGATTTAAAAATGCAACAGAATGTAACCAGTAAAAGCAGTAAAATGAAATACTGTATGTGTTACAAAACCTGAGCTCTTGATTTCAATCAAGCAATTTGGAGTGAAAGTTCTCTAACAAGATTTATTGATTTGAATGATCATTTGTTTTAAGATAGTAATGTTTTTCCAGATTATTAAAAATGGCTGACATTTTTCTTAATCTTCTGTTAGAATGCAAGTAAATATTTTTCAGGGTACATTAAAACTTTCCTTCAACTTTTCAATACATTGATGTAATTTCAAAACTGAAAGATTAAGAATTGATGTTTCCCTGTTGATACGTATTGTACAATTTTTTCAAAATTATAGTAATGATTATATTGGTTAAATTTCACTACATATTTAGACTTCTCAAATAACCTGGTGAGTAGAATGTGGCAAAATCATGGCAAATACCAAGTCCTTGTCTTGTTGGGAATTTATAACTACAATATATATTTGCTTTTTATCCACATCCTGAGCCAATTGGTACATTTTCTTTTGCAATGAGTCTAGATGTTAATTATGAATTTCTGTGATGAATGCCTGACAGCTCAATTTACTGTGGCTTCAGTGTTAACATATGCTTTTCTGATTTATCTCTTTATAAGGTCCGGATTCACAGCATATCAACTGATGTATGAATTTTGTGATTATTTTCTTAGGTGAAAAAGGGGCTGTACACAAAGTCTACAGGGAGGACATAAAACACAGACAGGCAGGAAACAGTGGAGAGCACTAACAAAAAATTAAGTTCTTCAGTCATGTTTTTGTTTATATTATGAAGTCTCAGTAGTCTTCTCTAACTGTAACATCACTGAAGGTCACAAAAATTTATTGACACATTTAAAGCCTGTTTTTTCCTGCCAGGCTATTTCAAATTATTTCATAATTAATTTATTCCCGGATGTTGTTAGTCTTATGCCTTTCTGAATCATTATGCATCAGAAGCTGGCATCATATGACATGTAAAATTGTTGGCATCAGTTCATACTTATGTCTTCTAAAAACCTAAGTGAACAGCTAATTCTTTCAAAGTATTGCTTCTAGATAAAAGTTTATTGACAGGTCATTCTGACAACATTTATGCTGATTTTCCTGGTGCTTTTGAAAAAAGCCCAGGACAGGCAATTTGGCATCTCTCAAGTACACCTCGCTTACATTAGGAATACCAGCTACAAGCGTCAAATATATTTGGTAAAATACAAGACAATTCAGTGACATCACTCCATTGCACATTACATATTATGTTTTGTTTTTAGAATATTTTTTGAAACTACCATGTTATAAGGTGTGCCTAATCACTTAATGAGTTAATGGAATAACCCAGAACCAAGCATAGCATTAATGATTCCTGGCTTCATCCGTAAGTGTTGACCAGGAGTTATATAACTCCCACCTAGTTGCCTGAAAACTTGTTTCTAACAGATAAACTATTTTACCTCATGACAGGTACAGTCTAGCAATCTTCTGGTTAAAAGAGCAAGATAGCTGAAGGATGGGGGAACCCATTCCACTTGGAATTAGTTTTTCCTAGAGGCCTAATGCAATTTAAAACAACTGATCCATCTCTACCTATATGTTTAAAGAAAAATTATTCAGATAGTGCAGATACTGGGGTTTTTTAAGGATGTCTTTTCAATTACACATGAAGTATGTTTTCTGAGATACATTAGAGGGGGGATATTGCACAACTGAAAAAGATTTTCTTTATTTGTATTTACCGATTAAAAATAAGTGACTTTTAATTTTAATATAATTTAGGCTGATAATTAAATTGTGTTTTTCTATCTAATACACATGTTCAAAGTCAACATTGATCAAGTTCTAGTAGTAGAATGTATGCTATGGCAATACATGATTCAAATAATAAATTCAGGAAAAGGTTGCATATTCTACCAAGAACATGAGTTCAAAACCTTGTCTTTCAATAGAACTTTAGAATTGTTCACTTCTGTTGATGGTGATGAAATATTCAGTACATAGAATGGCACAATTGTTTGAGTTTAAATGTTTGTGAAGGTCATTTGCTTAAAGCAGGGCCAACTTCTGAGTCAGGTAAGGTTGCTTAGCACCTTGTCTGGTCAACTTTCAAGTGTTCCAAAGATAGAGATTCCAGAGACACTCTGTGCAATCTGTTCCCATGCTTTACCAGTCTCATTGTGAACTGTTTTCTTCTTCCTTTTTGTCCTTCTTGGAATGTTCCTTGTTGAAACATTTGACTTAGCCTTCAACGCTTTGTTGTGCACCCAAAATGAAGTGACTAGCTAGAATCCAGTTGGAAATCTTATTAGTCTATACATCTTCCAAACAGCAGTTTAATATTCTCCAACCAAATAAATATTAATACAGGAGTAGTATTATCATACTAAAATGTCTTTTAGCTTCTCACAGCATAAACTTCAGGACATCAGGACTTTCCTAGTGCTATAAGATACAAAATTGGTGGAACAAAAGTACAATTCTCTGTTCTGTTCTTTTGACTACATCCTTTCATTCTTACCTTTCTTCCAGTGTGATTGTCAGTAAAATCATCTTTACTAGTAAAACCTAGTAAATCATACAACTGATAAATTTCTACTGATCTCAGGGTAGATGAACTGGAAGTTTCTATTCAGTATCTCCTTCCCTTAAAGATGTTTGAATTGGTTTGAGTTGTTTACTTTGGTTTGATTTTTTTGCTCTCTATTGAATGTGTTAGGCAAATACATGTATTTGAAATCTTTGTTCATGAAATTTTCAGAGATTGAAGTGTGATACTGGGCAATAATGTTGCCCAATTTTAGAATGCAGAGTATTAGGATAGTGGATTTCTAATACAAAAATCTCTTACTGATTAATTCTATAGTATTGGTGAAATTATTTTTCATGTTTATGGAATTAGAAAAGGGATTATAGGAATCTGTATTAAATTTGCACAGCAAAGTTCTGGTGGCAGGGGGCTGCAGGAATGACTTCTCTGAGCCAATGCCAGCTGGCTTCAAGATGGACCCATCACTGGCCCAGGCTGAGCCAACCAGTGATGGCAGTGACAGCTCTTTGACAACATATTTAAGAAGAAAAAAGTTTTTGTGCAGAAGTCAGAGAAGAGAGGAGTGAGAAGGTGTGAGAGGAGCAACTCTGCAGACACCGAGGTCAGTGGCAAATGATGAGGAGGAGGTGCTCCATGCGCTGTTGCTGAGATTCCCCTGCAGCCCATGGAAGCTCATGGTGGTGCAGAGATCCATCTGCAGTCCATGGAGGATCCCACACCAGAGCAGGTGGGTGCCCAAAAGAAGGCTGTAGCTCCTGTGGGAGTAGGCTCCTGGCAGGACCTGCGGCCCGTGGAGAGAGGAGCCCACGCTGGAGCAGGTTTGCTGGCAGGACTTGTGACTCCAGAAGGGACCCACGCAGGAGCAGTCTATTCGTGGAGAACTGTACCCCATGGAAAGGACCCAGCTGGAGCAGCTGATGAACTGTAGCCCATGAGGAGGAGTCAGGTTGGATATATTGGTGAAGGACTGGCTCCTGTGAGAAGGACTGCATGCTGGAGCTGGGGAAGGTTCCACTCTCTGAGGAGGAAGCAGCAGCAGACGCAACATGATGAGCTGACCATAACACCCATTCCCTGTTCTCCTGCTCTGCTGGGCAGGAGGAGCTACAGAATTTGGAATAAAGTTTAGCCTGGGAAGGAGGGAGGGGTAGGGGGAAGGTGTTTGTAGGATTTGTTTTAGTTCTCTCTATCCTGCTCTGATTTTTATTCATAATAAGTTCAACAAATCTCCCAAGTTGTCTGTTTTGGCCATAGTGGTAACGAGTGAGTGATCTCTCCCTGTCCTTATCTCAACTCATGAACCTTTTGTTATATTTTCTCTATGGCATCCGTCCAGAGGCAAACTACCACGGAATCTGTGAAAATGTTTGTATAAGTACTTGTATCCTAACTAGTTATTAGTGAATATTAATAAATGTTTAATGATTATGATACAATTGTAGGTTTTAACAAGGTTCTATTATAAAAACTGTTATTATTTAGTACTATTCAATTTTCATTATTTTATGTATTGTGTTTGTGTATAAGTACATATATTTAGAAAGATAGAAGACAAGACATATTGAGATTTGCTAATTTGTCATTTATACAGAGTATGACAGGGGAATGGAGCCCAGCTGAAGAGAACAGTGAAAACAAACCTCCTCTTAATAATAATATATTGGGTCATGTGCTTCGTAGACTGATGGAGATGTTTTATCCTCCAAAACCCAAGTCTTCACCTGAATTTCCTTCATTTCCTGTCAAGGGATGTATTTTGGGAAAAATGTTTAGTGGAAAAACTACCTGTGCAAAGTTTATTGAAAAAGGTAGAGGTTGGTTGTTTGTTTCTTAGCCTAAAATTCTTTAAATTTTTTATTTGTGTTAAAATCCCACTCTTACAATGAAAATTGCTTGGACAAATCCTTGCATTACTAATTCTTGAACCTCAGATGTGTCTGTATTTTGCCAGGATTGGTTTCATGTCACTCTTTTGTTGTATTCCAAAATAAGATTAGAAACACTGGAACTTGAAAGTAATATTAATATTGTATTGTAATGTTAATACTTCTTCATTGAGAATTTGAAAATGCTTTTGGTGAACTTCTTTGGAGATGCTTGTTTTAGAGGAGACTAGCAAGACAGCTATGTGATTGTCAGTATATACTGTGAAGTAGTTACAGAGAAGAAAGAGTGGAAACAACTTACATTAGAAGCCCCAATGAAATAATTAATTTAACTGCTTGTAGTAGTTTCTCTGTATGTATACTCAACTCAAGTTGTAGCTATCTAACATTTTTGTGTATTAGTTTGCAATATTCAGGTGCTATCTGTTGGTACTCTGGTTCAGGAGGCCATAGAAGCTTTTCTTCAAAATGAAATGGAAAGTGAACATGACATGATTTCAGAGGAAGCAGAGAATTCTGGGGAACAAAGTGAGGTAAGCATATTTCCAAATTTTGATCTTGGCTCTAACAGGTAGATGGGAATGAAATATGTAAGGAAGAAAAGATGTTTCAATTCTTTTACTCAATTTCAAGTTTTGACAGGTAAGACTGCAAGAGTCATCTTGAATTGACAGGTTTGTTTTTTTCTGTAATATGTAGTTTTCATTCTAATCCACTTCCTGTCATAATTGATACAAGGTCCAGGAGAACTTAACAAATTCACCACCAAGTCTTCTAGAGGAACTCCAAACAGAAACCACCACAGGTAAATCTTTCTTGCTGCAGGCTTTCCTGTGTGTCTCAGGGCCTTGAGATACCTCAGTCTTTTGCATGTCCCAGCAGACATTTTCCCCAGCCTTCCTTTTGCTGTGGAGATACCTCTAAAAGCCCTTCTTGTTGCCCTTCTGCCTAGACAATACTACAAGGCCTTTTCCCCATGGAGGACAGTCAAGTACTGAAACAAATTTCCCGTAGAGGTAGTGTAGTCTCCATATTTTTAGGTTTTCCAGATCACATGGATTAATCAACTGAGAAAGCTGGTCTGACCTTGTAACTGATGCCACTTTGAGCAGAAGGTTGTACTTAAAATAGGTGACATCCAAAAGTTGCTTCCAACCTGAATTACTCCTATGATTCTAACAATTTTAGGTACCTTCTGTATTGATTTGTTCAAAGAGCAATATCAAGCCATGTACTTCTATTCTTTTTCTATAGTATCTATAGTATTTAAATTTTATAGTAATAGAATCATTAAACTTTATTTTAGAATCTATTTTAGACAATTTTTCTGTTGAGAAGGATCCATCTCTGGAAGAATTTGAATTGGATGACAGTCAGGATGACTTACCCAAGGTTAGTAGTCCAGTTTTAGTTTCAACTTTATAAAAAGACATTAGTTAAAATGGTTAAGTTAATTAAATGGTGACACCTTTTCATCATTCTGAATTACTGGCCTCAATGCAAGTATTTTCTGTATGAAATACGAAAAGACCTTATTGTGAAAATCTATTCCTCTGTATGTTGTTTAGAGTTGTACATCTTGTTAAAATTCTGTATTTTCTTGTGAAATATCACATTTACATAAGATGCAGTATTTTCTATGACATTTCTGAGTTAGCAAAAATGTATTCCTGCTTGCTGCTGCCAAGCAGATAATTCATCCCATGACAAGGTTCCTTTTCTTTATGTTAAAAATGCTTAATTCTACAGTGATTTCTTAGGCTTATTGCTCATTGAAAATTACTTCCAAAGCTAAGATATAAAAGAATCCTTGTAAAACGAATGAATTTATATGCTGCTGTATGAAATCATCAGTGGTCGTGGAGATCAGAATAAGCTTAAAACCAGAACATTTAATTTTTAATTTCTTGGTCTTCATATCCTTCATTTCTCTATCTTGTGTCTTTCAGCATTTTTATGAGTGTAATCATGGAAATCAGCTGGAGATTTCAAATAAACTAGGCATTTTTTACAATTAAAACTATTCTCCTTAATAGACCCCGCCCAACTATTAATTTTAATAAATAACAGCCACCACCCCCAATATAAATAAATAAATAGTATATCATATAAAATGTGGAGTCATACTCATTTCAACAATGACTATTATGAACATTCCTTTATGAACATTATGAGCGTACCTTGCACTCTTCCACAGCTATCTGTACGTGCCCAGCTTGGTGCTGCATCACAGAAGTGGTTGAAGAAAGGAAAAAGTGTTCCCGATGAATTACTAGTTGACATCCTACTGGAAGCCATTACGTATGAAATTGTATAGATACTTGGTTTTATCTACTCTTGTTCGAAAGAAAATTGTCTCAACTACCCTAATGTGCACTTAGCACTTAAGTTCCTACATGAATATCGTTTAAGTTGTATTACTCCCATTAGTATATTGTAAGTTATAAAATAGATTTTCCTATTTATTACTTTAGCACAAAAGTTATTTGAGAAAACTGAAATTATACTTCTGAGCAGTCTCTATAGAGTGGTTTGAAAAACTTTATCAAAACAGCAAAACTTGTTTTGTTTCTGATTTTTTTTCACTTTAATTAGACTTGATGTTATTTTTCTGAATTAAAATCCATTACTTTACAGTTTAATAATATCTGTCATATTCTGCATTCATCAGGAAAGTTAATATACTGAATTGAGAATGAATGATGGCTAGAGCAAGCTGTTCTTTAGGTTTTATTATTAGGCTGTCAGTTCACTGTGTAATTCTGGTTCTTCATGTCTTTTTAGCCAAATACCACCAGAGAAGGGGTGGATTGTGGAAGGGTTTCCAATGACAATTAATCAGGCAAAGCTATTTGAAAAATCCTATACGGGAATTGACATAGAAGCAAAAGATCCAATTTCTGAAAAGATGTCCCTTGCTATAGATCCCAGAGTCCCTCACAGGCCTCCTCCTACCTCACCTGCATTTGATGTTTCTATATTATTGGATCTTTCAGACAGTGTGGTACTGAAACGTGCGGCTAATGTAAAGTGTAAGTTTCCAACTACTGTTAACGAAGTAAAATGACGAACAGATACCTGTAAGTTGTAGTTATTAATACAAAATAGCATTACTGGGCAATTTCTGTGTATCTCACAGTATCACTTTCATTAATTGTGCCTTGAATACTTCCAGATTATTTCAGATACTTCTGTTTGTTTCAATCAAAGGCAGATCAGAAGTGTGCAAGTGCATGTGTATATGCTTTTTTGTATTTGTACTGAATTCTCACTGCAGCTGAGGTGGCACAGTGGGTGGTGTTAGATATCACAGGAAACAGCAGCTGGAAGAAAACTCAAGTTATAACAGATACAGAATATGCTGCATTACAAATGAGTGTCTGTGAATATTATTTTTCTTCAGGAGACACACTTGGAAAGGGAAAAAGGAAATCATGAACAGAGGGATGTGCCAATATTCATTCCCTGAGAGTGCCAGAATAAATTCCCTATTGATTACTGCCTTTGTCTTGTCTTCAGTTAGTCAGTGAATGGTCAGACATCAAAGTCAATTCTGGCCAACTAAGGCAAAGGCATCAAAGGCTTTTTGACAGCTTCTTCACTTCCAGACCACACATTTTAAGACCTTGATGAAACAGAAGTTTTTTTAATGAGTATGTCGTGTATTATCCAAATTGTGAGGAGGTTCTTCTTTGTTGTTTTCATGCAGTGCATAGACGGCAAATAGCTTGAGTTAAAGCACCATTTACATTTAGCATTTATGTACAGATAGGAGTAAGGATGGGACAAAATCTTTAGAGTGTTTGCTAAAAATTTGGTGAGGATAAATGTATAGACACTTGAAACTCTTCCTAATTTTAAGACCTTGTGCTACCAAAACACTTGGAACATGTGGTGATATTTAATGTAATCTCAGAAATACAAATAGAATTTATTTTATAAGATGCAAATGTGATGATAGAGTCAAAAGAATAATTTAAAAATCAGAATTCTTTTTAAATGGCATATTTCTAATGAATTAAAGGCTTTTTAAAACTTAGAGAAGACTCAGAAAGAGACAATACCTTCTCTTTTCATGAAGTGGAATGTCTGCTTGTTGTGAAAAGTAGATACTTTGGATGAAATTGGGAAAATACCTTCTAACTGATGAAATTGGGAAAATACCTTCTTCAGGTAGGCCTGAAGTAGTCTGCCCACAGGAATGCTCCATCTCTTCAGCTGGAGACTTCTATGCCTGAAAAGCATCCATTAGGAAATGTTAGTGCTATAATTGGCTATGCACTTAAACAGGAGAAGAGGCAAGTCAGTGTCTTAGGTCCTTTGCAGCTTAATTTTTTATTTCTGTGATCTTCTCTGGCTTTTCCTTTCTTTTAGGAAGTTTGGTACCCAACATTTAAGTGAAGAAATGTAAGATCAAGGAACACTGAGTTTGTTCCTATAATGATTATCATAGTTTGGGTGAATAACTGTCTGAATAATTGCCTTTCTCAATATATGCTCATGTGCTGTTTTCCACACAGTAGATAAAAGAAAGGCATCTCAGGCTGAACAGAGCAGCAATCAAAACTCAGATGCTGAAGTCCCGGAAGAGAAAATTGACTTAGCCAGGGAGCAGGTGCTGCATAGGTATGTTATATAAAGTACAAAAAAGTTGCTTCAGCCAGATGTTTAGGCCTGTAACTGATCTAAATCTCATATGTGGTCCAGGACAATACTGACATGCTTAATGTTAAGAATTTACATAGATCTTTCTATAATGTGGAGCTAAAGGGTATTTTCATTATCTCCACAAAATAAATCATCCTAGAAAATAAGAATTCCTGTGTTTTGATTTTCCAGGATATTGTTCCAAGGAGAATTTAGTTTCCAGGTATATACTGCATGAACTATATGTATACATTCTGTATATATATATGTGTATCTATGTGTACACTTATATCTGAGGTGTGTCACACATGATGTGACTGCCCTTGAGTGAAATACAGTTGATTTGAGTTAGAGATTTTGTAAAATGTTATTTTCCACTTCAACATTTCCAAAAAAACCTTAATTTTCTAATTTTAATTGAACCACTAGATGTTTTAACTTTATACAAAGAGCAAAATCAAGAACAACAGTTCTTGTTTCTGAATATTTGATACTATTAACTGTTTCAGACAATTATATTACCTATCATTCTTGGTTTAAATGTGATATTAGAAAATAAATATACCTTATGACATGAAAGAGTAAGAAATACCTGATTAGTTAACAATAGAATTTTGAAATGTTTCCTATATTTATAATAAAGGGTTTGATATGGGTGGAGTTGTTTTAGTATTAAATTAGATGGTCTGCTTTTTTAATTAATTTATTAATTTTAGAAAATGTCTGATTTTCCGTTAGTTAGATTTTAATTTCATACATTAATATGATTTTTGTAGAATTGCAGGCTTTCTAAAGACATGGCCAAAATTAGAGAAATGGTTTTCAATCCATCAGAACACTCTAGTGAAAGTAAATGCAGAGGCAGAAGAAAGTCTTGTGTGCGAAAGAGTGAAGGAAATTATAATAGAAGAAATTGTGAAAAATCAGAGTAGAAGTAAGTTTTCATATTCTTACATGCTGGAACTCAGTAACAAAAGCCTTTGTTTTTTATAATTAACACTAGTAATTACTATATAAAACTATATGGCAACCTACATTTTTGCTGCCCCTGAAAAAATCTGAGGATGTGCCAGTTAATGATAACTGCACCAGAACCCTGAACTTTTCTGTTGTATTTTTACCTTTCCAGAGTTTATGGACCAATTTCACATAAAAATTAAAGCATTAAATTCAGTCCTTTCTTCCTGGTTTAAAAATTACAGCTAGCGTCTTCATCATATGGGATAGCATAATTGTATAAGAAAGTCTAATCTGCCATTATCAACATATAGGCCTTTATCAGTAACAGCATAAAAATTCAGATAAGTAGAAGTGGTTTTGACATTTAGTTTTGGTATGTGTTTATTTCACTTTTCCTCCTTATCACCCAGAAGGAAAGAATCATTTAAAATGATAAAAAAAAGAAAAAATATGAAGCATCCAGGGGGAAAAATGCGTCCAGTAAACCAGCCACAGTGACCTCTAAATAACCAGGTTTTTTCATAACTATTATGAGAAAATTTTCATGTGTCTTCTACCACCAAAAGAAAAAAAAAACCCAAACTTGAAAAGCACTCTTAACAGTAAAAGTTTATCTCACTACTTCTGTGCAAGGTTTCTAGTTCATGAAAAATTCTTGGAAATACCACACCCAAGAGAAAATTGGATGCAGGGGGTTTTTTTATGTGCTTGGTATATAATTATATTGTTGCAAATGGAGTGGAGATTTTCTGGTTAGAATCCAGCTGTTGCATAGAAGTACTATAAGGGCTATTTACCCCCTGAGGAGAAATAATACCTAGGGTCAATTAATAAAGTTTAATTTCATACTTGTGTTGATAGCTTCCAAGCTGTCCTTCACTATTAGGTTCATATAAGCAGAATAGAGAATCAGGTTGGTCAAGCATGTTTTCCCTGTGGTGAATCTATGCTGACTACTCCTGATCAGCTTCTTGTCTTCCATATGAGTAGAGATGGTCTCCAGAATGAGGTGCTCCATTGCCTTTCCAGGGATTGAAGTGAGGCTGACTGACTGGTGGTTCCCTGTGTCATCCTTCTTGCCTATTTTGAAGACAAAGATGACATTTGCATTCTTCCAGTCCTCAGGCACCTCTCCTGATCTCCATGACCTTTCAGAGATGATCATGAGCCCCCTGGCTATGGTGTCTCACAGTTCCCTCAGCACTCAGAGGTGCATCCTATCAGGGCCCATGCATTTATGGATGTCGAGTTTGTTTAGGTGTTAACTGATCCAATCTTCCTTGAGCATTGCTGATTCCATGAGTATATTTTTGATGAACAACACCTAAGTAATGAAACGGTGGATCTGTTCCATTATTTTGAACCTGTCAGAGTAGCATTGATATATAATTCTGTTTATTGATACTTAAAATACATTTGAAAGTACTAATTCTGCATCCGTATCAAGGGCCTGCTGAAGAAATAGCGCCAGAAGAAGAAGAGGTTTCACCAGTTACAGATGAAGAAGAGGTTTTACCAGTTACAGAAGAAGAAGAAAAGGTTTTACCAGTTATAGGTCAGCCTTCTCCCTCTCCTGAGACACCACAGCCAATTGAACCAGGATCAGATGAATGGATTTATGTAGATGAACCACTTCCCCAGGTACATTAATTCATGACTGAAAGTCTTAATATCAAAATATATATTTTTATTAGTATTTTATGCATGTCCTACCTAAACCTTTTGCATCATTGCATGTTATTTTCTTCAATATTTTTCAATAAAAGGTATGCTATTACTTTGTGATAAGTATACAAAGAACAGTTGCTACTAAAATACATACAATAAGGAATCATACTTTCAAATTTAGATTTTTTTTTTAATTCTTTGCAATTATGATGAAAAACATAGCAGTCAAAACAATAATACTTTTTACTATTATGAAATACTAACACAAACTTACTAGATCACTTTTCTTTCTCTGACGGGGGTAAGTTGTGGGTCTCATACAAAGAGTAATAATTAATTACTCTTTGTATGAGAGTGGGGAGAGTGTGCACTAATCTTTCTCCTAGTATATTTTTTTCCTAATATGTTTTCCCCAAGTACTTCTTAGATTCTGGTGATCTGAAATTTAGGGGTTTTCTGAAATGGCTGTATATCTGCATCTTGTGTTTAGTAGCTTTGAATGGACTTTTCTTCCCTTATGTTTTTAGTTGCTTCAGTAGCTTTTTTGAAGTCTTTTTTTTTTTTTCCTCTATGACATAGCTTGTATAATTATGTTAATTCTGAAAAATTATTTCTGTTACTTTGCTTTAAACCATGATCTTTGCTTGGATCATTTGGTGACCCTAATTCATGGTGACCCTAATTCATATATTGAGAGATACAATGAATAATAATTCTATAATCAACCTCTGAAGGTATTTAAAATGTGACAAGCATCTCTTAAATGTTTATTTTGCTTAATGTTGCTTTTATTCTCCAATCCAGTTATAATCTGTTATAGTTCTTCTGTAATTTTTTTGAGATGAGAAGCTGGGACTGCATGTGGTTTTTGAGATGCAGATTTTTTAAGGGTGGACAATGATGGTTTGGATTTTGTTCTGTAATTGCTTTCCTAATGTTTACCAGTCTTCCTTCTTGACTGCAATCAGCTCACATATGCTGATTCCTCTGGCCGTGGCCTTTATTTACATTTCATGACAGTCAGTCAGTCAAACATCACTTTTGCAAAACTAGACAGTCAGCTTAGATTTTTACAAGCTCAAACATTTATGAATGACCGAATTTTCATACTTCAGTGCACGCTCAGTATCATCACTTATTTTATGCGCATATCCAAAACAACAGATACTAGAGTATTCTGCTGGAATTTCCCATTCCTTTAGAAACCTACCACTTTTTCCCAAAGAAATTCACAGGATAAAATTATATGTTGGTACAATGTCTGTAATCAGCTGTAAACCAAAAGAAATATGTATTTAAAAAAAAAAAAATCAGTAGTATGATGTCATGAAATAATTTTTTTGTGTATTTGCTAATGCTACAGACAAATAAGTTACCAAGAAATATATCAATTAATTTTGATGTTTTTTAAAAATTAATTCACAGGAGATAATTGATTTTTTAGTACCTTACTGGGAAATGGTAGAAAATACATATATGAATACCATCAAAACTGTACTTAGATGTCTAAGGGATGAACAATACACTATAATTCATTACACAGCAGATATTAGGTAAGTAGAAACAATATCTTATTACACTGATATTAGTGTTTTTCATTTTTCATGTGGCATTCTGTATGTCTTTTGACCCCAAAGTTATGTTTACCATAATTTACAGAAAAAATTTTCAAGATTATTTGAAACGTCCACATCTTAAGCAGGAGTTTGTATCTCAGTGGCAAACAGATTTTAATTCAATTGCTGATGACCTGCAAGATGACGAGGAAACAAAAGCTGAACTACACCAAAGAGTTACTGTAAGTAACTGGCAGAAATTACAATATACCCTAGACTATTATTTCATTGTATACAAGCTTGATATAACATAAGTGATATTATTATTTACTTATTTTTCTTTACTGTTCTTCTTAAACTATTTCATTTCCTCTTGTGCATAAAGTGTCCTTTAAAATTATTCCTCTGTCGTTTGGCAATAATTTTCTTACATCTTGCTTCAGTTTTTAGGTTATGTT
Source organism: Eulacestoma nigropectus (assembly GCA_013397775.1). Taxonomy (NCBI): domain Eukaryota; kingdom Metazoa; phylum Chordata; class Aves; order Passeriformes; genus Eulacestoma; species Eulacestoma nigropectus. The sequence goes on from VZTE01002992.1 coordinate 92,743, forward strand.
TGGTATTGTGGTACACTGTAAAATAAATATTTTTCTGCTCTCTTTTTCTTTACATTTTATGGTTTTCAGAGATTTTACAAGTTGGATGTTCCTATCACAATCTAACAAGTCTTGGCAGTATTTTAGTTTTTCTGTAAATTATGTATGATAATATATGTTTTCTAAAACTGATCATTACGAAGTACAGAGAGTTTCTTGGGATGTTTTGATTCAGGTAGATCTTTTCTAGGTCATACATGTCCTGAGAATTCTTTTTCACAAAAATCCATAACAGTAGAGGTCCTAACAAGCCCAGAGGGTCCAAGCCCAGAGGGCAGCCAAGACTTTGCCTGATGTTGTGGTTTAACCCCAGCCCGCACTTAAGCCTCACGCAGCCGCTCACGCTCACCAGTGGGATAGGGGAGAGAATCAGAAGAGTAAAATTGAGAAAACTCATAGGCTGAGGTAAAGACAGTTCAACAGGCAAAGCAAAAGCTGTGCACAGAAGCAAAGCAGAACAAGGAATTAATCCACCACTCCCCATGGGCAGGCCAGTGTTTGGCCATTACCAGGAGAGCCGGGTTCCATCACACAAAATGGAGACTTGGGAAGACAAACACAGCCACTCCCAATGTCCCCCCTGCTTCCTTCTTCTCCCTCTGCTTTATATATGGAGCATGATGCCATGTGCTATGGAATGTCCTGTTGGTCATCTGGGGTCAGCTGTCCTGGCTGTGTCCTTTCCCAACTTCCTGGTACCCCCATCTCCCTCTCTGGTGGGTGGGGTGAGGAGCAAGAGACCTTGCCTCTGTGCAAGTGCTGCTTAGCACAACAATCATTCCTGTGTTATCAGCACTGTTTCCAGCACAAATCCAAACCATAACCCATACTCACCACTCTGAAGAAAGTTAACTCTTCCAAGCCAAAACCAATACACATCCTAAATATCCAAACACAGAATTACTGTGGATAAAATACACTTCAGCAGCACATATCTGTCTGTCTTTCAGCAATTTCTCCAACTTCCCTCTCACTGCATTGCTGTCATTGAATATTAGTTGCTTGCTATCACTACTTCTCTTGTTCTAAATAGGAGAGGGCTTAGCAAATGCATCCTTTTTTAGTTTTTTTCACCACCTGAGTACAATAAAAGAAGGAGAGAGAAGCTGTTTGACTGTGAAAAGAAGAGCAGTGGGAAAGAAAAAGAATATACTCATAAAACATGCTTTTAGCTTCTGCTAGGGGAATATAACTCACTGTATCCCTCTCCGGTTTTCTTCATGGCTTACAGTAAATCAAAAATGTGACTTAAATAATATGACAACAAAGAGGAAAATTCTTCTTCTTACTGGAAAGAGCAGTACATCAGTTTGTACAAAACATTTGTGTGGTTTTTTGTGTGGTATTGGGTTTATGTGAAAGTTTTTTCTGGCAAAGGGTCTGCAAAGGTGGCTTCTGTAAGAAAGCATGGCAGCTTTGAGAGAGGAGTGAGAAAATGTGAGAAATAGCTCTGTGGTCACCAAGGACAGTGAAGAAGGAGGAAGAGGAGGTGCTCCAGGCACCAGAGCAGAGATTCCCCTGCGGCCATGGAGAAGGCCCTGGTGATGCAGGTTGTTCCACTGAAGCCCATGGAGAACCTCAGGGAAGCCGATCCCCACCCTGCAGTCCCTGCAGTCCACCCAGGCTGTATCAGGTGGACGTGCTGTGAAGGAGCAGCAGCCTGTGGAGAGCCCAACCAGAGCAGGTTCCTGGCGGGAGCTGTGGCCCATGAGGTACCTGTGCTGGAGCAGTACAGTCCTGAAGGGCTGCACACATAGAGAGGACCCACTCTGGAGCAGTTGTTGAAGAACTGAAGCCTATGGGAATGACCTGCATCAAAAATCCATGGAGGACTGTATTCCATGGGAGGAATCTCACTCTGGAGCAGGGAAAAGAATGTAAGGGGAAAGGAGCGGCAGATAAAATGTATACTGCACTCATCACAATCACCCATTCCCCATTTCACCTGTGCCATTTAGGAGGTAGGAGGTAGAAGAGTCAGGAGTGAAGTTAAGTCTGGGAAGAAAAGTGGGTGGGTGAAAGGTATTTTAGGTTTTATTTCTCATTATTCTGCTGTGTTATTAACTGGTATTAAATTAAATTAATTGCCCCAAATCAAGTCTGTTTTGCGTGTGCTGGTAATAGATGAGTGATCTTCTCATCATTATCTTGATGCATGAGCTTTTTCATCGTATTTTCTCCCTCTTTCCTGTGAGGAGGAGTGACAGAGCAGTTTGGTGAACAGCTGGCAGCCAGCCAAGGTCAACCCAACACTGCCAATAGAGAAGTTGTATGCTTATATATTTTTCATCCAGCAGCATATCCTTATGTGCATATTCTACAATGTGAACAGCCATGAATATCTGATTGCCTGCACCTTGGCTACGTTTTAGTCATCACTGATGTGTTAGGTAGCCCAGGGACTTCCCTGTGGCTTTTGTCCAACAGAGGACAAGTGGATTTATCTGAAGTCTTTAGACCGGGGGGAGAGAAATAGAATCTGACAGGCTGCAACCAAGACCTGGTGAATATGGAATCACCTCACCAGAAGCCTAAGCTCCTCTCCTTTTCTTCTGTCCCAGAACAGGTCAAGTGGGGTGGAACTGCCTGGAGCCAAAGAGACAGCTCATCTTGTCCTACCTTGGATCTGTATTTAACAGCATTCTTCTCCTCCCATGGCCTCTTACACATAGTGGCCTGTCATACTATTTCCATGCTGAGATGGCAGTAGGCAACAAAGGGTTTGCATAATGTTGTATGCTTAGCAGGTCCTCAGTGCTGTCAGTGAGCCACATAGTGCTGCTGTTTGACATAGTCACCAGCTGAAGAGCCGTTAATTAAAAGAACATTAGAGAAAAGTGGTGGGGAAGCTACCCAAATTTGAAAAGCACTTGAAATCTGACACCATTTTCTCAGTATTTTTCATATTGCACATCCCCTTAGAGTACTATTCTTAGTGTATTAATTAGCAAACCATTCAAGTGGAAAGTTGTTGGTGCAGTTGGGAGCTTAGCTATTCATAGTCTCCTATTTGTCTAGCTTAGGTAGATCACCTCTGCCTGAGGAGAGCAAGGCAGCCTGCACACTGAACTCGTATCTTTGCGTTCTCTCCACCACATTTGTAAAGAAACTTTCTGTCAGCACTCTGTAGGCATATGACCTGACCAGGTGTTGATATATATAGCAATATAGAAAAAGCCCCAGGGTAGAAAGATGCCCTATACACAGGCAAAAAAAAACAAAAAGAAAAAAAAGTTTTCTTTCATAATTAATCATGATATTTGATTTTGTGCTTTAGAACCTAAGAGATCTTCTCTGGGATATCTGTGACAGCAGAAGGGAAGAAGCAGAGCAGGAACGTATTAGTATCATGAATGAAGAGTGGCTACCAGATCGTAAGGGGCTTGCAATGAACCATTTCTTTACACTTATGCAGGTATGGACTGCAACAGAGTCTGCAATGGAAGGGAACAATGAATTAGATTTGAAGGACAGTGAGTCTGAGAGGAGTTTCATATGGTTGGCTCCAAATATGTGAAGGATTAAAAATTAGTTTAGCAAATGTTTGTGTGTTTTCTGTATTTGTAGAGGAAGTTAAGAGACAAGAAGTAGATGACATTCCATGCATTTAACTTCGGCAGACAGGAAAGATTAAGAAAAATACCATTCCTGTTGTTCAACCCCCAAAACTTGGCATCTCTATTATATACTGCTGCTTTTTGCAGTTTTATCACTCCAATGAATCTTCTTGAGTTTTGTGACAGAAATGTTACAGCTCTTTATCCTTCTGTGATCATATTGACATCTCCTTTTAATTTATGAATTACATCATTCACAGCTGCTGTAAACCCACTTAATGTTACTGTATTTCCCATACTTCAAATTTATTTCAGTTGTAACTTCACCAATGTGTCTTGAAATTTTACCTACAGACCAAAAAAAAGAAACACCAAAAGATCAAGTTATGTTTTTGAGAATGAGATGTCATTTGTTGCTCTTAAGGAAACCTTTTCAAATATGACCCAGCTTTCAGATATGTAACTTTAAAGTTTTCAGGAGTCCTTTCAGTCCTGCAGTAAAGTAAGATTTCCCTGTTACTGCTGTTCTAGGTGCATAAATTTAATTTAGAGCTGGACTGGAGTACTAGACTAGGCTAGGCTAGACAAGCTTTCCTGTAAACTTTCACATTCTGTGGAAGTTTTGGCAAATCTAATGTTTTGAACACATGCTTTGTGATGATGATTTAGCTGAAAAAACCAGGACTAAGCAGTTTAGGGTGGGCTTCCAGCCCTTTAATTCTCCATGCTATTTTTATATTTTTAATAAATAAGGGAACCACTCTCTTACATCATATGAGTGTTTTGGTTTGTGAAAAGTTTGTGAAATAGTCAGTGCTATAGTAAGGAAATTGTTAACTTTGATTTCAAAGAGTCTAAATAATGCCCTATATAAAGATTTTGGGCCACTGACTAAAGAGAGAGGTCAAAATGTCAAATAACTGCTGACTTATCTGAATCACATTGGTCCTGTAGTTAGGGTATTTATAGTCCTGAATATTTAAAAAAATCATCTTGAATTATATGCATAAAGGAGACAAACTTACATTACAGAGCTTAAATATTTTGTTATTCTCCTTTTATATTCAGTTATATCTTTGTAATCCTAGTTCTAACAGGATTTCATGGGCATGTATGATGGAGTTCAGAGGAGATTCACCATGAATCTAATTTGATCTGTCTTGTGTGGGTATGCACAATAACTGTTTAAAATTACTGACACGTATTAACCATATATAAGCTTTTGTTTTCATAAAGGAAAATTTAATAGAAAACATTACTTCTTGCTTTACTTAGTACATATTCCCCCAAATAAATTAATTATTAATCCTAAAACTACAGAACTAAAAATATAATAACTATAACTTCATGTGGTGACCTTTTTAGAAGCAGCTAAAAATAGGCTTCTTTGGTATTGAGTTCTCCATTTGTGGGTTTTTCTGTTGCAAGTTACATATATTCCCCAGGTGGCTCTGTAACTGTGTAAACACATAGATTTGTATAAATGCCGTTTATCAGATTTCATTCCTTCTTTCTGTGTACACACAGTTAAACTAGAAGATATTTCCTCCTTAACTTATGGATAAATGCTGGTTTACACCACAAAGGTTTTATCCTTTGTTTTGTGAATGTGGTTTTGTGCATTTTCCCATGAATATTTAGTACTGTTTTGTCAGTTAGAAACTAACACCATACTGTATCAATAAATCAAAACATGACAGGTGTTAAATGTTTCTTGAATCTTACTTGAATTCTCCTGAGATGATTCACACAAAAAGATCTTCAAGACACTTAGGTGTTTAAAAGTCTGTTGATTACTTAGGTCCAGAAAAACTGTATGACTTTAAAAATTTTCTCCATCACATAACCCTTTTTATTTTATGCTTTTAAGGTTTTATTTCTTTTGAACAAGAAGATCCATATAATTTGTTGGCACTAGCATACTTGGTACTATAGAAATATATATACATCAAAATATATTGTAATTCAATTTAGTGCATTGAGCATTACTTACTGTAAATAGTTTTTCCTATTTTAACAATTCAGATTCTTATTACTGCTTAGAAATGGCAGTGTGATTACATTATAGATGCAAGTAGAAGTATGCATTCGGTATACCATAAACTTTAAAACAAATATGGCTGTGTTTTTTGCTCTCCCTCAAAATCTTAGGATTTAGAATTGCTTCTGCTAACATGTGATAACAAAAATTTTTTCTGCCCTACGTTGAATTGCAATCTCTACGTATTTTCTTCTTGAGGCTGAACTGGATCGTTTCCAAGATACAAAGAGTCTTCTTCATGAATATTATAGGGCAATGGAAGGAAAAATCCCAACAGAAGACACTCCAGATTTTACTAGAATCCCATTGTTAGATATTATTAATGGAGAGCAGAAAGAAGATAAAGAGGAATCAAGAAGGTAGAAATGCATTATAAAATTATACAAATATGAAGAAATACAATGCAGTGATAGATTTTTGGTGTATGTGGAATTATATGTGTGTATATTTCAAAGGATAGAGAAATAAAAAATTTTTAACCAGGGATTATAGTCATATGATGAATCTTAAATCATTTTAGAGGTTACATTTATCTCTAATTTTTTGCTTATTTATCTGTATCATATTCATTAATGCATCTCTGAATTGCAAAACATTTTAAAAGCTCCTTTAGGAGGAAATCTGTTATAGAAATGTTTCTTACTTTCCTCTGTGTTGCTGGAAGTTTACAGCACAATCCTCACATAAGTAAGTTAAAGTATTGTTGTGGAACATTAGCAGGTTTAAAATTTGATCCAATAAATATAATTAAATGTTATAAATTTTATGAAAATATAAATATAATTAATTGTTATGTAATAACAAATGTAAAGCCAAGCAACCTACAATGATGAACCAAACTGAATGCCGTATTAAAAGATAAGGAATACCACCTGGTACTTTCACAATATAGAAAATGCCATCAGTAATAACAACTGCTTTTTTAACTTAGTTATAGTGCATTTAGAAATTATCTGAGTAACGAACTGTGTCTAACCCGTGTGGAATTCATCAGCAGATCACAGAGTCATTTGATGTAGTTTTATCTACGTCTGTTATTATTTCTTAGCTGTTACAGTGAAACTGGACAGTTTTCTTGCCATACACACACCTCATCACTTTGGTCATAGGGAAAGTTCGTCCCTTTTTTTTTTCTATTGAAAATTTTGGAAATAACATTTTCATTCTTTCAGCGTATTCTCCAATGTAGTTATTAACACTTTTTATGAAGGGTTATGTAAATTATTTCTTATATTTTATTTTTGAGGATTCCTCTAGTTTCTTCGAAACTGCCTTCACCATGTAATACCGGGTCACGAAGCAGTGGAACTCCCCAGGAGCGTTCTAAGGATAAGAATTCAGAAAATGGAGTAGCCACCTGCAGGAGTGATGAAAATCTTATTATTAATACATGGCAAACAGCAATAACAGCAGTATCGGATATGGTAAGGAATGTTTTATTTACTCAAACATTTCTGGATCGTACAGTCAAAACCCCCCATTCAGCAGGCAGCCTAAACACATCATCTTTGCACTGTGTATCTCAGTTTCATGTCTTGCTCCCCCACTGATACTTCCATTGAATATGTTTGTAGGTCTATGAGGAAAATGTTGGAATCTGTGTATTTTCAGCACCTCCATATTTATAACTGAGCCTTTCATGCCATTACTGAGAGAAATATTTCAAATGTTACCTCTATATATCTTCTTCTTCCACTAAAAATTCTTCTCTTATCCCTCAATAGAAATGTGAGAAGATGGACAAGTTTAATTCTGTGATGGAGCATTTGCTCAAACCTTTCACAAGTTCAGAGCCTATGGTTACATTCTTTTTTCTATATAGCTAAAAGTAAATTAGGTGAGCTTTTCAGATGGTTGGTTTCTAGGTTTGATTTTTGTTTTCTCTTTGATCATTTAAAAATAAATGAATTTCTCCACCCTTACCATGTAACTCTAGGCTTGCTTTGTATACTGTTGATTCTTGCATTTCTGGGCTTTTCCTCAAGCAGAGGGAATGGCTGCAAGACTTGAACGAAATATGTCTGTCTTGCAGTTTTGCTGCAGAATTTTATTTTTGATAAATAATCAAAATTTAATCAATTAGTTGAAGTATCTCCTTTATTTTTTTATGTGTCTACTTCTCATCAAGTACTTTCAGCAAGTATAGGCTATTTAAAACAGTAGTTGCACAGAGCTGATACTATGTACTGTACTGTGTGTGACTGTGGTGTCAAGGTAACAGCTGAAATAGAATCTAGAGAAATGGAGGAAGAAAAAGAACGTCAGCTAAAACCGAAAGCTTCGAAAGCTGCACAGAAAAAACCAGGCAAAGCAGCTGAGAAAGATACCAAAGGTGCCAAAAAGGCGTCTGCCAAATCACCTACTAAAAAAAAAGGTATTTAAAATGCAGGCTTTGTTTTAGCAGTGCTTGAAATTACTGAAATGTAAATATATGAGTAATACAGAAATAAGTAACCCAAGACATTTATTTTGGATTTAATTTCTCTTTTAAAATGTCAAATGTGACATCAGTATGAAAAGCTGGTAATGATAAAGGCGGGAAAGGGCTTTTAAATGGCAATTGCATTTATTTAAATGTGTGTAGTCATTATATGTAGAAATAAATACTCTAAATTGAAAGTAAATATTATTTTTTCTTCATGTTCAGTATTGGAATGGAACAGTTAGAACTAGTTTATCAAGTTAAATAAAATTCTCTAAAATTCTGCCTACTTGACAGCTGAAGTCCTAAAAAAGAGCAGGCTTCTGTTGGGGTAGGTCTTGCACATAGGCCTGGCAAGACCTTGTCCCACCAGGTGAAAATACAAAATTTATTTGCCAGAGAGAAAAACAGGCAGTGTGCTGGAAGAGATTGTGGCATACAAGGCTGTTTATACATTTTCTCTCAACTATTTCCTTGTGCAGGTAGTAGTTTATATAGTGCAATATGTCATAACTTCGTTAGGAAGTGAGGCCTGTAGCCTAAATCTTTGTATCTTTTATGAAGACATTCTACGTAGCAAGAGAGAGGTTCAAGCCCTGTGATGGGTGTAGGGTAGCCTGAAATTCGGGTTCTCCATTTCCAGATGAGAAAGCTGTAACTGCAGAATTATTGTGCATAACACAGTTGACTTTTTTTCTTTGACAGACGTTTTATTTGTACTGTGCTCAGTTCTCTCTCTGGTTATTTCCGCCCATATAGAGTGAACAAAAGCATAGCCTTGCAAACTTAGCCAGTTGTGAGCCCAGGGAGCCTTAGGCTTAATTTAGCATCTCAATTCAGCTGAGAGAGTAGCAGATTTTCAGACTTCTAGAAAAGTTTTGTGATAAAAAATCAGCAGCTGTTGTATGTTAAGTAGCTAGTTTGGGGTTTGTGGATTGCTTTTTGCAACCAAACTTTTGTTCAGACCTGGTACGAAGTGGGTTACCTGAAATCACAAGACCAGAACTGCAGCTAGAACTCAGCTGTGCATTCTTCCTAGTAGGAGATGAACTGGTGGATTTGTAGCTGATGTATTGACTTTGATTTCATTTCAAATACAGGGTTACTGTAGTGTTCCTGTAACACAAGAAGTCCCTACTCAGAGCTATGGGCTACTAACAGAGTGATACAACTTTTCACATGTAGTTTTATCACTTCTAGAATTGACCATTCGTTTTATGTTGACCTTATGTATCATGCAGATGTCTTTGTTTTTCTGTAACATTTCCATCTGCTCTTCTTCTGGGATAAAGCAAGTAGAAATATTTTAATATTTCTGAGTAATAGTCAAAGTGATGTGGCTACAGAATTCCATGCAATCTCTAAAAACATGATGAAATACCTTTACAATATCAGTTCGTAGATAAGTAAATCAAAACAAGGTGGAAATGCAGGTTTGAAAGGCATGTAATCACAGATCTCTTTTTTTTTTTTTTTTTTCTTAATAGCATAGTTCTTTTCACTGCTTTGATGATAACTACTACCATAACATTTTCACTATAGTTTGTTAAACTTGAATTTATTCCAGAAGAAATGTATATCATTCAAAAACATTTATTTTTGTTCTGGTTTTGATAAATTGGTAGATACTGAGGTCAAACAGGACATTCTGACCATCTAGGATCAAATGAGAGGCCCACTTATTCAGTCATGATTTTCAATTCAGAAATACATTTTAGGATGTTATTTAACCAACTTTAATACAGTCGTATGTGCTGGGATATTTATATGCAGTGTTAACTGTAGCATGACTTGCAGATGTAAATCATGTTTGACAGCTGAGTATCCACCTTTGCGTTCTCATAAATGGTCACACCAAGTAAGGTGGAAAGTGTAATTTTTCATGATACACAAATTTACAAGCAAAGTCCAAAGACTGAGAAGTCTGTTTTCCTGCAGGAGCAAAAGCCAGTCCAGTTCCTGTAGACCCAGAAGAATTAAGGAAACAAGAACTGGCACTTAAAATAAAGCAGGAATATTTCAGTGCCCTGAAACACGAGGGTATGTTACTGTTTGGTTACTTACATTGGTAGGTGATTGTTATTCCTAATTTGCTTAGTGTGCTAGTCAATACTAACCAGAGACTATAGGTAAAACGGATGGATAAGAAAGAAAAGGAAGGAGAGAGAGTCGTGTCTAGAGAAATCAGGAAATTTTTTTAGTGTGGTAATCATCAGTGATTCTGTGGTAAATACACTTAAGGTAGTAATGTGATTTTCATTCCTTTTGTCTTCTGTTTCATTTCATCTAATTTATTTGTCATGACTGAGCAAATATTCATCTTGAGAGAAAATATTGTTACTCACACTTCAATACTCAATTGAATTGGATTCAGTATTTGAAATGTTTTGTTCTAGGGAAGAATTTGTTGGCAATTTTATATTTCATTGATGTTTTTCTCTGATTCCCTCCTCGTCAATCAACATGGGATTCAAGTAGCAGGACATAGATTTTGTTTGTTTTTCCAAACTGCTTTCTGGACAGACTCTTCCAAAACCTACGTATTGTTCAGTCATTCTGTCTCTTTGTCTGTCTTACCCAGTAACTTCCAAACCAAATGGTTCATTTCAGCCAAAAGTAGATATATGAAAAAAGGAAGTCCCAAACTGAAAATGGTTTGAAAAATTTTTTTTGAGATAGGTTTACACTAGAAGAAAGACTGTTTTGTCACTAAAGGGAAGCTAGAACTCAGCTTTTATAGATTCTATTTGGCAACAGTTGGCAAGCCCATCATAATACAGTACCTCTTTGGTGGGCTAACTATTGCATAGTATTTTATTATGAAAGAAGGCAGACAGAATTTATTGAACAAACCACAAACTCATAAGGCTTCCCTAGATCCAAATGCTCTAGATCAGGCCAAATGCTTGCACACCTTGTACACTTACAGCTTTCAACATGGTTCAATACAAAAGCAGTTCAAGAATAAATATTCTAAGATTTAGGGGTAATGAGAAGAACAGTAGTACCTTTGAAGATGCTAATAGCCTGAAGATGAATTTTAGTGATTCATTAACATTTTTTTCCCTTGACATTACTTCATTTTCATCCTATATTTAAGAAAAAAAGCCAAGAACCTAAGGAAGGCTGAACATGTTGAACTCCATTTCCTGTTTGCACAGGCACATATTTGAGAATCATAGTATTGCTTGCAGCTTTGTTATCCAGTTACCTTTTGGTAACTTCTGGTTTTCATTGTACAGATACATTGAGTCTAGCAAAGGCACTAGTTGTGTATCATTGCTAAGTTTTTAACATTGATTTCATATTTAATTTCTTTGTTGCATCAATGTACCTTGCCTTTTATTCTGTTAGTGTTAAGAGAGCAGCTTTATCAGTGGTGTGTGCAGTACCTACTTCTGAAAATACAGGGAGACAAAAATTGTCATACACTTACCTCTGTAACATCCTGATAGCAGCTACTCGAAGAACATGTAGAGAAGCCACAATTAAAGCAGCCTTAACTGTACTACAGAAGGGTGACTAGCCAGGCACCAAGTATCCTCTAAGGTACTTTAGGCTAAAAACAGTTAAATATGCTGAATTTTAGGTGCTTAGACTGAGAGCATACCTCACATTTTATAAATATTGTTCATTACGACTTTACAATTTAAACAGAGGCAGCCACAAAATCTCGACTAGAACTTATAAAAGAAAAAGCTTTAGCATTTCTTGAGGATCTAAAATGTAAAGCAGAAGAGGCTTATAAAGATATGGAAAAATGGCTTGGATCCACCTTCTTGGAGGAAATGTCATGGTAATGTATATCAATTTTAAACAGGTTTTTTTTTTTTTTTTAACTTAGACTATGGTAGTAAATACAGTTGTTTATATGGACAGAAGTCATTTGGAAAAAAATGTAGAAAATAATAATTTCATTTAGTTTTATCTTAAAATCCTGAATGCTAATAACTCATTTCTTGGCTGATTAAAAGGTTCTGCTTGTAGCTGTAAAGGTAATTATCATGCTATGCTATTTTTCTAGAGTACAGGTTTAGCAGATGAATGAAAAAACAGTCAGTTATTCCATTTAGTAGAAAGTGCTGTATCATTTCAGTAGCTTCTGTCACTTTGGAGTGTGGGATTATTTTCTTTCCTGTTTTTTATACGCACTGGAAAATTCTACCTCTTGTTCTTATCACCGTATATTACGTTTCCCAAAATTATTGCAAGGACCATTAAAAAAAAAAGTTCTCCTTCACAATTTTTCTGTCCTAGTAAATAAAATGTACTTGGGATCACTGTAGCACATTAGTCTATCTGGCACAGAATGACCAATGTCCTTATCATTAAAGAAAGAGCTTTTCCTCTCTAAAGGAAAGGGGTCACTTTGCCCTTTGCAAGTCTGGCCTATACTAACTTTTGAATCATACAAAACTCGTGTAAGTTTTGTATGATTCCATGGAGATAATGTAGCATGGGACAGTGCTACTTGATCCATGCCGGGGCATGACCAAGAAGAAAGACATAAATGAGGGATGTGAAGGCTTTAATGGACAATAGCTCAAAGAGGCAAAGCCTCTTCATTCCAGCCAGTTTTATTTGCTCTCTTGACAAGTGCTAACAAAGACACAGTATTTACAGAATGTCGTATCCTTTGACATGACACTCCAAGCCAAAGCTATGTCTAGTAGAACATTATAGACAGCTGATGTATTTCCCTGTATAAATTGTACTCATTGCAGTTGAAATAGGAGTTCATATGCCTCTCCACTATGCTAGCCTAGAAAGTACTTTCATGTTTTCCCATCAAATCTCTTCTGTATCTTAATCTGACTGTATATAAATTTCTGACTACAGTCAAAAGATTTCTTGCAGCCAGAGGAAAAGTAGACTTCATAATGATTTTGGTAATTACAGAATTCTCACTGAGGGTTTGTAATTCCTACTTTAGGAAAGCTTTAAAAGCATAAGCACATTGAAATTTAAAGCTACATTATTAGCATTGTGTATTATAAATACTCATGGGTTTCTGCATTTACACTTTCAGTGTTGAAAAGCTGGTAGAGGTTGCACGACATCATATTGAGAGTTCTAGCAGAATCCAATATGAAATGACTTTAGAGGGAACAGATTTCTTCATCAATAGCGATGTAAAAATGGTTCCTGACCCTGTTCCTGATCCTGTTCCTCCACCAGAATTTCAACGCATAGAAACCTTTGGAAGTAATACTCTAACTATTTCACAGCTTACTGCACTTCATAAGCAGTTTCTACAGCTGGCACCTAAAGGTAAGGAATTTTTCTCCTTTTAACTCTAAAAGGACTGTTGGTTACCTACGTAAAATCTAGGGTAACTGGGAACTGCTAAACATTAGTTATCTATATTGCTAAAGATCGTACTACAGTTAAATATCCTGCTACGTAGAAAAGCAAAGTTGTAGTGGAGAATATCAAAAATGTGAAATAACGGACCACTTGAAAGCTTTTAATGGCTTTGCTATGGGTTTTTTATCGTTAAGACCACGTTTAGTATTCCTCTGACAAGTGTCTCTGTAATATGTTTTTAGTACAGTATGCATCATGCTTGTTTTGCTTAAAGATGCAAGTCTGTAACTTGTTTACTAATTGAGAGCTCAGAGAACACTCAGGCTGTATTATTTTAAAACATAATTTTAAAATGTTCATTATTTTCATGAAACTGTTACATTGTAGGGTCTATTATAACTATTAACCATTATATTCTTCAAGTCACTGTGTGCCTGTTGTTTGGGTGGTTTGCAAGCATTAACTCAGATATGTAATTTCTTTTTTACCTTTAAACATGCATTTATTGTATGTCTACCCTCTAATTATGGGAGCTTAAGGCTTAGGATGCCGAAAAAGACTTACTTGCAAAAGTTCCTGAGGCTGTATAAATGTTACAAAGTAATTTAGCTAAGGCAGTTTTCAGCTGGGGTGGAAAATAGTTACACATGTATTTGCGGAGTGTTTCATTACCATTGTTCCGTATTATAATTATAATTTTAGTACTAGTGCCACTAAGATTGTGAAATACAATGTGTAAAAAAGTGCTTACAATTTAAGATCTAACTCTTCCAGTGTAATAAGGCCACAAAGGCACAATGAAGTTGAGTTTAATTCTTTATTCTGAAATGCTTTTCATATATATTTATAGAGCAATTCCAATTTTCTTTTGCATATAAAACCATTTTAGGCAGAAAGATGTTTACAGCTTTTCCTTAGAGAGATGCATATCATCTTATCTCTGGTGTAGGAGTGTGGATGTGTGTGTAAGCATTTCAAAATCTTCTGTAGAGACCTATTCTGCAGATAGTATTGCATATATAATGGCACATGGAACTAAAAATCTGTATGTTTGTAATCATTTACAGTGCCATAGAAGTGAAACACAGACACCAGTTTGATTGGTACTTCAACTTAAAAGGGGTTTTTTGGTTTTAGATCATTTATCATTAAGATACTTAAAACTCAAGAATTTTGTCTATTACAAACTTTCGTATTGTTGACATTTTTAAGACAGAACAACCATTTTCTTTGTAAATGTGTAATAATTAGCAAGAAAACAACTTAAATCTTTATCATTCTACAATATTTCCCTTTTGATAGTGTTATATTCACTAAAATGACCCAACACGACTTGCATGACTACCCAAAAAAAGAAATTTCTTGGCTTAGCAGTCATGAGACAGTAAAGAGTGCTGTTGCTTGTTCTCTGAGACAGAAGAATTCTCTTTCTCTTCTGGGAAAGAATTGTTTAAAATAAGGTCCCAAACCCCCTGCATTTATCTTCTGTTTGGTGACTATTGAGTTAAGATGCTTACCTTTTTTGGATAGTTGAATTAGGATGGAAAGCACAAGCTGTGCAAGTCACTTGTAAAATACTTCCTCCCATTCTCTTACACATTTTAAGGCAGCATAAATCACATCCTAGGTTTCTTAAGGCAACCACTTCCCTTCATTATAGACTCTTTTCTTTCCTAAAACATCAGGAAAATTTTCATAGGCTTGTCTCCCCTTGTTCAATAGAATGGTCAACAGAAAATACACATCTCACTAGTTAGTCTCTCACTGAACAAAAGAGGGAGAAACACTAAAGCACCCAGCACAGTGGCAGTGAAATTGTTGAACAGCGTCTCTAAAGGAGATACAAAAAAGTAACAAACAAATCCCTGCCTTGGAGAACCTCCAAACAGATCTAGATTTCCTGCCAAACATCTTATATTTTCTTATTCTTACCCACCCCAGCAGATCTCAGCATTCATAGTGGAAATCCACATAAACAAGCACATGGGGGGCACAGGCTAACAGGCAAGTCTAAATAGAATAAATCTGCCAATCTCCTTGTAGTAGAACAGAAGTAGTAGTGAAGAATAATTTCCTAAAGTTGTTCTGAAAATTGGAAATTAGGCTTTTCTAAAGCATCATGGAGATTACAAGAAGCGGATTTTTACTTAGAAATGCAAGCAAACAAAACGTAACAGTGGAGGGGTGATTATAGTAGAAGAAATGACATGTAAACAGTATTCTCACCAGATATTTGGTAAATGCCAGAAGGAAGTCTTTTCAAGATATGTTTAGCAAATTGCCAAAATTAAAGCTAAAAGTGGGACTGCCAATATACTTAAAAAATGTTTGATATTCATGGAAGAATTCTTATGAAACAGTTTTGTGTTTTGTAGGAATCTAAAGTTTTAAAGAACTGCTGATTCTTCACAGACAACTTTGTGCTGTCCTGTACACTTGGTTCTCCATGGAAGCACATTACTCTTCATTCCAAGCACCAAGGGATAAAAAAACAGCCTGTGCTGGACCTTCCTACCTACTGAAAGTCTTTCATTTCGAAAAGAAATTTATTTTCTGTTTTATTATTATCTCAAGTGCTATTGCCTAAATTCAGCATAAATCTGCACTAATTAATTACACTAACTCTTTGATCAAGTTGTTAACAGTGCTCTAATATATTACCTTGGGAGTGCTTTTTTGTAGAAAGAGCTGTGACAAGTCTTAAATTGAGCTAATAACATTCACTTTTTAAATTTTCTCTCTTGCAGTTTTTCCGAATGAGTGCTTTTCTTATCAACAAAATTAAATTATTTATTAGATCTCATCCCCTTTGATTCCCTTCAGCACTATGATCTTCTGTGACCACATCTCTTGTCATTTCAATTAGCACACATATGGAATGTCTCCATTTTCTTCTAAAGCTGTTTCAGAGAATGCAGTTTGGGTGTGGTTTTGCATTACCAAGCAGATCAAAGTAGATTCTATTACAGATTTGTTCTCCATCTTATGGCTGAATCACACAAGAGAATTTTAAATTTTATTTTCTTTTTCACAGTCATGATCCTTATGAACCATTCCAGTTTAATTATAGAAATTATTCTGTAATTAGATAGAATAGATAGACATCAGTCAGGTTTTAAAAAGTTCTATATACAATAATGAAAAAAATGTTTAAAATACTTATTTATAAAACTGTTAAATAGTCTGCTAAGATGTAAGCATAAGGGACAACCTATGACCATCGTGCACTGCAGTTTGTTTTCAAATTGTGGACTTGTCAATTGAATTTTACAATTGGTAGATTTTGAGCAGACAGATATATTAAAGGGTGCATGTAGTTCAGCTTTTTAATGAAATATTTTGTTGAGTCAGAATTATATGCTTACCCTGGATAATGTCTATAGATTATGCTTTCTTTCCCCAAGCACTTTTGTAGAAACAATTCAAGGTTTTAGAATAGTAATTGCCTGACTTTGATGGAAATGGAGATTGAAGTCCATATGAGAGCACAGGAATAGTTTCATCATCTCCAAGTTATATATTTTGAAGACTCTTTATCTTCAATGCAGTTTTTTAAAACTTGAAAATAAGAAAGTTTGTACATTTGTGGACAGAGGAAGTATTTGTTACTAGGTGAAAACTTAGTAATTCCACCACTAGTTTCATTTACACCTCCTGTTATGTCTCTTACTAAGTCGTATATGTTATTTAAGTTCAGAAATTTTTGGAACATATTTAACATGTTTGTATATGTTTCTGTGCATTTGAATATACATATATATCAAATTTTAAAATTTCAGTCAGCATGAGAGAGGACCTCTCCCCTCACTGCATCTGTGCAGCAACAAAAGTACCTTAACTCTCGGTGATTCTAAGTTTAAAATCCCAATTCTTGCTATTTAATAAAGATCGGATATATAGCAGCACCAGTAATAATTAGTGAATAAATGATGTAAATATTTACAGTGAAATTGGCCTGTAGGGAGTGATGAGTCTATCAACAACGTGGATGAAAAGAATCACATTTTTAGAGACTCCCATCTTTTTCATCTAAGGGTAGAAGTATCCCATATTACTACTTTTAGAGTCCTAAAGTTAAAAGAGTATAATTCAGCCTCGGGGTTTATTTCACTCATTCATCCTGGTAAAACTGCTATGGAGTTTCGTGTGTAATTTGCAATGGATCATTATCCAAACCTCTAGTTAGGAATTGCTATGGAAACATTTTTCTCAGTGAAAATAGAAGGGAATGTGAATCTGTTCAAATGTTTTGGTAAAATTTGATAATAATAATAAATGTTAACATGATTCTCATCTCTAGTATAAGTTTACAATCTCTTCATATTTTGTTGCCTATGTAAATTTATAATCAGATTCTTTAATAGAGATTTCCTACTTCATCAGTTTATGGAGGTATTTTTATACAGTGCCTATAGAAAATACTTTACTGACTGGTGTATCATTAAGAAATAGTCTCTTGTACATCTGCCTTATAACTGAGGCATGGTGATCGCTCTTTATTTAAATGTAACAGGTTCTGTTTAAAATGTCACAGTCCTGGTTCATAGGGTATAGTGTAAACTTACACTGCTGTCATTCATAATGCTCCTTTTAAAATATTTTTTTTTTCTGTTTTTATTTGAACTAGTGGTCATAATTTTTTTGCACTTGTTTATGAAGTTTCTGCACTGCTTATTGAAACATGTAAAGGCTTGCCAATCACCATGTGTTTCAGGGAATTATACTGCCTTACAAGAAGATTTTAATGGAAAACAATCCTACCTAGTATAGCTTTTCCTACATTAGTTTTCTTCTTGATTTTATTTGTTAACAAATTTTATGTGAAGAAGTTGCTTCATAAGTAGTACAGGCTGACTTCCTTTTGTATCTTCTCTTCTTTCTGTGTTACCACTGTGACAGATCCCACCTTTTCCTGTGTTCCCAGTTTCTCTGTGTGAATTGAAAAAATGTTGGTAACACTGAAGACCCATCTTACAGGGAATATTAGCCCTGATAGTGGATCACAGGTCTACTCCAATCCCCCTTTCTCTTATCACCAGCAAATTTCCACAGGTTTCTGTATGCCTAAAGAAGCAGTAGGCACTGTAGAGGTGTTTAAATGTTTTTATCCCTTACACCCTTTTTACTTCTGAAGTTGCAGGTCCAGTTATCCAGCTCTCCACCTCTTTTTCACCTTACCTTGTGGTTTTGTGTCTGCCTAATGAAGATTTTTAACCACTACTGTGTATTAAGAATATTTCTCTTCCTCTTTTCAGTTCTGGATATGGTACCTGGGCACATGTCAGAAAAACCTCCTGTGACAGTTCATTTTGCTGTCCATGTGGACCACAGCTGCTACCTCAGATTTTAAGTTCTTTAAAAGAACCATTCATACTGGAAATTTATTTAAACTGCATGTTCCTAACTTATTTTATTAATATTATGGCCTTTCAGGATGCTTAGAATAGAATGGAACGAACTGTCACTTTTTTCAACAATGGGAACAAACAGTCCTCACAAATTGTATAGTGTATATATAAATTTCCTCCTTCTTCTAAAATAGAAAAGAGTGGCATACAAAAACTCTTTTTCTCAAGACTTTTTAAAGCACCAGAAATGGCATTTCTCTCTATGATTAGCTTAATGTACTCATTAATTTTGCTTCTTGACGTACACATCACAATAAGGAGGGTGGAGAGTCAGATTTTAGGTCATTTGCAGAGTGTTACTTTTGTTATTTCCCAGTGAACAAATAGATTTCTAGCTTTATTGCCTCCATTCTGCATGCAATTTCTCTTGCTTATTTGATTGCTTTATTTTCAAAGTCCTAAAATTATGGCAAATGTGTACTAAAAGAATCAATAAATTGTAGGCCAAAAGTAGGAGGTAAATGAGATCTAGAAATAAAATTTTCAAAAATGTCAGCTTATAGGATTTGCTCCTATAAAATACAGGAGTGGCCATCTTCAGAACAGTTTGGGAAAAGTTGAGAACAATCTCACTGCATTAAGAATGCTTATACAGTTCTGAAAGCAGTACTAATATCATTTGCAGGTAAATACATTTTAAGAAGATCATGTCAGCTGCTACGTATGCATCTTTGGCATTCTTGTCAGGTTTTTGACTCTGTATTTATAGACTTGCTCCAAGTTAAGATTTCTGCCAATGCCAGGTACAATGGACATTGTAATAAGTTTGTGACTTCAGCAGTATTTTCTGGAGACATTTTGCCTAAAAGACCATTCTGAATTCCACTTCCTAACTTTGCTCTTCTCTATTTCAAAAAAAGCATTGATGCTGCTGCACTTCATGGGTTTCATACCGACAAACTTCTGATAGTCAAAAGTCAAAACTGACCATTTGTTACAAGAATCCTGGGTAGCATTCAAATGATTTAAGAGTAGATCTGTTTTCCTTGTTCTCTTTCATGGCTGTTAATTTCAAGTCACAGTCTAGTCCCAAATTAACAAGATAAATATGGACAAAAAAAGAAAACATACAATTGATATTTTATCAAATAAAAACTATTTTATATTTAGTTGTTTCTTTTTCAATTATAGCCATAAGAGCACTGAAGCAATTTAAAAGCAAAAGTAATTCTTCTAGCAACAGAGAATTTGGTGACAGAGGGAAAGAGAAGAAAGATTTGGAACGCCAGAAAACAAAGAGGAATCGCCAGTTTCCAAAAATATGGCTATCGAAATACTCCTGGTTAAAATACGATGATGAAAGGGGAATAATGTTTTGTGTACCATGTCGTAAACATAACTTGTATTTGGGGGAAAATATTAATAATTTTTGTTCTGGCACTAATGACTTCAAACTTGAATTTATAAACACACACCAGAGTAGTGAAGCTCATGCCTGGGCTACCTGCATGGAAGCTGCCAGTTCTGCTTCACCAGATACAGCTTCTGCTGAGCAGATGTTGAAGAGCATGAACTCCATAACATTGAGTAGTGTAGAAAATATTTTTAGAAGATACTATGCTATTGCTAAATCTGGCTGTCCCTATACAGACCCTGACGGAGTGTGCAAACCAGATAAACTTTAACAGACTTAAACTTTAAACTTTCTCAGACTTGTCCTTCTGAAGACTTTCCTACAAAGACAGAACAGATCCTTTTTCCCAATGCTGATTATTAATTGCACAAATTATTCTTCCCATAACAAGTACCCTTACAGACAGGATATGACTAATATACTTCACAGCTTGAACTACTTTTTATTTCCCTGTAAGAATATTTGTGAGGGTTGCAGTAAGAATGATTTTTAATCTAGGAGCTGAGAGTGAGTATGGTTTAGAGAATATATATTTTCATAATTCTAAATATTCTAAATTCACCTTTCTACTTGATAATTTCAAAAGGTAAAACATACCAGCAGAAGATATTTCTACCATCAAGGAAATAGCAATGGTTTATATCAAAAGATAGCTAAAATTAAATCATTAAAGACCTTTATTAGTTCCTCCAACAGCAAATGAAGATGTACTACAGGTGATTTGGGAGAAATTAATATGAGGTCATTCACCTTTGAATCAACCCTCTTCTGAATCAAGATAACTCTCTACTTTCAATATAAAACATAATGTAGCAGAAGATACCCAGTACCCCACACCCTACTGTACTACCGCTCTGCTCTGTACTGTACTGTGCTATACCACCTAAACATATATATATATATACACTCACATACAGTCTCTTTTTGGTGTTTTGCATAGATGTTCATGGTACTTCTGGGTATAAACAGTGTGTCAGAAATGGAATAGGTTTTGAAGGAATGCCTCATTAAAGGATATTAGTTCACTCCAGGAGAGTTAATCTGTAGGGACCAGAAAAAGAGATCAGTACTGTGCGTTATATGAAATATCTGAACTTGTGATTTCTCAGACAAAAAAAAGAAAGAAAAATGTTTAGATATAGTTTGCCTAATAAGAAACAGGATATGTATTTCATAGGGTGCCTTATTAGATATGTAGCTTATTATATATTAGAATTGTTAATTCTAAGGATTTTCTCTTAAACCACATAATACCAAGAGGGTTCTTTTCCCTTAGAGTTGTCAAATGGAGGTTTTTAACTATGTTGAAATTAGAAAAAGTTTGAAAATGTGTTCTGAGGATGTCCAACAGGTGAAAACAAAAAAAGAAGGAAAAACAAAAAAAAAATGGTGCATTTGTATCTGTAACACTAAAGTCACTTCCATGATGGAGGGAGGGAGCATGTTTTCTCATAATCTTCTTTTCATCCATGAAACCACCAGAATTCCTTCAACATCACCTCTCAGGACATGTTTTCTAAGCCTGTGATGATTCTTGCTGCTTCCTTTTGGGCAGTCTTTAGTTTACATACATCCTTCTTGATCTGGAGATTCCAAGATCATATAATAGCACAGCCTTAACAGCTAAAAAAAAAAAAAAAAAAAAGGCATTATTTCCAATGACTTCACATATACTTTCTGGTGATATTGCAATCTGCTGTAATCTTTAGAGACTTTTCTATAGAAATTTTACTTTGGCAGTAAGATTCCCATTGTGATATTTATTCAGTTCACTATTTCAAACCAGTGGGGCACTTGACATTTATTTTTATTGGATAGTGTCCTTTTATTCTAGACTTTATCTCCAATTTTTAAAGTTCACTTTGAATTCTAATCCTGTTCTCCAATGTGCTTGAAGTCTGTTCCTGAATTGTTTTATCTGCAATGTAATAAATGTATCTATTTGTGCAGTCTATTTCTGAAAAGTACTTTGATCTGTTTCTGGTAAAACTTACTTACTAATCCTGACCATCTCTCCAGTTTTTCAAAATCTTCATGAATACTGATTCTTTTTAAAAGATGCTTGCTACTCCTTCTAATTAAAAAAAACAAAAGTTTAATTTTCTATTCAGTCTCCTACATTATTCAACTAAAATTTACTAGGTTTGGGTCCTTCTATTTTGTACTTACAAGAGGATTTTGTAAAGAGCGTACTGTTTCGAAATTAGTCTTGCTAAGTGGAAAAAAGCCAGTTCTGGGAATTGTTTTCTTTTTTCCTTCCTAGAGGACATTATTTTCTTTCACCACTTTTAGAATACCATTTGCAGACACCAGTATTCTTTTCTGGGTACCATCTGTGTAGCTGCCCGTTCTCAGCGTCTCTCCGTGATTACGAAGCACTGACAGCCCTTGAGCTGAAATGATGAGTCACCTTTTGTTTGGTATTATAATCAGATACTCAAAAACGGTTCTGTGCACTGTAATATATACCCAAATCCACAAAGTCTAGACAAAATATCTAAAAACACATTGAGGAAAGTATTTCATATCTTGTTTTCCATGTTTATGAGGGACTTCCTCTGTTTCTCAGAGACTCCCTCATTCCTTCTACATATGTCAGTAGGAGGAATTATGTCACGGTCCATTTGAAGACTTAGAACTACTATAACTTTGGAATTGTCCCTCATCAGATGTTTCAGGAGGAGGTAGTAGAGTAAAAGAAATTGCCCTACAGCACATCAGCAATTCTAAGGTTAATATAAACAAATACATAGTTTATATAAATTGGGAGTAGTGATTTAGATTGCAATCCTTTAACCTCATTTCAGACAATACTTTCGATGCAAGTTCTTTAAATTCCATGTCACTCAGATACTTTTTATGTATGTTTCTGAAGTCATGTAGCTTCATAAAAAGGGATATGAAAACATTAGTATCCTTTTAAAATTTTGTGCATAAACACAAAATTATATTTTATTTCAGGAAGTCAGAAACTCCTAAGAAATACAGGAATGACATTTTTTCCTGTCATATAGGGAAACCATAGTAGGAGTTGAACAGTTTAAAATAAGATAGTGTAACAGAAAGCTAAGTTAGATTGCCAGTGATCAAATGTGGAAAGGGAAATGTTTAGCAAAAAACAAAATAAGAATTATAATAGCTGGGCTCTTCATGGTAAAGCACTAGAAAATCTGAGACTGCGAAGAAGATGTAAAAATTTTCCCTGTTGTTTTCTGTTATTCATTGGCCTCTTCATGGACCATAGCCTTTTTTCCCCATGAACCACTAAAATGTTACCTGGTTTATTGAACCTTACATGAAGTGTCCCAGTAATGATGCTTCTGTGATGTTGGCTTCATTGTGCCATATGGAAATGATCTGATTCTTGAGGCTTGAAGTTTTCATAAAAAAACCAAATTTCTGATTACCTTAGAATTATTAAATTAGCAATCCAGTGTGCTTCAGTAAACAGCACATGATTTATCACGTTTTTTAGAAGGTGTTCTTTCTCAATGTAGGTAACTCAAAAACTTTCAAGATGTCACATCAGAACACTGTTACTAGTTTGATGGTATTTTTTCCCCAGCTTTTGCTTCCATGCTGAAATTTGTGGGAGGATACTAAGGCTTCAAGTCCAGATGTTTCTCCCTTCCTTCTTCCTCTTCCAATAGACTTTGAGCTTTCCGAATCTATTTTTGTCCTCTTCTCTTCAAGCTTACATATGTGTAGGATTTCTCTGATGTATTAAGATGTGCTGAGGGCATTGATCCTGGTTTTCCTGATTGGAGGTAAACAGGTCTACAGAGATACAGACTATTCATTCAAATTAGCAACTTGATTTTGAATAAATGACACGATGAAATTACTGTTCAAACACATTCTTTATATTCCTGCCAGATAACTTTTTCATAAACTTTAATTTTGCTTCACTGTTTCACTTCAAACAAATTGTCTTAGCCATAGAATGTGCACAGCTATGCCTTTTCAAAAGGACAAGAAGTGTGACTGGAAAAGGAAAAAAATAAATGAGTCTTTCCTGTATTTCACTGATTGTGTTTGCTTTTAAAGGTAATCTGAAAACTCCTTTTTTGATGCCATGGAATTGAGCACAACCTGACCAAAACAGCTTTGTCTCTAAAAATTTAAATATCTTGAAACTTACTTTGCACTTTTTGTTGCTAATGTTTTCGTTTTGCAGTGAACTCTCACTGACCCAGCAAAGTCCATTTCTGAAAGAAAAGACTCATTTCTGTCTGTTAAAATTTTTTACACATAATTTTGGGTTTTAATACCATACATGAAGTTTGAAGTTTTTGTTTGCTCATAAGCAAATCTGTTCTTGCTTAAAAAACAAATAGGAATTGCTGCACTTACTTATTTTTTTCTTAGGATTTCTTTAAAATAAAATTAATGGAGCTATTTTTAACCCACACCTCAATTCTAAGAACCTTTTCAAATAGTTGAATTTTGTTTCAGGGTTCAACAGTGCGTGTTTTTCACCCTATTCTCTAGCGTACACTTGCTTTAAAGAGAGAATATTTATGATTGATTAGAAAGAGCAGAGTGGAAGAAAAGGTTGTTAGGTATTCCACACACAGAACTCTGTGTGATTGGTGTCTGTGAAGAGCTCATTAATTGTCAGTGTAGACTTTGTGAGTATGGATTAGTGATCTTAATGCAGATCAGGACAAGTATGAGAAGAATTGCAGTGCAACAAAATTTTGAAATTTTGCTATTAGATAGGTCACATATGATTAATTTTAAATGAGGAGATTTTATGTTTGGTTTGGAAGATATTAGCATTATCAGTAGTGCATAACAGGAAAATAAATCACTTTTCTCATATGACCATTAAAATGAAAAAATAGATTTTTATTTTTTAACAGAAGAAGTCTATTTAGAAGGCTAAATATATTTCTATATTGATTTTTTTTATTAGGTTTTATACCAAAGAAATTATTTATTGAAACTGTTAGTGGCTTGGTTAATTTGAATCTTGGAAAAAATTGCTTTCCTGATGCATGGAAGAACTTAACACTTCCAGATGTAAGTTAACCCCTATACTCTCTTCAGCTGGAGTACTGGTTTGTGTAGAAGGTGCAGCATTGTACTTATTATGATAAAATGAAGATTATAATATTGTAGGGCAGGATCCGTTTTTCTTTAGAATTCTTCTGTTTCACTAGAGAAGGACTATGGAAGTCACTGTACCAGAAATTTTGTCAGGACTGTGTTTATTTACAATTTTCAAATTATATCAGTTCTTAAGACGCCATCCAAGGTTTTCAGATACGGGAACAGAAAAACTTAGAATTTAGTCTTTCCAGATTTTCCATACTGAATTAATTTTGCTTTCAGTTGCTGGTAAGCCTATGGAATGGAAATACTTACTTGTTTTAGCATGTTTTGATAACTATTTCTGACAGTAAACCATGATTCACATTAAGATTTTAATTGGATTTCACATGATATCACAGCTTTGTTCATGTATTCTTCACACAGATGAACTGCATGAGTAAAACAGTTTGAAGTTAAAGTTTAAAGTTGCGTAGTTCCAGTGAGTTTAGTGAAAACTAGTCACATCTGTCATACTGACTATATAAAAATCTTATCTTAGTACAGGAAATTATTTACACAAGGAAAGTTATCAGTCAAATATTTTCTATTAATAGACCAAATGTGCATGTATCCCATGTTCTGTATTCTTTGAGAACTTTTAGTGCTTATAAATCCTATCTTTATTTTAATAATAGAATTTTCTTTCCATAAAAGAACCATTTTTGAATTAGACTTTTAAATTTATTGTGGAAGCAAGAACTTACAAAAGGAAATTCACAAAGCATAAACTAAGGTATATATTTATTTTGCACAAGCTATTCGGAGCTGAACTCACCATTTAATCACTGTGTGACTTTAGAGAATCTCAAATAAATTTTCAATTAATAATAAACAGTGCTGTTCTGGCCGATGTTAGGACAGATGACATCCACAATGTCACCAAATTGTCTCACTCTGTGCTGCCCCAGGCCCTTCTTCCTGTGAACACACTGCTTTCTCTCAGACTGCAGTCTGGAGCAACCCAGACACTTCCCTTGACAGGGAGATCTGGGTGTGGGGCAGAAAGCAGTGCAGTGGTGCCACAGGGCAATACTGACCTGGGCTGATTTGGTTCCCCTTTTCAGACACAGCCTCTGCAATGCTCTGTCAGGATTCATTGGTACTTCATTGGTACAAAGACACAAGCAGCAAGCTGCAAAGCAGCTTTTCTACCACGGCTTTTTTCCGACTGAAAATAGTGCTGGAGCAGAGAAAAGCCACTTGGTGGACACCTGTAAGAGTAACAGGGCCAAGGCACAGGACCAAGGATTTTGTGCTCATGCTGCTAAATTGTCAGTTCAATTATTGGTACTCTCACAAGACAGAGCATGGTTCAGGGGTTAGCATGTTCTAAGGGATGATATCTCATAGGCAGTTTAGATATAGATGCCTATTTAGGGTATTTATTTAGAGAATACCAACTGCACATGCCAGTTGACACACAGTGGCCTGTGCCCTATTTTTAGTTATACATGCCCTTTACAGAAATGTGAAATCTCACTGCAGAACCTTGTCTATCCTACCCTGGAAAAAACCTAAGGATACATAGCATATTCAAAGAGTATGTTTATGCACACTTATTTGACAATATTTACTATTTTGGTTTTATAGTTACAAAATATGGCATGTGAATTCACAGTGAACTCAGAACTTACTGACTGGCGGAGATTCTTGCTGGTAGCTGCACAGCCTTGGCCAGTGCCATCTGTGACACAGCTCCTCAAAACACTGCATGGCTTCAAGTCTGTTGATGTCACCGGATCAGGCTTTGTTACACAGGAACACTATATGCAGGTTATAATCCTTTTATCTTTTCTATCAAGTTTTTTTTTGGTTAAACTCTCTGACTTGAATGATACATTCTTTGGTTCATTCACTTTGAGAAGCTCACTCTGAATTTTAAATGCTTTAGGTTTGAGAGAGCTTTCTACTGAAAAGTGTTTTCAGGGAATTGATGGCCTAATATGTATCTTGTCCATAGTTCCACAAATCAGGCTAATTAAATTTACTTTTTACTTGATTTTCCTACTTTTCCCATAAATTAATCTCAAGTGAAAATACTTTCTGTTTTAAAGAAACCATTCTGTGTGCACTTTGATGACTATTAACTTACTTGACACTGAATAAGATAATTTGCTTCAAGCAAAAATAAGGATTTCAGTTTCATCTCATCAGCTGCATTTTAATTAAATATTTCTAGGGTTTTTTCTAATAATTAATTTTCTCAAGTTAAGGTGGTTCCTCAAACCTTAAATACCTGGAAAATTATAAAATTCTTTGATCGTTTCTCTGAAGACAACTTCTATTTGAATTGTCACATACTTCAGCAAGGTTTTTCAGAAAGGTAGTTTTGTGAAAGAGTATTATGAATACATTTTTGTTCTTTTAGTAAAATTCTGCTCATTTTCACTTACTTTTACTTTGAATTTTTAATCATACTTAGAATGACTGCTAGTTCACTCTTGTAGGCCATACTAGCTGTATCATATATATGCACATATGAGTGTCTATAGACACACAAATCTATGTGTGTGTGCATGTATACACTGAAGTTCTACAATCTTGCCAGTTTCTATATTTGTTTGGTGATACTAAATATAATTTTCAAACTGTTTTGAATAAATTTTATAGAACCTCTATTGTAATTTGTTTTCCAATCACCTGGTGTTGGTTTTAAAAAAAAAATAATAAAGGCTGAGTTAATCCAGAGACCTGTCATTTTCAGAACAACTTTGATTAATTTAAAACTTCTAGGAGCACCTGCCAATCCCTGCCCACCACAGACTTTCTAAGAAACAAACTCTACAAAGCCAGAAAACCCACAAGAAGTGCAGGTCTATGTGCATTTGTTTTTCTGTTGTAAGTTTTACTGAAGTGTGAGAGTTTACAAATAAACTAACAGTTACAAGACATGCAGACCAAAAATTTAGATTTTTAGCACAGGATCCTATTTCAAATATAATAATAACCAAGCAGTTAATTTCATTGCTTCAGTGTTACAAGCTAGTAAATATGCAATAAACCACTGATTTATTTGTAGACCTATACTCCCTCTTGGTTCTTCCACACTTCCATGGGAGTGATAATTCTGAACTTACAGTCTCACTTGCTTAAAGACTGAAAATAACTTTAAAAGTTCATGAACACACATATGACTTCACAGCTGAAGCTTGTTTTTCAGAAGAGAACTGTATAGGTAGGCAGATAACATAGGTGCTGTAGAGAACATTATGGCAACGTCCTGAGGCTGTCCAAAGCGACTCAGTTCAGCCATCTGCATTGCTCTGAAGAGTTTGGTCTGCAGCTGATTCATATTGCCTCTGTATCTGCTGTGTGTGAGGTCCTGCAGTTTGTGTTATTGACAGTATTGCGGTTTGGAACTTTTGCATATGCAGTTATGAGAAGAATAGGAACAGAAATCATCACACTTAAGTTTAGCCCTCTAATTTCAAAATAATTGATTGATTAGGAAATCTGAATTGGTTTTATTGCAATCTTTGTTGTATTCTTTTTGAGCATTTTGTGGCAATTTTTTTGAGTTCCTACTGTCTTAACAAGAAACAATGACAAGGAATGTTCACTGAGAATAGCAGGAATAACCTTCCACTGGGAATTTGAGCTGCTCCAGCTGGCCTCTCTCTCTGTACCTATACTTGTACAGAAACTCCATATCATTCTGCTTCTTCAGCAGCATAGATGTAGTCAATTTTCATTTTTTTCAAAAGCATACATTCACTTCTATCCTACTTGATTTTCAGTAATTTCTCAAGTATCTGTTATGGCATACAAACAGCAATTTAATTATTCTCATGGCATTGTATATTAATAACAAATTCAGTTTGGTTAAGTCCAGAAATTACACTATCTGTTGAACAGTTAAAGACCACCTTGTTTCAATGTGTGAAAAGAAACAAACTTATTTATTTATTTATTTATTTTTAATCAGGTTGGCTTATGGTTTAATGGAAACGAAGATCTAAGCATAACAGAAAGTTGCAAAGAACCTGTGCCTTTAGATAGGCTGAAATACCTCATAAAGGTAACCGAAAACATAGGTATTTTGAAGAGATCACTAATTCAAACATGACAGGTCTCATTTCAGAGTTTTTTGGGTCTCTGTTTTTCAATAAGTTCTGCATTTTTTTATGTTTTTTTCAAGTCAAGTGGTGCTTCGGAATAATATAGAAAAGAATCCAAGAATCAGCCTTGAGTATTCTAAATCATAGTCTGCTCAGAAAGACTTAATTACCCCTGTTCTTCATTGAATGACATTAATTTTGCTACACAGCAACCAGCTTTGTAAAGAATGGAAGGCAAATGATCACTGCATCTGAGCTCATAGAATTTTCCATGAAAGAGGGGGCTAATAATAATCTGAATACAAAAAACGCTTTGAACATATTTGTCATGATACAAGTTTTTATTAATTTCTCCCTTTTCTGTGAAATTCAATTTCTATTTCCTTGAATTACTTAACACATGTTAATGATTTATCACAGCCTTGATTTGTACAGCCTCAACATGTTTTTAAGTATAGTAGCTCTTATTAGCAGTAATTACTGCATTTCATCCTTTTCTCTACAGTCTTTGATTTTTATTTCGTTTAATTCCACTTACAGAAATTAATTTGTGTATTTTTGCCCTTTACAGTTTTTCTTCAGTTTATTTGCGGATACCAGAGAAGACCCTGCTCTGCTGAACTATACTGAGATGCTGCTTTATTTTGCCTCTCACTCTGATCCAGTTGAAGGTGTATACAGAGCACTTAGCATTGCTACTGGAACATATATTCACAGAAAAAAGGAAGCTTCCCTTCCATGTGCGGTAAAATATTACAGAAAAATACTAGAGAATAGTAGTAGTGCTGTCAAATTATAAATTAACTAGATTTCTCTATGTTTGCTTATCCTGGGTAGCTCCAGTCCTTACAAGTAGTCTCACTGAATTAATAGGAACATTGCATTGGTAATAATGCTCAGAAGGATTCTTTAAAAAGTCTGGAAATTTGCTTGCCAAATAATAATGAAAGTTTAAGATACTTACTGGTGACTGCTTCTTATACATATGAATGGAAGTAATTATTTTGCCTAATCTTAGATCAGCTGTCAATCCCTGAGAATTAGACTATAATGTGACTTACAGTAGTATTATCTCAAGATACAAAACCTGATATTATTGCTGGTCTTACTTTGTTTTCCGCTGTGTTAACCACTAACTGGGGTATTCAGACACATCTTTGTTGTGTTATTTCCAAGTGTTTAGGTTTATCTGTAAACCAGAAGGATTAATAACAGTTTCATAGAAAATAATTTTAAAATTATTTTTTCAACCCTGATGAATGTTTTGTCACATCAAATGAAACTCATCTTTTGAACATTATTAGTATTTCTGGAGTATGTTGTTATTGTTAAAGTCTTAAAACTGCAATTAGTCCACTGCATGCATCAGTTACTTGTTATTGAAGTATAAGTCATTTTTTGAGACAAATTATTTATCTGTACATACCTTGTAAAGAGGTTGCTGCTCCAGATAATAAAATGATTCATTGTCCTGTTGCAACCACAGTGACTCTAGCACTTGCCCAGGGCTTAAAGTACAGTTGGGATCCCTAGAAATAGTACAGAAAAGGCATTATTTTACTACACAGGGTAATCATATACATCTGCAAAATAGCATTTTATCATTTCAAATGACAGAAGTTATTATACTTCCCTGTGTTTTATTTGGCACAACAGAGTTTTTGTACACTTGAGAGACCAAATTAGACAATTTCCTTTCCACATTTCCTAGGAAGAAGGAGAGCACAGAATGCTCCCAATTAGATATTGTAGACCTGAACTTAATTTCCCATATTTCAGTGGAAAGTTCTAACTTTCATGTCATTGGATATAAAGCTACACAACCTGTTCTGCTTTTTTCCATTTTCTGATTGGTTTGATCTGTTTGTTGGAAGTTTTGTAATATATAAGTAATAGCACTGTCATTGTCATCTATGTGACAACAACTTCTTAAGGCTGTGAGTCTCGAGTGAAGGAGAGCATTTGCCTTCAGCCCAGAATTAACTGCATCTCTGAGGAGAAAGAGATGTCCCATTTAACCTGAGCATTTCCTCATGCCTGCTTTCTCACTGAAGGCATTGGCTTTGTGAATCTGTGGAATGTCTGATGTGTGTCTCACAGTGTATTAAACAGACAGACTGTGTGCCTAATTCATCTTGGAGAGTCCCTCAGAAACCAAGGAATATCCAAGAATTAGATGTTAGATGAATCTTGCTTGTGTGGATTCTCTTTGACTTTATAGTTGTCTAAGTTGGTGCTCAGAATGATAGGACTGATAGAACATAATTTTAATATTTTCTTTTTTCTTATGCCTTGTGTTCCATGCCTATGCACTTCAACAATAATGTTGAATACAGACAAAAGACAACAAAAGAAATCTCATTCCACTGAAGTGAATGAGTTTTCTCTATAGGCTTTAGTAGAGCCAGCATTCCATGAAGGTTATTCCACAAACACAAGGGGGCAAAAAGTAAACTGTGCGTTGATATCATGTCATGTTTGAGCCAAGCTCCATCGAATACGCAGAGCCCTGAAGACATCCAAAGTGGTGTTTAGGATCAAGTTAAGAACCCAAACCATTGTTTTCCTGTGGCTGTTTACATGTGATCTAAATATCCTAGTTCTCACTGCAAGTACTGGAAATTTAGTAAATATTATCAGTGGAACATTCATCAGTGAAATATAAACAGCTATCCAACTCATCTCTAGGAAGTCTTACACCTTAGGTAGCTGGCTCATACGTAGGCACTTACAGAACTGCACTTAATTTGTCTCTTCTCTTTTTCTTGTTCTGTGCTGATAATTGTAACCACTTCTCATTGATACCTGTCTACAGAAATACATCTGAAGCCATCATGTTGTTAAGAGAAGCTCAGACAAACATATTCTTGAGACTTCTTTTACTAACTTCATTTTAAGTCTAAACAATGTTGTTATTGCTTGTGTAGGTCACACAGCTCAGTGTAAGCAAAGCAGTGAGAGACAGAAAACTTCAGTGCTGATACTGATACTTCTGTAATCTTGACTACTGTGTGTTAAAAAGACTGTATGAATGTCTCTGCTCCTCCTGTGCTCAAAATGAAATACATTAAGGCCTAAGGCACGTAGCATAGGTGTGACTGAACCTCAGCAGGCTCTCCCTCCTAATGAGGAGAGAAATGGTTTGTTCAATTAAATACAATTTCCTGTTGTTACTGGTTAGTCTACACTGTGGCATAATCTAGTCAAAGCATTGTTCACCTTTGTGAGGTCCTTTCTCATCTTTGTGCTCACAAATCTTTACAGCAGTTTTTTTTTGTTTAGTTTTTGGTTTTTTTTCTCTTTGAACAGCTCTAATATCACCACAAAATTACTCAATTGCTTGCTTAAAGTAAACTTAATTTTTCTGCATAAACTAGAAAATATCTGTTTCTGTGGAGAGCTGGTTAACTGTTGGCCAAAGTACAATTTTTGCAGTGACTCCTTGATTTGGACTAGAAAATTCATACTGTTTTTTTCATGTGAACATCCAGAATTACCAGGTTTACTCCTTAAATAAGCACAAAGTTTCTAGTATTGTAGTTTTAACTATTAAATATTTTTTTTGTTTTGTTGCTCTGAGAAATACTAGTTTTTCTGTGCAATATCGGCCACATTCCTGGAAAAAGGTGTTTATTAAATTTCTGTTAATGCCAACATTATGGATATTTCTGGACTCTCAGGATCTATTCCTCTATCCTACAATGTAGTAGATAATTTTGTGTGAGTTTATGATTTTTGTTTTGTAAGAACTGAAGTTTGAAAGCGTAATCCACTGGTTCTCAAGGAGTGTTTAACTGAAACAGATCATCTATGGACAGACTGTTTATCCCCAAGCATGATACCTGTGATTAATTTTGTAGGATTCTTCAAGCCCCAACATACTGTCAAATGAGAAGACTTTAATAGAAGATGAAAAAGAAGTCTTGATTTACACAGGTGAAGGAATTATTTCAGTGGCATCTCTACTCAAAATGTTTCATAGTGGAGGAAGTAAAGATGGAGATAAACACAGATTTAGCTATCTGGAGAAGGCAGACAGCTATGATAAGGTAGGAAGATTGATTCAAGAAAGGTTTTGTAGCTTGCATCATATGTTAAAAAAAATATTTTGTAATCTTTGCTTTTCCACAATTCTTTTAAACAATAAATTGACCACATATTATTTTTACTTAAAGCATTTCATAAAGATGTACCAAGAATTAGGTGCTGAAGATCTGACACCCATTGCAGTTGAACTCCTTTTGAAGCACCCTTTCATGGAAGATTTGATCAACACATGCCAAGATTACAAACTTCCTGTAAGTATTGCTTTCTGGGACCAAAGACTTTGTAAGCACACATTCTTAAATTTGCATTATCCCAGAAATGTACACATAATTAATATAGGTACTGCCAATTTGCCATATAGATCAGTTATACAGCCCAGCAGCTGTAGGGTAGATCAGGTGTTTTGTTTTCCATGAAAATTCCATCCATCGAAGACTGTGCTGCTTTCTGACCTGTTCTTTGTACAACTCTTGCTGGCTTGGAGCTGCCTACAGGTTTTCCACTTGCCTTGTCCAGTGAGGATTTGCCTTTCACCCCATCCACAGAAAGGAGTCTGGTTGAATTATCCTCTCAGCAGGATCATAGCACAGGACACTAGGATATGTGGTAGATCCCGTTCCATCCCAGGCCAACCCAGGCAGCAGAAAAGGGCATGCAGCAGCAGTACAGGTCCAAGTGTTCTTCCCTGCCATTCTCTAGTACTTCTCTGCTGCCTGTGCCCATGTTTAAAGATGCTTTTAAAACGGCTGCACAGAAGGCAAATTTGGGCCAGAGAATCACCGTATTTAAGATAACAAACTATGGCAAAAATAGTCTATATACAGGGTGTAAGAAACTAGCATGAGAAGATGAGAGGATGCTTGCATGTGCATGTCTCACATCAAATATAAATAGTCTTCACAAGTTTTAGATGATCACCACCATAGTGTCCCGCAAAATCTGAATACGATACGTGATACTTCAGGAGTAACTTGCTATTTCTTAATTGTATTCCTTACTTGTAGGATGTGAATTGCCCAGAATTTACTCTATCACTCATAATCATTGTTAATAAAAGATGAAATATAAGAATAAAAGAATATATTTACTCAGTAAAAGTGAGGGTTAAAAATCCATTTGCTACAGTACAAAGTGATAGAAAATGTAAGACAAAGACAATACAATTTAAGATTATAACTATCAATGGGTATCCATCCTACCTATGTTGATGTCTCAGCCAATTTGGGAAGACAGGTGTCATGCAATGTTAGGTCATTCCTCCCTTCCCTGAAACTTCCCTGAAACTTCCCTGAAACTTCCCTTCCCTGAAACTTCCCTGAAACTTCCCTGAAACTTCCCTTCCCCATTCTTTCTTCCTGAATCCTTTTATTTAATTGAATACTGCATTTTCTAATTTGATTTTTTTCCCAACCTCACTGAACTTGTAGACCAAAGCATTTTTTAAACTAGCTCTCTAGATGTGTTCCACACCAAGAACTGTTGTTTACACAAACCCCCAGACTTTGTAACATTTAACATAATGCAACCTCTTCATGAAGAACAAATGTGATGAAACCTAAAATAAAACTTAATTAGGGTGTAAACTGAGTAAAGCCATATCTATATGCTTGGCAATTTACAGGGACTTTGTTGTTCACACTGGCTGATAGCTGAAAATCAAACTCACAGTGTCTATTCTTTACTAAAATTTCTATTCTTCCTTTACCATTTTTAGGAGGAACTTTGTTACATAGCTTAAAGAGCAGATTGTAGTACATGTTTAAATTTTATTAGCTACCATCAATCACCCATGTTATTTTTGGCTGGTAGGAGATATTCAGGGCAGTTATAAAAACTGTCAGTCTATGAGAAAAGCTGTAGGATAGTATATATGAATCTTGGCAGTAACTGAGGGTTTCAGTGCACATTTTCTAGCCCAGAGGAGTTTCCCCATCTTGTTTATATATTGGCATCGTTCCATTTGAATAAGACATTTTTCCACTTATTTGGCAGGTTCCATTGATGCCTCTATCTCCTGACTCAACAGTTAGATGATGCAGAGCTTCAGTTCTCATTTGTAATACTTGAAATTTCCTCTTGAAAAGTCTTATACTGACTGTATCTCAAATATAGCACTCTATATGGTTTCTGTACTTAAACTGAGAGTATTTCATTCCATGACAGTACTGTTAAATACAGACTTTTGTTTTATGCATGAAATCAACACTCAAGTTTATTAAGAAAGTGTTATATTCACCAGAAAACAGGCATAGAGACCCAGAGGCCATTGTTTTAAGTATGTTACAATTCTGGTCTAAAACATACGGACTCCAGGAAGATTTTTCCTGTATCAATTCCATATTTGGGGCATAGGTGAACTTTTTTCTTTCCAAGACAATATTTTTAGCATCAATTATTTTTGCAGAAATTCTCCTCAGAGATGTCTATAAAAATGAAAGTCAACCACAGTGCTGTTATTTTGAGATCTTTTACAAGATAAATATAGCAAGTTAGGGTGTGGTTTCTAAAAGTTAAAATGTTTCTACTAATGCAGTCATAAACAGCAGATAGTAAATTGTTTTGCTGAAAACTATAAAAGGAATATCTAGCTTAAAATTTTTTAAATTTGAGTTAGGGTACCTGATTCTTTTGGTTCTTGATGACCTGTTCAATTTCAACCATTATTATCTGTCATATCTCAAAACAATATTTTTTCTGTGTGAGATATGTTGTCTTTTGCAGGGATTTTGTTTTCTCTGCCAGTGGGCTGGCAACATCCTACATGATGGTGACCTTTCTGCCAGCCTCAGTACAAATGTCTACAAATTAATAAGCCCAGAAATTCTATTACTTTTTCATCTTTTCTTTTCTGTCCTGATTACAAGGTTTTCTGGTCCTAACTAGTACTTCAACTGTTTGCCATTATCAACATTTTTTTTTCACTTATCAGATGAAATTTATTCCTTGAGAATAGGCAGCTGACACATAAACATATGTGCATGTTTATGAAGGCACTTCATTACATGCTCAATTAAATTTTCTTCAAATAAATTTAATAATAAATGAGAGAAGATTTTTATCAGATCAGCTGATTCAGATGGGAAAAGCAAGCAATCTGCTTTGTCCACTGCATGTGTTTGTCTATTCGATTTAGTCAATTAAGAGGTTTTCTTCAGGCCTTGTTATTTAGTGTTACAAATTTTGCCATCTGTTCTGAGACTGTCACAGATATGGTAATACAGATACAACCACATATTTTAGTAATTCTGCATTTTGATTGTGGTAAATTTAAAGGAAGAGTCTGGGATATATTCTACTTCTGTAATTCTTAATGCTAAATGCAGTATTTGTTAATTTGAGTGGACTACATTCTTATAATTACTGAAGATAAGGTAGTTTGATAATTAGCATTCAGTTTATTGATATCAAAAATATTATGCATTGGATAAATTGTGTTACATTTCTTATCCTGCTTTCAAATCCTGAATAGCCCTTTTTAAAAATTTCTGGTTTTGAAGATAGGGATATCACATCACATTTCTGTGTGTTTATGTTTGGAATACATTTAGCACAGGCCCTTGCATTATGCTTGTTCTTCTAAATTAATTGTCATATGGTTGTTGCTGTTGCTGTTGCTCATTCTGTTAATCATTTCAGTAACATAATTCAGATATTCTTTCAGATAGGAGTTCCACTGAAGCAGGATTTCTGTTAATATATAGTTAACATGTCTTTATCAAAAAACATATATTAGTATGTTGAAGAATTATTACAAAACGTGCTTATACCCACAGCAGCCATTTAATATTACACAAGTCAACAAACACTCAGAATTCCATGTATCATTTCACAAAGTGACAGTGCTTCTTGTCATAGGGAGAGTTCATACAGATTGTATTCAATACAAACTGTGAACTGGACCACGTATCAATGCTTTGACAGAAAAAGAGTACTGCTGAATCACTGTCTAGTCATAAGCTGTAATTGTACTACTTATGAAACTCGAGAAGCTTTTTTCATGTGGTGTTTTAAATGTCCCAGTGTGCAAGAAAAGGAAAATCTAACTCAGTGTTTAAATACCTCATTTAAAAAAGAGACCTATGTTATGCTTCTCTTGAGCATGTATCCCATCCCTAAATAATCTTAGAAAATTTAATGTACATAAAAGATGTTGTTTCTTTTATTAAAGAAATATAAACAATACTTGTTCATGTTTAAAAAAAGTAAGTTTCCTTCATTAAAGACAGACATAGTAAACCTGTTTGAGTACTCTATCTCCAGTTTTTTGACAGTATTTAGTATAACATTTGATAACATTTATTTTTGTCAAACCAGGATTGAAACTACTTTTTCCGACTCGATTTGCTGAAAAACGCCTTCTTATAGTGAAGTATTTCCTAGAGTCAAAGATAAATATTAGTGCAACCTTCTAAAACTAAGGACTGGTAAAATTTTCTTTTAGCATAATTCTGTATTTACTGAAATGCTTCTGATATTTTGCAAGTTTGTAAGGCATCATTACATTCAGGCAGTTCCTGCTTTTTAAAAAAGGCTGTATGTTCAAAATATGCACAAAATATATATTGGACTACATGTATGTAAAACTACTACATATATATAAAAAATCTGACTGCTAATTATTCTCCTAAAGGAAAAAAATATATTCTGACAATATCAGAAAATGCTAGAAAGTTAAATACTTATCTTTATATTGAATGCTCGGCGTGTTATTTTTTTAAACCAGAAATTCCTTGTTCATCCTACTTACACATCCTACAATGGATAGTATTGCTGAAATGGGAAATGGAGAAGATTCTGCTAATACAAAATTATTGAAAATTAACAAATCAGACAATATGTTACAAAGCACTAAGCACAAAATTAACCTGCTGAGGGTATATATTATTTTAAGTGTTATTTATTTGTTTTCTTTTATATCTATTTCCTGGAATTGTTGTTAAAGTTCAGTCTGAAATATGACATATTAAAAAAAAAACCTTAATTGAAGAATTTGTCTTTGTATGTTCTGAATAACATTTACTGGTTTAAACAACAGTCTTGATACCTCTCTTTACCAATAGTTTTAAGCTGATGTTGAAGATCTCTGTTTAAGAGTTGCATTTTAACACAGTGTCGTTTTGTAAAACCACCAAAGGCAGTGAAGTCCTGTGGATAACGTGGAAACATCATCTCAGTGATATTACAGCACCTCAGCTGAATGAGTTCTAGTGCCCTGCTGGAAGACATTGTCTGTAATGTGGGGAATGTGTAATTTACCTCCACCAAAGGTGGTTTTTCACCATAATCTAGTCACTGGAAAGCTCATCCCATGGATAGACAGGTGTTATTACCGCAAGTTTTAAGGTGTTATTAGTGCAGTTTTCAGGCTGCAACATGAAATGATCTTTTAACATTTCTTTTTTTTCCTTTTCATAGGATATTACAGTCTTTCTCCAAAGATCCAAAGAAGCACAATCAACTGATGGGGAAAAGACCACATGTGAAGACATCAATGTATGAAAAATTGTTGTTCATGAACATTAAGTAATCTTTTTTCTCAAAGTCTGTAAGAAATGTGTCTTACAAGTCCAGTCCTCTCTTCCATGAGAAAAGTTTTTTTGTTTATTGTTGGGATTGTTGCAAGAGCAAAATCCCATTACAACACATTTTCTGTTACTTTAAATAAAAAAAACCCCAACAAAACTACCAATAGGGAAAGTTATGGTTTGCTTACCTTAAATAGTCTGATGATATTTCTAAATAAAATTAAACCAGTTTCTGAACTTAAGTAGAGGTGGTAGTGTGTTCATTAAGATGTGGTTTAAGAAGAGTATGTTGAATTCTTCTATGTGCACTAAGCTATCTATTCAGCATTTGTTTTATGTACAGTTCATTAATTAATTATTTTTTAATGAATTAAATGCTGTAATCAGTTAATTGAAAACATGTTGCAATTTGTAGCTAATAAATAAATGAAAACAGTGTTTTCTCTAAGATCAGGATAAACTGGGCATCATGTACATGAAAACAGAGTGTCTGTTGACAGTGGAGACAATGAATCTTTGTCATTCAACCTTTCTCTTTCTACCCTTGCATTACATCTCAGCTCTACCACCTGCTAAAAACCTGCAGGCTCTCTCTCCCCTGCAGGTGTGGATGTCATGGGTGCTGCTCCCCAGACACGTCCCCGAGCAGTATGTGGCGCCGAGCAGTGGCATAGCCAAGTAGGCAAACACTGCAGTGCTCGTGGCTCTACTGCTGAACCTGAGCATCACATCACTGGCTGGAATGCACAGTGGGCTTCCACACAAACCTTCTCAGTTATCCACTGAGTCCTTTTTTTATTCACTCGGTGCATTCAAGGGCACCATATACTCCAGACGCATGCTGCAGATTTTCATGTGTGATAGGTGCTTGTCTAAAAATATCTATGGCACACCATGACACCTAGACAGAATGTTGACTTCTGGGGCAGATTAAGCAGAGTCCTGCTCAAATATTCTCCTTACTTACAGCTGAAGTGGTTGTTCCTTTTTCTGTATGAAGTCTGAGTCTTACTGGTTTTCCTGGAAGTTGTTAATAGGATATTTGTGTTTAAATGTAGTTTCATCCAATTCTTCCATTCTCTTGTGTCTAGTGATGGCTGACTGTAAGTTGATAGGAACTATTTTTTAATGGACCTTTGTGACATACATTTCAGAACTCTCTTTGTAA
This sequence comes from Eulacestoma nigropectus, assembly GCA_013397775.1. Lineage (NCBI taxonomy): Eukaryota > Metazoa > Chordata > Aves > Passeriformes > Eulacestoma > Eulacestoma nigropectus. Next base: position 132,766 of record VZTE01002992.1, read on the forward strand.
ATAATTCCCCTGGAACTAAAAATGGAGATGCCTAATAAATTCTCAGTTTTCAGTGGTATTCTGGCATTATTCTGATCTACAGTGTCAAGTTTCCTGAAGATTAAACATAGAAAAACTGGTAACTGTGATTATCTGAACTCAGTATAGGGTCTAATTTGTAGTCTGTCAGCTGCCCAAGATATTAGCATACCTTTCACATGCTACACTGTCTTAGTAGCTTGTATCAGAACACTGCTCCTTCATTCTGGAGTATGTTTTTTCTGCATTCAGCATTACCCTCATTAAAATTGCACAAAATGTTTAAAGGTTCTTTTCCCTGGTTTGATTCAGCAAAGTATTCAAACATATGATGCTATTTAAGAATACAAATAATCCCATCAAAGTCATATAACCCATAGGGAACCACAAACCTTTACCCTTTGCTGAGAACGCTATCTGCACAGAATATTTTTTACATTTTAATATATCTTTATTACTTTTATCCAAGTGTACATGACATAGTATAGTACCCACATAACACTTGATGCATAATAATTGATGATGTTCCATACAAGGTTTCTAGATTTCCTCCCTGAGGTATAAAACAATTCTGTATCAAAAAACCAATAGCAGCATACAAAAAAAGAGGAACTGGCATAGTTATGGTTAGACAACAACTAACAGACCAGATAAAAAATTTATCTGGAATTAAATACTTTTTCAGATTTTTGGAACCTGATGTCAATAGTGGCAGGGTTTTTTCTTTGTTGATTAAAGACAGTCACATTTTGAAAGGAAAGTCTAGGGGTAGCAGATCAAAGCATCTATATGTGATACATGAATCTCAGAATAGAACCCAGTCAGCTTATCACTTCAGGCAAAAAATGGTATGTCTTTTCACACTACATACTTTGTGCTAACCACACCAGCACAGAAACAGATGTAACTTTGTTGTGCCCCCGCAAGCCATGCTAAAACCTCAACATCCTCATTGCTTGTGACAACAGACTCCATGATGTGCATACAAATTAATCTGCTTTGTTACCAGAATCATTTCTTCACATAAAATGTACAATTTGGTCACTTTCATCCCCAGTATGTTTTAAACATCACATGTATATATTCACACAAGAATTTGGCTTTTTACTTTCCATATTAAAATGTTACATGGATAGAAAAGAATTGTAATCTATTTCTCTGCCTTTTCCATGTTTCAAAATCTTTAAATGGTTTCTTTTGTTCCACTTTTAGTTTCTTATTAAAAACCAGCTTTAATTAGTAAGTGCTTAATTCTGACTTTGCATACTGGAGAACTCCATGAGAAAATAAAAAAGGTATTATTTCCAAAAAGCCTTCCCTACAGTTCATAAACCTAAGTGAAGGAAGAAGAAGCTTCGGCTACTGGAAATCATAAATTGCTATTTAGGTAACTTCAAGTATTATTCCTTTCTCATACAGTGTTTCTGTATTTTACCTGTGACCTAGAATAGCACATAAAATCATTACTGATGAAGTTTGAAATTAAGTGCAGATTGCAGAGCAGTGTCAAATAGTAAAAAGTGAAGTGGGTCGGATAAAGTGTCAAATAGTAAAAAGTGAAGTGGGTTGGATGAAGTGTCAAGCTTCATGCAGTGAGCACCTACTCCTCTATGGGAAAGTAAAGGTATCATTTACAGAGCAAAGAATGTACACCCTGACAATTGCAATGTATTTTTTTAACAGTTACTATTTGAGTATAGCTGAGTATCACAAGAGCTATTCAAGAGATTTTGAGTTCCCAGTCCAGCTGCAACCCAGACGTGAAAGAGGTCCTTGTTTTTATGAAGGGGGAATGCTGAGTAGTTTTGCATTCAGATGTAGCAGGAGAGTTACAGTTATATCATGTTCAGCTTTTATAGCTATACTTCAAGCAAGATATTTGAAACTAAAAAGTATTCAGAGAATAATGTCAAGAATGATAGGAAATCATATGTTGTATAAGAAAGTGCGAGGAACTTGGTCTCTACTTCACCAAGGGAAAATTTAGTGAGGTTTCAAATATCATTTTTACAAGAATCCATCTTCATTCTGGTAGACACCATCTAGATTCAATGGCTGGAACCCTTGGCTTCAAAATAACAGGCAGATTTTTAATAGGGAAGTAGATGTAATGTTGAAGCAACTAGCTAAATGTGCCAATTTCTTCATCACAGAGTTGTAAAATCAAGATAGGTAATTCTTTTAGACACAGTTTGTGACAGGAACTAAAAGAAGAAATAACTACCAATTTGATACGAACATACAGAGTTAAAAACTAAACCTGAAAGACTAGTTTGGCTTTCAGTTAATTGTATGCAACATGCTCAATCCTGTTTTCACAGCCCGCTGTCTTTTAATGTTTTATTTACTCCTTCACTTATGTCAGATATTCTTGTCTATGCTGCATAGAAAATGCCTTGGATGCTTTAGAAAAGATGCAATGAAGTTTATATTACCAATACTCTCATAATAATTAAAATCACTTGTATTTCATCTCTGCAAAAAATCTTCTTTCAAAAAAACCTATAAACCAAAAGGTGCTGCTGAATTAGGATGTTTTCTATACTTTTATTAATTTGCATAAGATCTCCCTGCATAAATCAATCTCAGCATCTCATTCTGTATAGAATTCAGGCTCCATATTAGTCTGTTTCAGGGCTATGATCCATTCCTTTACATAGGTAGAATACATCCAGATTCGTTTCTCAGAAAGTGGAGTCTGGTACAGGAAGATTCAAAATTTTGCAAGTAACCGGAACACTTTTAAAGACAGTTTTGGTTTATTTTGTTCTTTTGCTTGAAAATGGCTGAGTGATGTCACACTGTCACCATAATAGCCAGAAAAGTTCCTCAATCTCCTCTGTGGTCCTTACCTCAAAATTTCCACTGAGCCTGAGGTTCAGACATGCTTTCTTTTTTTATCCTTCATAAGTGAAGCCAGCTGTTTTGTTAAAAGCCTCTTAGCTCTGCTGAAATTTCTAAATGTGAAGACAATTTAAGAGAAGCTCTCCAAACCATTGAAAGAACAGAGTGATAAATGCAATCTGAAAATCAAGCACACAACACAAACTTCTTTGCAATGTTATAGTTACAAAATTAAAGCAACATTAAGCAGAAAATTTCAAAAGTTGTAGTCTTGTGCACTTTATCAGAAAAATTAGCTAGGCTGATACTGCTTTTGTTCTGTTTAACAGATTCCATAACAAATATGCTTATTTTTAAGTAGAAAAGCAATTTAATTTAATTCCCAGTTTTACAAAATGTCCATGACAGTGGAACAGTATTTTCTTTAAAGTTTTTTTTAAATACAATGTGTGATGAAAATTCTGCAGTTCAACATCTCATCATAGAACATCCTTGCAAATTCAAGAAGGAAGATGCAAAAGGTTGCCCTCTGGAAGGCCTACCCTCTCATAATGATAATTGCTGAGGAGCAGCTGTGCTGAAAAGAACTTGGGGATGTTGGTGGACAGCAAGCTGAACACGAGCCAGCAGTGTGCCCTGGCAGCAAGAGCAGTCTTGGCATGTGTTAACAGGAATACAGCTTGCAGTAGATGAAGAAAAGTCATTAGCCTCAAGCAATTAGCACTCATCATGTTTACAGTGATGACTACAGTTCTGGACCTCCCAATACCAGGAAGACATCAACACTTACATTTAGGATGCTTCTCACTTGCATCCAAGATTTTATGTTAAACACTTCTCAACTTGGCTTCAGCGGCAATGCTTTGGACATCCTTACACTTCATAATAGCAGAGTTTTGACTTAGGATGTAAAGGCTTGACAAGCTTCTAGCTCATGACCGTGCTACGTTAACATAACAAAAGTGGTTGTCTGTCATTTGTGAAAAACTTGTACTTATCTTGCACTATGAATGTCATACCTGTTAATTAAAAAGTAGCAGCAGTACCTGTCAGGAAGAAAGAGTGTGCCCACGCACAATTCATTGTTTAAATTAGGCAAAACCTTCATTTTTCATCACTTTTCTCATGGCAGAGGTTCCCCTTTTCTTTGTTTCCAATACGTGTGATATATATATATATACATATATATGTGCATGAATATAGGTATACATGTACACATCTATACATACATATGTCAATATATATCTACACATATATACATAGAGAAAACTAAAGCTTTTCTTGCTTACTTACAGATGGAAGTACATTTTCACATGAGGAAGTTGTAATTACATCCTGGTTAACCATGAATTGCTGCTTTTCCTGCAAATGACATCCAGTGCTCTGGATGAATTTTTAATTTTTTTTTTTTTTTTATGTGCAATTTTTAAACTGTTGAACTTGTAATCTGAGCCATGGCAGAACTCCACATATACTGTAGCTATGATAAAGTAAGTTTGGGAGAAGGTCTTTATCATAGTTCATTCTGTGGAAATGTTACTACTTTTAGATAAATAATATTTAATTCTGTCAGTGTAGGATTTTCATTGGGCATTTTTTATTTGTTAATGGAAATAACAGCATGTACAAAAATCAAATCAGCATTTTCAGTATTTTAAAAAACGCATGTGCTGAAATCTCTTGGAAGTCAAGGTTCAGTATACTCAGGCTTCAATTAAACATACAAGAAAACCTTGCAATACCATTACAGCTGACGCTCAGTACATATTGCAATTGATTTAGCATCATGTTTTCCTCTTTAACCTGATAATGATTACTAGTGACACAATGAAACCAGAATGTTTTTAAACTGGACATGTCATTTACATTTTTTCGGGCAGGAAGCCTAAAAGAGAAGAAGACCTTCTGGTTAGAGTTCTGCAGTAAGGTTATGTCTAATAGAATCATAGAATATCCTGAATTTGAAGGGATCCGCAGAGATCATCAAAGTCCAACTCCTGGCCCTGCACGGCACACCCCAAGAATCACGCCATGTGCCTGAGCGCATTGTCCAAATGCTTCTTGAGCTCTGTCAGGCGGGTGCTGGGACCACTTCTTTGGGGATCCTGTTCCAGTGCCCAGCCACCCTCTGGGTGAAGAACCTTTTCCTGATATCCAAACTAAATCTCCCCTGACTGAGCTTCAGGCCATTCCCTCGGGTTCTGTTACTGTCACCACAGAGAAGAGATCAGTCTCTGCCCCTCTGCTTCCCCTCGTGAGGAAATTTTAACTGCAGTGAGGTCTCCCCCCAGTCTCCTCTTCTCCAGGCTGAACAGATCAAGTGACCTCAGCCACTCCTCACACGGCTTCCCCTCCAGACCCCTCACCATCCTCATGGCCATTATTTGGATGCTCTCTAACAGCTGAATGCCTTTCTTACACTGTGGCACCCAAAACTGCCCCCAGCCCTCGAGGTGAGGCCGCCCCAGTGCAGAGCAGAGTGGGATAATCCCCTCCCTTGCCCGGCTGGCGATGCTGTGCCTGATGCCCCCCAGGACAGGGTTGGCCCTCCTGGCTGCCAGGGCACTGCTGACTCGTGTTCAACTTATCATCATCCAGAGCTCCTGTCCCTTTCTGCAGTGCTGCTCTCCAGCCCCTCATTTCCCAGCCTGTCTGTAGGCCCAGGGCTGCCCCAGCCCAGGTGCAGAATCTGGCACTTTCCCTCGTTGAACTTCACATGGTTGGTGGTTGCACATCTCTGTGATTTGTCGAGGCCTCTCTGCAAGGCCTCTCTGCGATCGAGGGAGTGAACAGCTCCTCCCAGGTTTGTATCATTTGCAAACTTAATATCCTTTTGAGTCCTGTATCCAAGACATTTATGGAGATGTTGAAGGGAACTGGGTCTAAGATGGAGCCAAGTCGAGTGAAATGTTATATAGAGGTGCCATAACTGGCTGCAGCTTAACGACCTAGCTCAGACACCGTAATCTTGCTAAAACAATCAAAGGCTGGCAATTTTTCTGCAGCATATATACATCCTTAGGAGACAAAATACAGTTTTCCGAAAACTACCTTTTTTCTGCTGTGCCATTGGCAAATGGAGCAGGGAATAGAAGGTTTCAGTTTATTTTCCAAAGAATCTCAAAGAATCCATAGAAGCTTATTTTCCTAATTTTCAGAGATTAACTTCTTCATGTTTTCTGCTTAACACTTTCAGCAACAAAAGACTTTTTCTTTAAAAGAAATATACCTGCACTACCTCAGCCTATTTGGCTTCTTTTCTACCCCACCACTTCCTTTAATATTGGTTGAATTTAATGAGCACTCTGAAGCTTAGCCCATGGCACATTTTCAGCTCTGATTATCTGAATTAAACAGGCTACTCGACAACTAGCACAGCTTTATTTTTACCCCAAGCAAACTACTCTAGTGTGAATTGATCTTTCTTCAATCTTGTTCTAAGGAAAAGAAGAAAAATCTCTGTTACTTCATTCTTCTCATGCTCAATTGTAAACCCAAATGGTTAAAATGCAAGGCTCCTTGAAAGATCCAAAACTGACAAAGGAAGGGCTAGGGTGGCTTCTCAGAAACAGATGAATAAGAAGAAACATGTTTCCTCTTCTCTACCACTACCCACATCTGAACATACAAACAACAAAAACAATGGTAAGGCAAGGAACAAAATGAGGACAAACTCAAAAAAGAGAAAAAAAAAAGAGCTGATACACAGATAAAATCAAAGACTGTTTCCTACCAAGAGTTTGTTTTGGAGTATTTATATTCGTAAGGTGAATTTTTCTCTCTACTAAAATCAGTGGACTGTTTTATTCTGATTTCAAACTAAACCAAATTTACATTTGGAGATTGACCTTTGACTGCAAGAAACTTCATCCCAAAGCTCTCAACAAAAAGCCTAGTAATTACTCTCGGCAGTTTTTAGTATAGTGTTAGTTTATAGTTACAAGAGAATATGAAAAAGAACATGCAGAACATCAGACACTGATTTATTTTAACACCCAATTCTAGAAAACATTCCACTCTTGTTCAGGTTGAATTCTAACTCCATGGTCCAGTGGCTTTGCTATGCTTTTTATTCTAAGCTGAAAAGCTTTCTTTCTTTTGGAAGCTAGATAAAATGACCCCATGCTTTCTTAATCTTTATTTTATAGAGGAAAAAAAATAATTCTGATGCCTCTCCCCGTATGTCTGTACAGATCTTTCTCTGCATTAATGAGTTCCCATTCTGGAATAAAGCACCCCAGGTATCTGGTTAGACTTTACAGTTTCAGTTATGTTAAGCCCATCTAGAAATCAGCTATTAGCAATTCTTCTCCCACCTTCTATTCTGTCTCCCCAGTAAATTGCTAACAAAGCTTTCTGATGTGTTTTTCAAGTAGAAAAGGCCAATTTCAAACAAATGTGTTATAAAGGTTTAAAAATGCCCTTGGAAAATTAGTAAGCCCGTACTATTGCAGAATAAGGATGCAATTTTCTTTGATATTCCGCTGACAGCAGTTATGCTTTGCTTGGACTGGGGGGGATTCAGGGGAAGTGCCATTTTGGGTATTTATGTCATACCATATGTTGCTTTACTGTTTAATGCCTGTCTAATAATGCAATATAACTAGAATAAGATTGATTAAGTATCTTGCAGCTGCAGCTTAACTTCAGTAATTCCCAATGAAGACTTCCGATGCTGACACATACAAGTCTAGCTTAGAAATACAGGAATGTATTTTGAGATCATTATTCTTAGCACTTCACTACAGAACACTTGAAGGCAAACTATTTAGTGTTTAATTCTTTGCTGGTGAGTTTTACAGCTGATCTTGATCACATTAATGCTCTTGGAGGCTTAGTTACGAAACACTGAGCTCACATCTTAGATTTATATATGTATATAAGTGATCTTAGCATTCTCAGAGTGGGAGAACAAACTAAGTGGTTAAATGGGGTTAGGCATTGTAAATTGGGTTTTCAGATCAATTCACTTGTCCTTTTTAATCTACAGGTAAGTGCTGATACCAGTTCTGAACAGTTACCTGCTCTATATTTAGAACTGCAAACTCAACTCCCATAACAAAGATTTACAAATCCACCCACTAAATCAAGTAGAATTAGATTTGTTTGGCAGGAGTTGCACAGTATTTTAGAAACATTTTGTCAGAGATTTTCAAGATAACATTCTTGCATTGATGTTTTAATGGAGCTGGCTCTGTTAAACTACTGCTCTTGAAAAAGCTATTAAGCACAATCGAGAGAAGCACACACAATACTGAGGCCAGGCTGGTTTTGGGGATGACTGGCTAAAAGTTTTGTCAATTTCTATTACCATAAAAGGTTTTACACATCAGATACTTTGCCTTCATCTAAGGAGTGCCCCATTTTCTGTAGAGAAGTGCATTCCTCTGTTTATAAGCTGAAGACTTGTATGTGTCAGCATTATTGATAAGGAATTTATGTAGTTAAGCAGCAGCTGTAAGATAATAAATCAATCTTATCCAAGTAGAATTGTATTATTAAAGAGGTATTAATCAATGAAGGAACGCAAATACCCAGTAAGCACATATTACAAACTGATGGTTTAGGGAAACAAAAGCATGTTTAAGGGCTTCGTGAGGGAAGAATCTGTATACCTAAAAAGAAAATGTCGATATATGTTATCTTATTGCTTCTCCTTAGCCAAAGAATCCATGAACATGAAAAAAAATAACAGTTGGAAAGACTGGAATAATTTTGTGGAATGAAATAAGAAGGAAGTGCAAGTGGTTTTTATTGCTGGGGTTTTTTTCTGTGTAAACAGAAAATATATTGTAGAATTTACTGAATGATACTCACCTGTCTGATAAAGCAATTGAGTCAGACAGACATACAATCTAAGTAAACAGGTAAATGGTATTGGAGGAGGAGCTACATAATCACACTTCTGAGGAAGGACATTTGGTGTATGTTTGCTCACTTCCGTTTTTAAGAGCCAGATGTGGTATGCTGACCTGAAAGAGAAGATGATGTACTCCCAGGTTGCTCTGGCTTTCTCAGTTACTGTTTTGACAGGTTTTGCATCTCCTGCTCTAGAGCCACATTTCACTAAGCAGGACACTGTGAGCTGACCTAATTTGATCTGAGTAGGCTGCACTTCTAACAAACTCACAAACACAAGCTGACCTAATTTAGGTCATCTTGCATTAAAAGTCCCTGCATTAAATTGATTGCCATGTTTATTTAAAAGTGAAGGGCTTTGAAAACTTTTCAGATAGACAAAACAAATTAAATTACTGTCTCACTAATTGCTGTAGCAGAAACAATTCAGACATAATAATTTACATATTTGAGTTTAACCCATGTTTTAAACATTTGAAATATCATCAGGAAACTCCATATCAGGTCAGTTTTCTTCCTCCTATCTGAAAAGATGGCAAAGATACATATTGTCAGACCAGTGCAGTGCTGGAGGACCTCTTCATCCTCCTTTTCAAAGTCTTGTGTGGTTTTTAAATGTAGAATCAATAGCACTAATTACTAACTTTTCTTTTTTTTGTCATAGATTCTTGCCTTTGTGTAGTCAGAAAGGGCAAGTATCTCTCTGCCTCTTCAGAGGGTCTGTGGCTGTGGAGGATAAGAGAGGGCATGAAGTTGGTGCACTTAACCTTTTCTGTTAAAAATGGCTTTTTAAAAGTGGTGGTGGCGTTGTAGCGAAAAGCTATGATTTTTTTTCTCTTCAGCTCTGAAGAAGGGAAGGAAAGGGTTAAGGAAGAGAAATATTAAGGAAGGGAGGGGAAGTGTTAAGAAAGGGAATGGGACGGAGTAAGGGAAGGAAGGGAATGGTTAAGGAAGGGAAGGGAAGAGAAGGGTTAAGCAAGGGAAAGGAAGGGCTAAGGAAGGGGAAGGCAGAAGGACTGTGCATCTTTCCGAGCATTAGATTTTTCCATTATCACCTGTGAGAAGTGAAACTTCTTCAAAAGACAGAGATTTTCTTATGCAATTAAGTAACTTAGAGTGCTGATCTATGAGAAATATGCAGACCACAATCATTCATTCCCAACACGTACAGCCAGCAGCAGGTTGCTTGCATGCTAGTGGCTCATTAGATAAAACAGTTCTAGCGCAAAAACCACAAGCAAAAGTGTCACGTCGCACCCACACCTATACGAACCACTTCTGCTTCTTTAGGGTAAATAAAAAAATCTACCTAGGCAAATGTTTTTTCAGAAATACTTTTGTTTATTTTTACACAACAAAACAGTCTATTAGTCTATTAGTGTTTAAATGAAGACATGGAACAAAACATGCTCACACAAGTTGCTGTATCTCTTTTAGGATGGGAAACCTAGTAAGAGAGCTGAGTTTTAATTAAGGTAAGAATCTGGATCTCACTGTCTAAAATAGCAGTCATAGACTGTCCTTTCAAATGTAGTAAATTCTTGCAGCAGATTTGAAGGCACTAGATTTTTGTGGTTTTATAGTAGATGGAAGGCTTTCAGAGTAAATTGCATGACAAACATCATTAGCAGAGCTATCAAATTCATCACAGTAGTTATTGAAATTATTGTTTTCAAATATCTTTTGAAAAAAAAACCCACTTAGCTCCTTCCATCTTTGCCAGGCATTCATAAACTCATCCAGAGATGTGCAATGTACTCATGACTCATAAACTTAATTTAGGTTTTGGAAGATGAATTTAAAGTTTGTATGTATCAGTCCTACATATTTTTAGTAATTTGTGTGGATAATGCAGTTGTTTGTAGCAAGTGCAGTAGACATCAATTTTCTAGTGGTTGTATAAAAATAGTATTCCTCCTAAAAGTATTTGTTAATAATAGATGAAGGCAGGTAGAAAGCTACATGGACTAGCTGCTGGCAGCTATCTTTGCCTCACTGGTGTCTATGACAAAATCCCTTGCACAGGAAGTCACCCCCACACCACAGTGTTCCACTGCCTCTGAGCACAGGAAGCAACATTTATGGACCTGGATCAACTCAAACAAATCAGCTATCAAGTCTGTTTCTCTTTCCAAAATCTCTGTACTGAAGACTTCCAGCCCAACTAAATAATGAGTTCAAACCAGCTGAAGCTGTTTAACTCTCCACAGTCCCCAGTGGTGGTATCTTCCCGGTTTCTAGGTAATGTTGAACCGTCTGTGTCATCAGCTGCCTATTCTTACCTTGGAACAGAAAAGTTCAGGTGTTCAGTGCACGTGAAGGGTTGGTAATTTTTGTATTAGTAAGAACATTCTAATAGTATTCAGGACTATAATAAACTTTTCAAGCCCTAAGTATTGGCCCCACTACATAAACAGGAAAGCATAGTTTTTTGCTAACTTCCTACCTGAACACCATTTTCTCGTTTGTATGTGCATATAAGTCAATTGTCAGGAAACTTCTAGATTATATACGTGTTTGTTGAAATAACACTCCTGTGACAGCATAAACCACTGTTACATGGCAAAGGTACCTGGGGTAGATAAACTACACCTATACAGGACCCAGAGCTGCATATTTGTGGCAGAGACAGAATATGGCTGTGTGCTGTTCTGATTCATGATTCATTTTCCACACTACATCTCATGTTGCTGGGCTTGGTTACATAGTGAAATCCAGAGTTGTCATCATGGTTTTACTTGTGTGAACAATTTCAGAGAAAATAAACTGAAACTGATATAAAAGGGCAAATGAAAACTTCTCATGATCAAGAAAGCACTTTTTTTTTTTTGTATAGTTTTTCTGTGGTTTCAGAAAGGAGCAGAAATGAAAGGGTTTATTATTGTTATTACTTTCTAAGTAGACTTTCCCAGTGCTGTTTGACAGCTACCGTGACTTCACTGGAAATGCATATTCATTTATTTAGTGCCTTGGCTACTAATTACTGTTACCAAGATTGTCTTCATTAAGTCTCCAGTAGGGCAGAAGTACAAAGTATTCCAAACCATGTGGTTCTGTTTAAACGCTGGTGCCCTTTCCAACCTGCTTTTCTAACCAACAATGCTCAATTCCTCTTTTAAGTTTCTCATCCTTTTCAGGTATTTGAATTTGATGGACAAGTGGACAAAAAAAAAAGGTTGCTAAAGGATCAGGATGCTGGCTGGATTCATAGTTCACATTGCAGAGTGAGTTTCCTCTCTGTGAAATGAACTTAGTGTTTACTTATCTTAAAAAGTAAGATTTTGTGGGGTTTGTTATCAATAGCTCCAAATCAGTGTGCTGTAAATAGCTTGATTCCACTCTGTTTTCTCAAACCATGCTTGTGATGGTGTCTACATCCTCTTTGCTGTGAGGCTGAAGGTAACTGCATCAGACTGCAAACAGACATCAGTACTCCTTATGCATAGTCAAAGCCCTGAGTGAGTCAACGCAAAATCACTCCTAATTCTGGGCATTTCTCCAAAATATTTTACATACATTTTCCTTTAACTGCTGAATGATAATCCACAGTAATCAATAAAACTGTCCCATGTAGCCCCACAGTTAGGCAAAGGGTCTGTGAAATGGAAGGAACCTCATTCTGTGTAAGAAACTATGAACAGTCCTTCTCGAAATAGTTCCTGAAATTCAGGGACAGAAATCAGTTTCTGGTTACTCAGATATATGGTCAACTGCTTAGAGGTAGTTATCAACTTGTAACAGATAAATGGAAGGTGTTGATCAGCTATGAAAATCAAGATAAACTTTTGGTAACAAAACGTTTATCATGGGAGTTTTGAAAGCTTCCCAGTGAAAGCACAAATCCCACTGAAATTGCTTTGTCCCCCTCTCTTTCACTTCATTACTTTGAAAATATTTTCCTTGAGTGGAAGTTAAACTGGATAATACCACTTTTAACTTTTTTCCCCTGTAATAATCAGAAAGCTGAGAAACTTAAATGTAACAGCTGAGAAGGTGTGAAGCTGTGATTCCAGTCCATTTGCAATGCAACTCCCTTTTCCTTGCAAAGTTCACTTCACATAAGCATACACAAATGATGAGTGCTTTAGCATAGAAGAAAGGGTGTCGACAGGAGAAGCCAATTAGTGAAACTTTGGCAAGCACTAAAAAATTTCACTGGTGAGATGGAGTTTCTATAGGGAATAATGACATTACCCTGTAGACATTAACAAATTATCTTGAACCACAAAGTGATGTATCTGTGGTTGTGGAGGATCTCACTATGCACTCCTGATTCTCAATGGTTAGACCATCCAGAACTTCAAGTTCCTGTTTTTCCTCCAAGTGTGGCTGAGCCCATGGAGGATGGTTTATTAAAATTTACTGGATCTGATACTCATGGAAATGTTCAAGGAAGGGAATGCAAATGCTGAAGTTGACCTCAGTTTGCCCAAGTGAAGGTCTGGTCACACTGCACAATTTCTGGGAAGGAGGAATGGCATTTGTCATGATGTATGCCTGGAGGTATTTAAGAGATGTAGATGTGGCTTTTATGGTTGTGATTTTCTGGCGGGCTTGGCAGTGCTGCTCTAGTGGTTGGACTCAATGATCTTGGAGGTCTTTTCCAAACTTAAGGATTCTGTGATTCTGTAATTCTGTGGTTCTATGTTTCTGCGACATGGGGAAATATTTGAACACTGATATTGCACTCTAATTAGTGAGTTCAGTGTATTGCTACTAGAGCAGGTTGCAAGCCATGAGGCACTCCAGCACCCTGCCTTCTGGCTTGCCTTGGGCCAGATAGCAACATAGGGTGCAAGAGCCTTTTGTCTCAGTGTCCCTGTGTCTCACCTGGCCTTTCCTACTCCTCACAGGAGCAGGAACCTTCTCTCTATTCTATGCCCAGATGCAGATGGCTTCCTCCACTGCAGCAGCTTGGCTCCTCCAGCCAGCTGAGTTGAGGAGAGTGAAGACCCAACCATAAACTCCTCAACACTTCCACAGTTTTCACCACTGTCTCCTTGAGAAAAGAAGTATGCATCTCATTAATTCCCTTTTTACTTGATCACAGCAAGAAATAGAGGATACTAACAGTATCATTTCTCCATCCATAAGTCCATGGTCAGGGCCATCCTTTCCTACTGTACCTGTGCTTAGTACCTCACTGATCACTTCATCTTGGGCTATAATAATTGTGCATTTCAGCAGCTGCTGTCTGTTGTGGCTCAGTTTTTCCCTTTGGCTGCTCAATATCTAAAATTTTACTTCACTCCCTGGGTTTTTTCCTTTTTTTTTTCCTTTCCAAGGTGAGCTATTTCATGCAGGCTGAGTTTAGCAGAACATTTTGGCCGTGAACAGAGACATCTTGACCTGATGGGTCCCATGGAAGTCATACTTCAGCTGCTCTGAGGCTGGGCTTGTGTTTGCCTTCAAAAGGGAACGCAGGGGATGTAGGTGTGTTTTGACGTTCAAACAAACAAACCTCAGGCCAAGGTCACCAAAAGGTTGGGCAGCCTTCATAACCTGCGAGCAATCCATGTTTATTGCTTTTACCAGCATTGCTTTCTTTTTTATATGAGGGAACAGGCTAATATGACTGATCAATTTCTGACTTGGTTTTGACATTTTCCTTGACTTTTAAGACATTTAAACCACTGTGGAGTGAAAGCAAAGTTAAAAACTATGTCTCATACAAAACTCAGTGCCATTCCTGTAAGTCAGACAGCAGTATGTGATTTTAATTCACACCACGGTAGACAGTAAGAACCAGCATATACTTATCTTCCCTGTATGCATTATAGTGGAGAGAAATCAGCTTTGTGTAGTGATAGAAAATTCTGGCTAACACTGTGAAAGAGAGAGCACATACTAGGATGGAAGGGGAACTGCCTGGCCTTTCTGAGGGTCTGCACGTGGCTAGCTCCTCTTGCAGCACATGCACCTCTGCTAACTGCAAAGAGATCTTGCCAGCGAAGTTAATGTTTGCATCCAGTTGTTGGCCAATTGCCTGTGGGGTTTCCCAAGGCTCAGCACTGGGCCCAGTCCTGTTCAGTACCTTTATCAAAGATCTGGATGAGGGGATCAAGAACACCCTCAGTCAGTTTGCAGATGGCACCAAGTTGGGTGGGCGTGTTGATCTGCTGGAGGGCAGGAAGGCTCTGCAGAGGGATCTGGACAGGTTGGATCCATGGGCTGAGGCCAATTGTGTGAAGTTCAACCAGGCCAAGGTCCTGCCCTTGGTCACAACAACCCCCTGCAGCTCCAGGCTGGGACAGAGTGGCTGGAAAGCTGCTAGGTGGAAAAGGACCTGGGGATGCTGGTCAGTAACGGCTGAACACAAGCCAGTGTGTGTGCCCAGGTGGCCAAGAAGGCCAAGGACATCCTGGCCTGTGTCAGCAGTGGTGTGGTCAGCAGGACCAGGGCAGTGACTGTGCCCCTGTCCTGGGCACTGGTGAGGCCACACCTTGAACAGTGTGTCCAGTTGGGCCCTTCACAGCAAGAAAGACGTTGAGGTGTTGGGGAAAGGTTTGGAGCACAAGTCCTGTGAGGAGCAGCTGAGGGAGCTTGGGGTGTTTATCCTGGAGAAAAGGAGGCTCAGGGGAGACCTTATCACTCTCTCCAATTCCCTGGAAGGAGGGTGTAGCCAGCTGGGGATCAGCCCCAGACAACTAGAGAAAATGGCCTCAAGCTGTGCCAGGGGAGGTTCAGGTTGGCTATCAGGAAGAATTTTTTCATGGAAAGGGTGGTTAAGCATTGGACTGGGCTGCTCAGGGAGGTGGTGGAGTCACCATCCCTGGAGGTGTTCAAGAAACAAATGGACGTGGTACTCGGTGCTATGGTTTCGTTGGCACGAGGGTATTCAGCCAAAGACTGGACTCGGTGATCTTGGAGGTCTTTCCCAACCTTAATGATTCTATGATTCTGTACTATTGTTCAGTGAGGTGAACAGCAAACCAAAAGCTCCTTCTTAGTCTGCACTCTACCCACAGCAAGGAACAAGCCCTGTAATGCTGCAGGTGGGATCATCCTTTAATTTACAAGAAGCCGTAGCTTCAGGGCCAGTGTGTTTTGCACCATGCCTGTGTGCAGAGACCCAAAAATTGGTCAGGCTTTTTGTCTTCCTTCTCTCTGTGACACTGGCTCCCATTCATGTGATGCTGACACTGCATAGGTCATGACAGACCTCTCCACAAGCACCAAGCTGGTCACTCAGAAGTTGTAAGATGGGTAGGACATCCCACTTCAGGTCACCTTGTCCTGCTTTTGCTACCCCTGCAGGCACTGAGACCTATTTTACACTACAGTTTCTAACTCTCCTTTCAATTTTGTTCTACTCCCCCTATATAGGCAACATATCTCTTAAACTATAGTGCTGGAATCATAAAGAATGACCCTTTCTTTGGTAAAGAGAACCGCTTTGGGTAATGTGTTCCCTAATGACACAAATTTAACCGTGGTGATGTCTACCCAGCCCATGCTGGACACCCCACAGAGGCAGACCAAGCAGCAAGAAGGCTGACTGCAGTTTGTAGGGAAGGCATGTGAGCAAGGCAAGTAACAGCCCCATGAAATTAAGCAATTAGTGTCCTGAGTGGACCTGACTAAAGTAGGTGTGCCAAGCAGCAGCCTCACATTCCCAAAGTCAGGTTTTGTATGTCATCTGGTCAATATCTGCACTCTCTCAGCCCTTTCATTAGATAAAGCTCTGAGTTTATGGGGCTAATGATTCCAAAATGAAGTTAGGTAAGGCCGTGGCCATGTAATTCAGCAGGTGTTACCAGTAAATGCAGAACAAGTATATAAGCACTAGAAAGTGGAGAACCGCAGTGGCAACAATATCCCTCCACACAAGGATTAGCGAGACTCTTACTGAGAGTATTGTGTCTGGCTCTGGGCACTTCAGCAAAAAGCTGATGGAAAATTTCGTGTCAGAAAGACCTGTTTTACTGAGTGAGAAGTTTAAAGCCTTACAGTTTAGTTTATGTGTTCAAAAACAAGACAAAATGATAATTTCATTGTTGACTGCAATTAACTGTGTGAGCAGTAATTTCTGATAATTTATTTTTATAAACCAATGTAATCAAGGCCTGCTGTCTGAAAGTTATGTTTAGACAAATTTACAGGTATGCATTAATTCCTCTTTCACTTCAGGTCTTGAGAAGAAGCAATGTAGTAACTCAGGCATCACAATTAGAACTGATAGAGTGAGATGTTCTTTGGACAACATTGTGCTATAGGACATCTGGACAGTCTGTTCTTCCTTGAAAAACCTCAGGTTACATTCACAGCACACAGTGGGGCACATGTTGTCTGGATGCTGACACAGAGTGCTCTGAGCCCAGCTCTCAGGTACAGCAAATCAGGAGGATCAGAGCTGTGTGCTAATAATGCTGTTTAGCAATCAGCTTTCATAACTACAGGTGTACAGCACCTGAAGTGGTGTCTGTACCACCAACCTTCACTGGACGAAGAATATTGCTGGGCCAGTTTACATGTTGCATTGAAACCTCAGCATATTTGGGAGCAGGCTTTTGGTTGTACCATTCACTCAGTTCTCCCATTCAGATAATATGAAATTCTCACTTAATCAGATTATAATCTTTCTTACATTTTCTGCATTGATGTAGTGGAATTCCCTGTATATCTTCAGTCATTTTGCTGATATACTTCAGTGTGAAGCAAAGGAGAGCTGGAAAGGCTTGTTAGTCCCATATGACTGCACATTAGACACTCACTGTCACAGCAATCCCTCCTAAAGAATAGCCTTGTAGATGATAGTAATGAGAATAATAATGATGAGGATAATAATAATGATAATAATAATAATAATTAAAAATAATATGTCAAACAGTGTTCTGCTGTCCTATGTAGACCTGCTGGACTCCACACCTGAAGATTTCTGTTGAGCAGACACTGTGCTTTAGATTTCAGTGCTGGGCCACTTTTCATTTTTTTACATTATTAACACAGACCAATTTAATCCTCTAGAGAAAGAAAGACTATTTATCCTCAGTTTCAGGGTTTTGCCTGCTTTGAGCAGCATGGAGGAGGAGACAGTTAGAAATTAAACAAAAAATATGAAGCAAATAAGAATGTGTCCCTCGGGATTAGGGAGGTATCCAGCAGGTCTACATTTTCTCCGTGGCTCATCACTTTCTTTTCAGTGGTTGAATAAAATTCTTTGTTCCCTGCCCTGGCAGAAGCAGGGCAAAGCGTTGCCTGTTGGCCTTGTGGTGGTGGTTGTTGATACCCTGCCTTGGGGGACGTGGGAAGAGCAGTTCTGTCCCTGAGCTTGACCAAAGAGAAATGTGGAGTATGAGGAGCAGGAAAGGATGGGAGGAGTGGGAGTGAGACAGCGAATGGGTATTTTGCAGCAGGAATGTAGACAGCCGAAAGCAGCCAGGAGCAGGCTTTAACAGAGATTAAAAGAAAGATGTTTCCCAAAGGTCACGGAGGGAAGAGTGGAGTCTGTTGCTGGTAGCTGGGCTGAGAGCCAGACTGGAGAATTCATCCTATGTTATCCTGGATAGCACTGAAATCTGATGGAGTTTCTGCATTTCCAAATGTGAAACCATCTCTGTGTGGTTTTTAAATGCTCTCTGTTACGACAAGATGACAACAGATCCTCATGCCAGCTCTGCCAGATGGGGTCCTGTCACAGCTCTCTGAAATCAATGCCTTAGATGCATATTTCTTTTTCTCCTCATTAATCTGGCATTTGAATTGGGAGAAAATGTGTAATTATTTTTTCCTGTTAGAGATTTCCCTACCCCCGCATTCATAATTTAAAAGGAGGATAATCTTTCAGGTAGATCACATATATTTTGCTGTGGTTTACAGACATCAATCTAATGATATCTCAATCATTACTTCTATATAATTGGTACAACATAGATGTAATTAATTTTAAACATCTAAAAATCTCAGTGGGTAAAACTTGGGCCAAACCAAATCACATGAAATAGATACCTTTTTGTTACCTTTGTCAATATCTGTTTACAATCAGTTGTGATTTCATTTTCTTGTCTGATTTTCTCAGTTCCTCTACTTTTAAGTTGGTTTTGTACCAAGAAGAGATTTTTGAAACATATTCAAACGTAAAAGTATTTAAATTATTACTCTCTCTTGTGGCCTTTTGTTGTCTAATGTTTATCTAGTGCTCATTTGCTTAAGGTAAATGTTTTATAAAAAAAAGTCTTAAAAATATTTTGGTGACTCTAGCCTTGCCAACAAGGCTACATTCAACCATGGTATATTTAACCAGTAAATTCAGTTATCCCTGTGGCTAACAGTGAGCATGGCTCATCATGACTCTTCAGTGCTGCTTGCTGAGCCACTGGAAGACTGGGATGTGCTGAGATGGGCAAAGAGAAGCAAATGGAACCTATGCAGATATTCAAGGTTGCCTTCGGCAGCATGATCCACCCAAGTTGCTATCCAAGTCCACTTCACAATCACCTAAATAGCACAAAACTTGGTTTAGAAACCCATCATCTCCCTCAGCCCACCCCTAGAGGACTTGCCTCTCCATGAGGGCTCTCTGGGAGCAGGGATGAGCACCTGGACACAGTGGGGTTGGCACCCAAGGGCTGCAGCACAAAACCCATGGAAACGGTGTGAGGGGACAAACATTGGCAGGGTCAGCCTCTTGTCGGGGCACTCAGCACAGCAGCCATGGTCCTTCCTATCCCACCTGTCCTCAGCTCCCTGGGTGCCATGGGCACCCTGGCTCTGCCACAACACCTGCAATCGACCCCGGTTGTTTTCCCTGGAATTCCAGTTCCCACAGTTCTTCACCTCCGCAACTGCAGGAGCTGTTGCTGGCAGTACTTGCACACTGGACTGTGCCAAGCAGACGTGGATCCTGTGCCTGCCCAGCTGGCACGGGGGAGCAGCAAGGAGGTGCTGCCACTCCCAATGTGTGCACACCATCCCCGCCACCCTCCCTCTTTCCTGGTGGTGGGGAAGCCCCACATCCAGAGCAAAATAAACATAAATATTATGAACACTATTTCAGGTTCCTCTTGCTCTTTCACCTGTGCCACCAGGCTCCGCTTCCTCAAGATGATTTCTGTCCATCTGTTCTGTTTTACAGGGACATGCCATCATGTTGCCTCTGTTTGCTTCTTCCCTTTTTCCTCTTTGCTGAGGTCTATGCCTGTTTTTAATCTGAAGCTTACAAAAGAGTTCAGCTCTGAGTCATGGACTAGTCATGTATTGGAAGTGTGCCTCCTACATTCCCTTGGCATTTATTTCTGGAATGGGGTCTGCATGCAGGAAGGCTATGGTGAGATATTAATTATCCAAAAGCAACCACAGCTGGTGCGGACAGATTCTTAAAGTAAGTATTCAGATGAAACCAGATCAGTTTTTTGTAATTCACATTTTGAAACTCAAGGCAATTCTAAAACCAAATTCATTAAAACTAATGAAAATCCAAAGCTTTAAATTAAAAGTTGGAGGGATCAGAATGAAGCATTTTACAGAATTAAAATACATTCACAAAATGCCTCATTGTCACCAAAATGACAGGGTTTTGGCCCAACATTGTGCCTGAAAAATGTATATGAGGAAATACAGGTGCTCTTCTATGGCAGGTGCTCTCCTACAGATCTCAAAAGTGAGTAATACATCTTGCAGATATTCTTTTAGACCTAAAACAAATAATGGGAAAACAATTTAAGCTTTCATGTCTTTATGCTCTAACTCTGGTTGTAGTAGAAGATAGTTGAAAATAATATCCTGAGCCCCCTGAAGACTAAGAAACTAGCAAGTGAATAAAAGAAGCACAGAACTGTTAATATGACTGTTCTTGTTTCTGCTGTTGCTGTATCTGTTATGTAAAGAGAAGACAAAAAAAAAGTTCACTCTTTTCAGCCTATCCTGTTGTTTTTAGTCTGACCTCAGAATATTTGAATGCCTGACCAAGGTGCACATCAGTTCCTCCTGCTTTACACTTCAACCAGCCATGGTTTTCCAGGTTATCTGTGTTTTCCCCTCAGTGTAACAGTCGTCCTTGTTATATGGTGCCAGCTTACGAGTCCTGGGGAAGGAAGTTCAAAGCAACTTTAAGTGGCAAAACCTCAAGTTTTGCCAACCAAAGTTCAAAAAAACTTTCAAAATTTTCTTTTTTTTGGTCACACAGGGCTCCGTTATTCAGGACCATGTGGTGACAAACTGTATGTCTTCTACCCCGCATTGCTCTCACACTCTGCAGACCAAAGTAATTTGGTGATGAGTGGAACACAATGTCTTGCAGAGTAAATCCGTTTTATCTCAGGGTTTTGTTCTTCACCCAAGGCTTCAAGTTATGCTCATGACTATGTTGCCTTAAGCAAGACTCGCTCCCACATGCTCCTGCTCTTGGACCAGCAAAACACTTCTAGAGAAGCCCAAGGCTAACCCACAGACCTTCAGTGGAGGAGCTGTCGAGAGATGCCTCCACCAGGGAGAAGATACATGGAGCAAGGTTTGTGAAGCAGGTAAGGGCAAGAAATGTCAGGAAGCAACAAAGAAAAGAAGATTCTGGACCCCTTTTTTTAAATTATTTTTATTTTTTTTCATGTAGAAATCCTCTTCTTCACATCTGAAGCTGGCTGGAAGATTTCTGGTTCCTGGCATTTCTGGTTTAAAAATAAAAGTCTAAGTATAAAGTCTGTTTGAGCATTTACATAATACAAGTTCTAATGAAACTCTATGATATAATGAGATAATTTATTAACAGTCCAGGGAACAGAGGAACCCCCAGGCCTTAGAGAGGGCCAAGAAGCCCAACAGCTCCTGCCAACTATGACCAACATTTGAAAAGCTCCCCCCGCCACCCAGCCCCAAGTAGGACCATGGGTACCCATGGGTATCTAAACAGGACACACCAGCTGGGCTCCTCAAACACAAGGATGTCTGTATCCTTATCCATCAGTGTACACATGTCCTGTCTCAAGTGCTGCACACTGGGATGTGTCTGGAGGATCCACTCCACTTGTCTGTCATAGACGCTCTGGGAGTTCCCTGAACTGGAGCCTTTGAAAAGTGTTGTTGATAGAAGGAAGGTATTTACTCACTTTATCTTTCTAAACAGATACTGATAGCAGATTTAAATTTAGCATGTGTGCAGAAGCCTTCTGCAATTTTTGAAGGCAAAGCAGAACCAAAAAATGCTTTTGTGTCCTCAGGAGGGAAAAAACCATGAGTGAACAAACAGCATCAGAGGCAAAGATAGATGCTAACTTGTGGATGACTTGCCTGGTTAGTCAACAGCTGCAACAAAAGTGATAATCCAAGAAAGCACCGGAGAATATATAGGGCTTAGCAGAAAGTGCTGAGAAGCTGATTCACTGTATGGACAGCACACGCTTACGCACCACAGGCCACTGAAAAAACTTCTTTTTCACTGTCATTGAGGTTTTAATGGGACTTTGTTAATAGGTAAAAAGGTAAGAGGGTCTAGGATGACTCAGAAACTCCAAAACAGTGTTAGCAGCCAAAGAGAGCTGGCATACTGATGAAGCACAGGTACGTTTTTGCTGGACCTTTAAAGGTTACCTGTTTAAACTGGAGGGGTTTTTGTTGTACGTTGGTTTTGTTGTTGGTTTGTAGGGGTTTTTTTGTGGAATCTTCAATGAGGACACAGAAACAGTGTAAATTTATTGCAAGTGAAAAGTAATCCCTATCTCTTTAGCCTCTCCTGGGTACTAACCCTTCAGCTGTCCTAAGATTTAGACTCACAGATTTCATTTCCTATGCCCCAGACATTAGAGGAAGGCAAGAAGGTGAGATGAATAGACTCAAATATCTCCTAGAAATCAAACAGCTTCTGAAGCAGAGGTGCCGAAGTAAAACAAAATGTACTTTTGTTTCAGGGTTTTCTTGATTCATTAAAAACTGATATTCCCGGACAAAAGACCCTCTCACTAATTAAAGTTAGAAAGTGGTATTCAGGCACCAGCGGGCAGCATGAGAGTAGCCTCCTAAAGACATGCCAGCAAAGTACAAGGTTTTTTGTTCCTTATTTATTACCCAAATTTTACATCTTCTACGTATGAATAATCCCAGCACCTCCCATTCCCCGCTCTGTATTAAAATGAGATCATTAGTCCTTCACGCATGCGCAGTTCTTCTCTTGAATTGGGTTGGTGGTCTTGAAAGATGAAGTCAGGAACGTCTTCTTCACAGTAACCTTTTTACCTTCTTAATGTTGTCAGGCCTTTGTGACCTGCTGGTGCAGCCCCAGATCCCCTGCTTCTGATTAATTATTATGAAACCCAGGTGCTGTTCATGGTTCTATTGGTTTCAATTTGTTTTGATGACAGTTCATTTATTCTATTTCTTTCTATAAACAATACTTAAAATAAGTATATAATGGTAAGTAATACATCACCTAGTTCTAGTTCAAACATCTAATAATCATTAACTTATCTTTTGTTTTTCTACCTTGCATCCTAATCAATATAAATTGGTTCTAACCCTTAGCTAAAATTTTAACTCTTTAAAACTTTGACTCATTCTCAATACTAGCTTTTTTTTCTTTTCATTGTGGTCCCTCATTTCCCCACCTAGACAAAATGCAGCCATGACAACATGGAAATCCCCTGAGCAGCAGGGCTCTGATAATAAGATTATTCATGTTTAACGAAAATATTATGTCTGAAAAGACAGACTTTTTCTTTTGGTTTGCCCCAACTGAAACAGGAAAAAAGAAAAAAGAAAAAGATCAAAGTGATAGCCCACTCAATTATAAACAAGACAAATTTAAAGTGAGAAGGTGTCGTTTCTGAATAGTGACGAATTTGCACAGGGGAGCGTTTCTTTAATGACATTTCTGGCTGAAAATGAGGTCGAAATTACCTTGTGGGTTTTTAGAATAATATGATAAGGAAGATTATCAAGGAAAATGTTGAAATTCTCAATTAGTCTTTTCTAAAGCAAGCAAGGAGTAGGCCTTAGGGATAAGAAATCACCAGGACCCAATCTGACTAATTAAAATTTGGCTACAATGTACTTTGGTCAAGCACAGAAAATTTGGCATGAGAGATAAGAACAAATAACTTCTAAAGTCCCCCCAGCTGCCTCAGAAAGAGGGAATTTCTTGAAGGGATACCATGTGAATTTGGCAGTGACTCAAACAGTTCTGTAAAAGAAGTCAGGCTGTTGAGCAAGGGTCAGTCAGCCCACAGTGGTGCCACCTCCAGTGGCTCCATTGCCCCTGCACCATGTTCAGCTCCTGCTTTGTGTGGGTGGCCAGGCAGGTCCCTCTCCTGTTGGTGGGTGGAAGGTATCATAGAGGTCTGCTCAGCAAATATCTATCCTGCCTCACCCTGGGCTGTCTCTGAATTCAGTGGAGAGAAACAAATGCCTTTAGGGGTTTAGATTTCATCTTTTTAATGTCTGAGATGAGTCGTGCTCTTCCCTGGCCAGAGAGAAGCGAAGCACAGAGAGTCCTGACACAGCAATACACTCTGTAAGTGCCTACAGACTGGCCAAAGAGCCCAGACCCACTCTCCTGTACCTACCGAGGCTTAGTGCACCTGCAGGGAATGCTTCGGCAGGGAGCCGAAGGGAGGCTCCACGAGGGGGCCTTGATACAGATTTTGGAGATGTCCATCTTCCAGTCAGCCTTGCTAAACTCTTGTGGAAAGGGGGCCATTTCTTCCTATAAAAACTGGGCAGGGGAGCCCAGAAGCAGTGCCTTGACCACCCACTGCCCCCTGCCCAGGGCAGCAAGAGACACGGCAGGACAGTCCCTGATGTCCTGGAATGAAGGACACTTTTCTAGCTATGAGACCTGAGCTTTCTTCACTTCGGTGAGCATTTTGAATTATTTCCTTGCAAACAAAAAAGCTGGTGTGGCTTCCATATTGAGCCTCCTTATTATAGTGTCACCATTTTTCTGTTAGCTCGGGCACTGTCACCAACTTCGCCCTCAGTTTCCTTTACACCTCCAACCTGAAGCTTTCTTTGGTGCAGCCAGGGCTATGCCAGAGCTTGCTCTTCTGTTTCAGGCTCTCAGCTCACCTGTAGTTAGCCACATCAGTCAGCCCTGTGCATGGCCCTGCTTTATGCTCCAGTGTGCGTTGGTGTATTCAGCCACAGAAGGTGTGCAAAGGAAATATTTAAGACCTCTTTATCTTTCGCTTTCCACCTTTGCTTTATCCAAAGCCTGAAAAAAAGTGAGATGGGCCGCTTTCCTCTCAGGAGCCAGGTTTTGCAGGATTAGTCTTTTAAATCACAGGTTTTTCTGGGTCAGCACTGCCTTATGCAGGACTTCATAGAATCACAGAAGGTTTGGCTGAAAGGGGCCTTTGAAGATCACCTGTCCCAGTCTCGCTGCTATGGACAGGGACACCTCCCACCTTCCACTAGACCATGTTACTCAAAGCTCCATTCAGCCTAGCCTTGAACTCTTCCAGTGATGGGGCAGACACAGTTTCTCTGGGCAACCTCTGCCAGAGCTTCACCACCCTCACAGGGAAGAATTTCTTCTGTATGCCCAATCTAGATTTACCCTCTTTTAATTTAAAAACATTGCCTCTTGTTCTGTCACTACAGGCCTGGTAAATAATTTCTCTCCGTCTTTCTTATAAGCATCCTTTACATACTGAAAGGCCATGATAAAGTCTCCCCAGAGCCTTCTCTTCTCTGGGATGAACAACCTCAACTCTCTCAGCCTCTCTGTGCAGGAGACGTGTTCCAGCCCTCTCCTCATCTTACTGGCTTCCTCTGGACTTGATTCAACATGTCTGTGTCCTTCTTATCTTGGGGCTGAATGGAGTGCTCCAGGTAGGGTCTCACAAGAGTAAAGAATCACCTGCTGGCAGTGCTGCTTTTGATGCTAGTAGTTAGAGAATAAACAAAAGCAATCATACTTAATGTTTCATACCTGGAAGATTTTTCTCCCTTGGACCTCTGCACCTCTCCTGGGAGCCAAGCGGATGCCAGGACTAAGCCATGCTCTTAGGGAAACCAGCAGCACAAATCACATCAGCCGAGTCAGGAGCACAGTCCATGAAGTGTGCTCCCTTTTCACTGGGCTTTACCAGGTTTGCCCAAACGAGCTGGTGGGGCTGATCCAGAACGTGCTCAGCCCTGAAGCGGGAAGCTGTTTCACAGTAAAAGCTCAGCAATTATCTTCACTTTGGCTTCCTGCCCGCCGCCACCAGCGCTGCTGTGCGTAGGCATGTTTACATTTCCCCTCGCTGAGGTCCCGCTGGCAGGCTGTGGGGCTGCTCGGGGCCAGCTATAAAGGAGCGGCGCGGGTTTCGCACACACCCCCACTGCACACATGCAGCGTGCTCAGGATGGCACAGCCCAGTACAGTACTGAGCATTTTCGCCATGTTCCTTCACACCACTTTTGGGGAAAGTGGTTGCACCTCAGCAGACGGTGATGGTGAGTCATTTCATCTTCATCTTTCCACTCAAACGTATGATCTTGAAAAACCTCAGTTAAGAGCTCCAAAATGCAACTGTCTGGTTAAATACATTCATGATTTAACTTTCAGTCTCTCTTTAGTGCCAGTGCCTGAGGTGGAGCTGGGGGATACCTATTTAATTTAATTCCCAAATCTGCTGTCTTTATAACATTCAAATCCATATGAAATAAGGGAGACCATAGCTGTATGCGCAGAGAATGCAGGGCCAGACCTGTTAATCCTTGTGGTAGCTAGTGTTCATGTGGGGAGTTATGCCTGGGAACAGGGATAACTTTGCCCTTCTGCAGCCTGTGGTCACTCTGAGCTGCCATTAGAGAGAGGTGAGGTTCTGGCTTCTTTTGCTCTTGCAAGTCTCCTCCAAGTAAAATGTTTCAATGTAATTCAAACTTGGCCCGAATTGTTCCACATCAAAAGCCAAATTTTTATGTTTTCTTTAAGTGGTTTCATCAGCTGTATCTGGGATATAGTCCCAGTCTCTCTTGTAGCATGGCTGATGCAGCAGCTCAGCCAGGGGGTTCTCACGGCTCATCACTAACAGCATTCATCCCTTACTCAGCAAATAATAATAAATTAATAACAGTTCAAATTTATCCTTTTTGTAGACTTTATGATCTCAGAGAAGTGAAAATTATTTAGTAGCATCAAGATAAAATATAAAAACTTAATAAGCAGAAATAAAACCACTGTTCTAGGCTGCCATTCCTTTTCTCAACAGGGAGATGAAAAATTTGATTTAGAGAATCAGTCCCAGATCTGCTAAACTCCTATTTGTCTGATACTAAACAAACAGCAATGACAAGAGTTTGTGCCCTATGCCTGAAGGACATGAGCTATCACTGAGTTACTGGTAGTTTAGAGCTCCATTGTTTGGGAACAAAAGAGTTTTCAGTTTTTAGGAGGAGAATGGTTGTGTTCTTATGCTGTCTCTCAGTTAGGGAATCTCATTTTTTCCTGGGTGTATTTTAACACATGTATCTAGACAGTTGTACATACATACCTAAGTACATAGGATACGCATGCTGTGTGTTTTAATTAAAAGAAAACAGGGACTGGCTCAGAACTGCATCTAACCACCCTGGGGGTTTTATTTGTCATTTATTCATACAACTGGCAGCTGTTCAGAGCCAGCTTTGGAAAGCACCTATGGTGATGAATGTTCAATGCTAGTGATTTATTATTGGTGTCACTGAAATCTTCAGGGCTTCCCAAAACCAGATATGATCAGACCTTTGCTTGCTTTCTCACTAACGTGAGTAAATCATAATTTACTCAGACTTGCAGACAAACAGATTCAGAAAATCCCCACTGAGCAATTAGCAGCTTTTATGATTTCTTCATGAATCTCTTAGGTTTGGCCAACAAACTAAGTAATCCGTGGTAAAATCCCCTGTGATGGATGTTTGACTTTCACTGTTTGCCTCTCCAGCTCTCCCTGCCTCCTGACAAAGTGCCCATAGCCAACTCAGGCATGAAGTTGCCCTTACGGGCACTCTTATGGGCAGAGGAGGGAAGAGCTTATTTCAGCACCTGCCTCCATCTCCTCCTCTCTTCTGAGCATCAGAATGCCTCCCAGCTGCTGTCCCCCAGCTAGGCAGAAGTGGTGGAGATCCCCAAAAGGCCTCAGAGAGCTACAGGCAGAGCTAAGGAGGGCCAGGCAGGGAGGGTGCAGGCAGGCACGGGAGGCTGTGCCATCTCATGGGCAGGACACCTTCAGTGGTCCTCCTACCCACACTTGTATGGTTTGTTCAACTCAAATCTAAAGTAAAACAGGTTCTGCCGGAATCACATCAGTGACAGAGGTCTCACATTACTCTGTCCATGGAGACAGTCAGTGCTCAGCTGTGCCCTCAGTGTCACACATTGTTGTCGGTCCTGGTGGCTTTAGAGCATAAAGCTGAAGCACATCCTTAGCCTCTGCTAACACTCTTCTTTTTATAAAGGCTCCTGAGATTCCTATTGTGGTTTGAACCATCCTGCTGGATACTGTCCAAACCCAAGAGAGGACCATTTCTGTGAAGGACCTGCCATGGCTCTAGCTATGAGAGCAGTTTTTATCCCACTTCAGAATCACTCCTTCCCACGACCTGCCTTGATTTCAGCAGAGCCAGGTTCATGGCTCTGCCTGGTCTAGGCTTCTGAAGGCAAATATTACAATAGTCTTGTAAATTTTTAATTGAGTGAAGAGTCCTTAGCAGTATGAGTCATGTCAGACTCACCAAAACCATTCATATAGAAAACACATTTGTGCGTGATAGTTCTGAGGTTTAGGGCAGAAGTGAGGCTGAGACTACGTTCATACTTATGTCAGACAAAAAAATTAGTCAGCCCATGGAAAAACCATAGCAGAAATAGCATTTCAAGTTGCTTACTTAACACTGTTCCTGAGGTTTAATTATCATATATTCTATGGTTATTATGTTATTTCCATCAATAAGGAACCATATAACCACAATGCGAATGTTCAGCATCTAAGAGGTAAAGTCAGCTTTCCTTCCAGGTGTGGCACCAGATCTGCACTGCATTGGTGAAACCTTGAATGGCTGTTTGAACTGCATTTTGCAACCAGACTGATACAGAATTAATTCAAATTTCTGTAACTTTTCAGCAAATTAGTAGTGAATAGTTGATTTTTTTTTTTTTTTTATAAGCCACTTATTAATAGGATGGTTGTCAGGTTTTTGTGTTGATGAAAAATCTGGTATATATAGTTTGCATATACAGAGATCACCAAGCAGTCTCGTAGAAAGGAAGATTAGTCATCCTAATCTTTACATTTTAGTATTGCCTTGAGCATAAAGCAAGTCTCCTGGTAGTTGCAAGTAAAATGTTAAGAGAGGCTTATAATGTGACATATCTGTGCATGTCAGCTTTGGGTGTATATCTATGCAAAATACAGTAGGTTGTTTTCCATTTTTAACAGATTCATTTCAGCTTACTTGGTGTCCCCCAAATTTTGAATACGCATATATTTTCATGCACACACTTTTACCCACAAATACGAAATGCTATGTGGTACACATTTCTGTACAAGCATGTCGGCCCTTATGGCACAGGGGTGCACTAAACAAGACTGTCACCCCTGTGAAACTGCTGCAGGGCTTTTTCCAGAGCTGGGCTGACCTCTGTGTCTCTGTCTTGAATGTGGTGGTTAAATACAGCAGATTTGTACAGGATCTGTTCTGTCTGTGTCTGTGTCTGTGTCTGTGTCTGTCTGTATCTGTGTCTGTGTCTGTCTGTGTCTGTGTCTGTCTGTATCTCTGTTCGTGTCTCTGTGTGTCTGTCTGTGTCTGT
>VZTE01002993.1:0-21166 GCA_013397775.1 Eulacestoma nigropectus
ATGTGGCAGCATGGGATAGGTTAGGTAGTGAGTACTGTCATGTAAGGAAATACTGTGCCTTGAAGAAGTGTATAAAACCAGCTCGTTTCTTTGAATAAAAGATTCAGATTCCCTGCCGGTCTGGGTCCGTGTCCCAGTCGCTACAGATGGTGCCCTGCATCAGGAACTAGAGCTGTAGGTGAGCCACAGAGGACATGAGGGCTGGACAGTCCTCATTGGACCCGGCAAAGTCCGTGTTGCAATCACCAACACACATGTGTTTTATTGCCAACAGGTCTAAAGTGGTTACCTGCTCGTCTGGACAAACATTGACAGCCTCCAAGAAAATGAGGCCCAGTGAGACAAAAGATGACCTAACCACCATCCAGCCCTTGTGGCCAAGGCAGGAGCAGGGGTAGGGCTACCAGGAACAGGGCTGTGCCTGGAAGCTTACGGAGGCAGCCTGCCAACAGAGGCCTTGTGTCCCACTGCACCTACCATCATGTTATTGTGTTCCTGCTGACCTTCTTCAGCTATTCCCTGTTCCATGCTTCCAGAAAGACATTCGGTAATGTTAAAGTCAGCATTTCCAGCTAATGGACTCCCTCCTGCCTAAACAGCACAGCCTCTGAGCTTCAGCCATATGAGCTTTGGAACAGTAGCCATTTACTGCCAAGTGCAGAAGAAGCTTCAGCTCTCTCTCTGGGGACACTGGACACTATCTTTTTGTTTTCCTATGCTGTGGATCTCTTTGTCAGTGGCATGGTTGTTCTTGATGGGTTTTTATTGATTGTGATCTGTATTCCATGTATTTTATCCTGTGACCAGCAGATGACCAGTAACAGTCTTAATAAGACAATGGCTTTACAGGTGCAGACTGTTTTAGCATTAGGGTGCATGAACCCTCGTCATAAAAAAAACAAAAAAGGGGGAGATGTTGCATATAGGTAAAGCCTTATAAAATGAAGGCATTGTTGCCTTTGTAAAATCATGGCTCAGGCCTGCTACTTCAGCTAAGTAGAAAAGGACTAAAATATGGGAAAGATACATAGCTGAATTAGGGATAGAAAAACATGCTGCATGACTATTGCATGTTCACATCGTGGTGTGTGGTGGTTGGTTGAATTATGCTTGTTATGTTTTAAAACTATGCAAACAGATAACCAGCTAAGTGCTTAAAAAGGCCAGGTTTTTGCAATAAAGTGCTGATGCTTGCCACCATCTTTGGGCATCAGTATTTTGTGTCTACCGTCATAGCAGCACCTTTTACAAAATATTACTATTTTCCGTATTTCATCCATACAGATTTTGCATTTGTCCTTCATTTCTGCACTTGGCTCTTTCGCATTTGTCTTCTTCCCCATGTCACATAACTCTGGTGATGTAGACTTGCAACATTAAACAAGCTATCATTTTTCTATCCAACATTTCTTCAATAACCACCCCAGTTCATACAGAAATTCTTGTAATTAATCCTTATTTTAACAACCATAGCTGTGTCATCATTCAGTGTCTTCCAATCATATATTATCAACACATTCCCATGAAATCATTATCCATCCTATGGCATTAGAAAAATTATTTGCTATTTGGTATGTCCTGAGCTGTATCATAAAATAAACATATTTATCATAGTGTTTTCCTAGCAAGGTTCAGAATTATCTGTTTTAGAAAAATCCCCAGCCACCTGCATTTCAACACTAAATGCTGAGCAGCAAGTAGCCTACATGAGCTGAGTTTCTGCTGTGAATTTACTTTTTATTACAGCTCTGTGCACAGGAATTACTTACCGGGCTAAAACGCTACAGGTATAGGTTCAGCTGGAGTTTGGCAGAAAAATAGAGAAAGAAACAAAATAATGCACATCATGCAGTGTTCTGGGCAAATAATGCTGAGAAACTAAATACTTTATTAATTATTAAGGATTTTAAGTAGCTGACAATATTTTCAGAGAACTTTAGAGGATGCTAATTTCTCATATTTTGTCTAGCACTTTAGTCTGAGCACATGTAACCCATCCCTATGACAGGCTAGGCTGCCCGTGCAACTAGTGAACATTATGTCTCAGAACTACGTGGGAAATCTTTGGATCATTTCCATGCTCAATAACAATAGATTTCACACTAGCAGTAGAGGATTGCCATATTTACATTCTGTCCAAAGCTTTGCTGAATTCTGGATAAAGTCAGAAGATCTTGCCTAAGCTCCCTTGGGAAATTACAGGGCAAATTTTGCCCAAGATTCTTATTGCGTGCCTGGACTACAGTTTCATATCCAGTGATTATATTTTTAATAGAGGAATAGAAATGTTTCAAGTACTTCACAGTAGAAATGTAATACAAAATGTTGATATATGGAAGATGCAAATCTGATCCTGCAGAAATAAAGGATAATAAATATATATAAAAGCCAATATATTAAAGCACAAGTAAAACCAGCTAAATAGAAATCTATCACAGGAAACATCCTTGGTGTCTTCATGTCATCTTACTAGAATGCCAATTAGAGTCATCTATGTAAAACCTGCTTTTGTTCAAACATGCAATGTTGGTTAAAAAATCTGTATATTAGTAAAAATAGAAACAGCAGATAATAACAGGAACAGTTACCGTATTTATTAGTAAGCAAGTTCCCCAACTGACTAGTGGCAATGTCTAAATTTGCAAAAATATGTTATTAAAATATTCTGTCAGTCTTTTACAGCAAAATGATTTGTGCCTATACTAGATTTGCTAAATGTTTAGTTAGGGATTCAAATTGCCTTGGCTATATCTTATAGTAAATCAATATGCATGTTTTAAATTTCTGACAGAGTGTATATAACCAGTTATTCTTTCCCTCTTGCACTAACCCTGCTGCTCTTGAAGAATATAGGAAATCAGAGTATAGCATTATCATTCTCTCCTTTTCATTGTATTTTTCAAAATGCAAACTGATGAGACTCAATAGGCAGATGTATGAAGACTGAAAAGCATTTTCCAATCAGTAAAAGAAATATTTCCTTCTGTACCAAATTAACCTCTAATCCACAAATTCCCCCCAGTTGCTAGTAAGAAAGCCTGGAGTTTTGTTTCACATTCAGTAATTTCTAGAACACCAAGATTATCAGAGTATACAAGACATCACAGGAAGCAGAACACAACACTACTCTTGCCATCAGTTTATAGGATCATACTATCAACCTCAGCAAATCAATGGGCTTCCTGTATATGAATGTCATGAGACGTAATCTGTAAGGGAGCTTAAACTGACTTCTCCTTGATCTCCATGTAATTTCTTCTTCTTCATAAACCAAACCTGGCTTTCTATTCTTTCATGTTATTGCAATGCTGGGAAAACATCCTGGAAAGAGTCAGAAGGTGGCATGGAAATCTCTGTATTCTCCTTTCACATATAACTTCCAGAATTTCTGAAATAAAATCCAAGTATTGACAAGCACCATCCACTAATGGGGTTCAAATGGTTTTAGAAAAGGTGGAAAATCATGAATCTGCTCGGGAGCATCAGCAAAGCCAGGAACAGAAATAACATGCTTGAGTTTACATTTAGCAACTGGGCCTCAGGCAGTCACAGTTAATGCTACTGTTCTTTCCACTGTGAATTCATTCACACTGTGGCAGGAGTTTTGGACTCATCTAGATAGCTATATGGACTCATCACATCAGCTCTTGTAGCTCTTTTCCAGAGTCTTGATTGTCATACAGAGAATATTCTAACAAATTTCCCAAAAATAGTATAGCCATACCTGATACTGAATGCTAGCATTAGGAAGTCTAAAATGGAAAATAGAAATGAGTTCTTGCATGGGAATAACAGATATATAAGGGGATGGTTCTTGAGTGAACAGGGATATGCTACAGATGTATCTACAGTAAGGCAAAAAAATCAGCCTTATTTCTGTTGCATTAAAAATGTGTTAATTAATATACTTAATATCTATTAAATATATGTGTGTGTACAAAAGCTCTTTCAGATAGAGGTGGAAGGATTAATTTTTTGGCATCCCTTCAAATTACAAAGCTAAAGCACAGTTATTTGGTAATTACAATTGTAGAGTAGTAACACTTTTTATTACTACCAGTTACCACTAATTTCCTGATTGTATTATTGTGTGCCTAATTATGGTGTAATTACAACAGAGTTAATTTGTAACATTAATGCACTCAGTAAAAGTATTACAATGAGAAAAGACCATGAATAATACACTTACGAAGTGAATTACCCAGTAATGTTAATTAGTTCTAGTTAGTTATTGAAATGGACCTTGCAGGGCAATTCTGCTGTAACTACACTGCAATGGAAATACCTCTATTGTAAACCATAGGAATGTTTTGTCAAGGCTTGAATGGATTCCACTGAAAATAAATAATGCTCTTAAACTCTGAAAATACCAGTTGAAGCCATGTGTACAAAATTCTTCAAAATGTCAATGCAACTCCACACAAGTAAAATGAAGGAACAAACAACAACCACAACCACAGATAAAAGTTCCAGATATTCTTGTTGGACAGGTAGGTGATCTTGACCAGAGATGCCCAAATTAAATTCTTTTAGGAAGTGAAATCAAGGCATTCTCATAGGATTGAAGCCTCACAAATGTTGCCAGTGCTGACTACCCCGGCAAACTCCTTCACATTCCCCATCTCCGTCAGGTACCCTGTGCTAATCAAGGTTGTGTCAAGCAGAGAACATAAGGAGGTATCTGGGGCCTTGGACACACCACCTCTTCCCCCAAGCCTCACAGCAGGACGTCATGTCCACCCCATGGTGTGACACCTGACCTGGCTTCAGCACTGGGCAGGTGCAGAACACATCGAGGCTTCCTCTCCTGTTCTCCCTTCCTCCCTCCCTTCCATGCTGGAGACAACCTCCAAAGGGGCACAGATAGATGCCCATCCTGGCCCAATTCCATATCTCTCTGCCTTGTGCCAGCCACTGCCAAGCCTGGATGACGCCTTTTCCACCCAAAGGCACGTCCTCCCATTGCCAGGGCCCTTGGCTAAGCCTGGCACCAGGGCATATTTCCCCAGCACCCTTCCACCCAATGGAGATGGACGGTCTGGGGAAGCTAAGGAGTGAAGGCAGGAAAGCAGAGCAGCCTTTTGGGCTGGATGTGCCACAGGGCTGCTGCTGCTGCTGCTTTCCAGATTAGCATATTTCCCACTGCAATTATTTACAAATCAGAGCATTCCTCTTCATACCAGTCAAAACTTTGTGAAGAAATGTCAGATCACTACAGAGCTTTTTCTGTGTTCTTAGCGTATTAGAACAAAAGTGCAAAAATACAGATAAATTGCAGCTTCAAAAAGTTTGAAGTCATCTAAGAACATCTGTTCACAATTTGAAAATAAAATGTTCAGATTCATAAATGTGTTTTCTGTGATCTACTAAGCTACATTGCATGGTCTTAAGGCACTCCCATTGTGCTGCAAGATTTTCCTAGTTAGCTTTGTACTCCATGAAAGATGGAGTGTATATAACCAGTTATTCTTTCCTTCTTGCACTAACTCACACACAGCGTACTCACACACAGTGAGTCAGTCAATGTGTTCACTAACTTGTTATTCAAATTATCCTACTCATTTCTCCAGATCTATGACTCCCCCAAGTGCTTTGTCTCGTTTCAGACAGAGCGGGAGGCAATTGAGAATTTAGGCAAGCAAATATTCCCCCAAAACTCCCATAGAGCAATCAAAGGGTTTCAGATTCCTTTTGGTGATTTATGTACACAATATTTCAGTACTGAGACATTCAGTGTTGCAAAAAACAAGGTCTTGCTCTGTTTCTCTTTGTATTAAATTTCTCATTGATGAAAGAGGGATATGGAATATAGTTATTAATGCAAGTGGGATTCTCAAAAACATATCAAAGAAGGATAGGGTCTGAGGGGATGGAATGAGAAAGGAAGTATTTTTATTTTCTGCCTCGTAAGAAAATTACTATTTACATTCTTGACCAGATCAGTCATTTGGGTATACTGGATTTATCCATTATCTAGCACTACCTCTTTTATACTTCTTACAGAAATATTCCAAGTACCCCCACTGAACTGCATCATCTGTGTTTGTTTCTTAGTTTCAGTCAGAGTCCTATGTTATATATCAAACAGAAGACACTGAAAAGCTTTGACGTATCACGCGGACATGAAAAATGAGGAGACAGACATAGTTTCTTGCTATATCTGTCCTTTCGACTAAAAGCTTTGAGACTCTGACTGTAAATGTAAGATATTCTTCATTATACTGTGTCTAAAAGAAATGTGCACTGAAATCCAAAATTATTTCAGCAAAAGCAACTGATTTATTAAACTCTCAGCCAGAAAAAAAAACCGATGAAACTGTTTTGAATTCCTTAACAGCTTGTGTTCCAGATGCTACTTTTTCAGCACTTTTTCTTGCATGTTTTAATAGCTAGATAGCACATCATATTTTCTTTTCACTTTAAATTAGGATAAATTTGAGGTAGGTTTCATTTTTTAAGAAACTAGTTTCTTCTGCAGTCCAGAGCACCAGTTTAAAATCTTCAGTTGAAATCTGTCCGCAGTTGTAGGCTAGAGACAAGCTGCCTTTAGTTTCCTCAACTCATTTATGATTTAGAAAGGTGTAAGAGAAAAAGGGTGGAATCAGACTGCAGAACTTCTGTGCAGTTCTCATACATGTCAGTTTTTTACCAAAAAAACCCCAACAATAAAATGTAAATTACAAATTTTAAAAAAAAAATTAAATGCTTTAATATTAATTTTGAAAACAAAAAAGATCTTTTTGGACATATTTACAATTATGACTATTTATGTCATTTTCACACAGAGGAACTGAATACAAGACTTGCATATTTCAGAGAAAGCTATGTTTGAAAAACAGGATATTGTAAATCATTTTAATTTTTAATAAATTTTAAGGACCAATCATCAAAATCCCAATTATGATAAAAATAAATTTTGAGAATTGACTTTGCCTACATTTTTTTGATTATTGTTTCCCAATCTTCATCTTAACCTTTGTTTTTAAATGGCCTTGTGTCTGGACCATTGTTATGCAACTGCAGCCCAGGAGCCACAAGCTCTGCTCTGGTCAGCTAGATGAGCCTGGAAAAGAGCTGTAACACTGGATCCTTCTGGTGAGACCAGCAGCTCTCCCTGAGCTGGTGCAGAACATCTTGCAGTTCTTTTCTCAGTATTATTTAATAATAATAATAATAATAATAATAATAATGTAGGACTGCAATACTGTGTCAACCATCCCCTGCCATCAAGTGCGCCATTTTCATCTTTGAAGGAGTTGGATGTGAGAATCCATGTCGTAATTTCTAACAATTTTACCACGAGGTTTTTGTCAAGTGGATGTTTTCTCAGAATTCCTGGTGCTGTAAGCAGGAAAATTAAAAAGGGAAATATTAATTTTAATGATTATTCCAAGCTTTAAGAGAGAAAGTATGTGTCTAAGTACATCTGAAAATGCTTAAAATTAAAAGCAAGATTATTTTTATATTTTTAAACATACTATTCATTATATGTATGTGTGTGACTTTGAGCTTTTTTCTTTTTTTCCTCTTTCCTTCCCTTTTAAGGTTTTGGATTAGTAACAGCAAAACTCATCTAAACTTCATTGTGTTCAACTATATATGTAAACTGTAATTTCTCCCTTAAAGATCTTCAGAGTTTTCTCTGCCATGTATCAAGTGTTTTTAAATGCTTCAAAAACATTTAATATATTCAAAAGTAAAAAAAACCCAAACAACTAGTATAATTCTATTAATGTTGAGACATCAACTAAAAATCACAGACCAGATTTGCTTTACTGTCAAGATTTAGCCAAGTTGTCTTAGCATCAGTGCT
Organism: Eulacestoma nigropectus; assembly: GCA_013397775.1. Taxonomy (NCBI): domain Eukaryota; kingdom Metazoa; phylum Chordata; class Aves; order Passeriformes; genus Eulacestoma; species Eulacestoma nigropectus. Next base: position 7,814 of record VZTE01002993.1, read on the forward strand.
AAATGCCTGTGCCCACCACACAGAATTTTTCAGACCTTCTGTAAATTTAAACCTCATCAAATTCATAGATTCTGAATCATTAATTTGAGCATTACCAAATAAATACTTTGAATTTATACTACTCTAGATTATTATATATATAATTTATACTACTCTAGATTAATTTATTTTTTCAAATAGTGGCAGTGAATGTTAGGAGTTTCATGAAAACACAAGGTGAATTACTATTGCTGAGATCCTTTCTCTAGAGAATCAAATAGTAAAAACAAACAAGACATAAACCACCACCAAAAAAAACCAAGGAGTTGAATCAGATCTGTTAAGAGTATAAAGTGTGCAAAGATGGAAAATACGGCTGCCATACTAATCTTGTTGCTGTAGTTACAGCTCATTTCAGCCAAAGAATCAGAACACCTCATATTTTTAAGAGGTTGCCAACTGAAAGCTAAGCAAATGTGGTTACCAAAAACTAACATGAGCGGAAGCTGTAATACCCTAATTCAAGAAGAGTGAAGACCTGAAGGATTAGAAGATAAGCAAGAAAGTGTTCTACAGAAGAACAGCAACTTTTTAAAGTGTGTTTTCATATTAACGATGAACTCAGAGCAAAGTACAAATAGAATAACTCATTAAAATATCAGAAGATTTTTCTTGATCCAGCATTATACAGTTTGACTCTCCCTCTCACGGATATCAAGGAAGTAAAATTAAAGAAAACAGCACAGAAAAGCAAGTTGAGTTATGCAGGCAGTGTATAGTGCAGATATACAAAATGAACAAGCAGCAACTCCAAGAACTTGACATTTTATCATTAAAAGCTATTATGTTTTCATTGATTTAATGGAGCTCTTCTGATTTACCCCAGATGAAAAAGTAACCTTTATTCCTTTAAATATTTGGTTTAATTTCTCTTACTGGAAATATTTCGGCAAATTACAACTACAAGGTGGGAGTAAGGTCAAATAAGGAAGAACAAGAGTTTTTCACATCTCACTCCTTAGTACACAATTAATTTTAAGGGTCTTTGAATACTGAACTATATTGTATCTGATAAAAGAGAAAAGTTCACCTCAAGTCTTCTCAGTTTTAGCTTAAACATGGAAATACTGGTACACACTGCCCACACACCACACAAGTCACTTATTTCCCACTAGCTGATATTGATTAAAAGGAGTTTTTTGGTTGCTTCTGGCAAGGTCATTAGACAGCTTGATGATCATAAATAACTCCAGTGTCTATATGTAAACTTCAAGCACAGACCACCTTTAAGCTAACTAGAGTTAACCCGATTTCTGTCAGCAGAACAAGTGTGTATCATATAAAGCACATATTTAAGTGCTCTTGCTAAATGGCGGACTAGTTAAGATACAGTGAAGAGAAATAAAGGCACTCAAATAAGCTAGACAAATTTTCACTCATTCTGAATTCTCTACATCTACAGTGTTCACCTCTAACAAAATCTAAAATTAGTCATATACTTAATGTTATGAAAATAACCTGTAATTGTGTAAAGGATAGATACACATATATGTGATATGTATATTCAGTGCTCAGTAAAATTAAGCTGAAGATTCTGTGAAACAAAACTAAAAAAATGTAGAGTTACAATTTTCACAGAAATATCCTGTTCTGACATTTTACATATCCACATTAAGACGGATAAGATTTTTTTATTATATAATTGCAGAGTGATGAGTGTTGCCAGGCACAGCAGCGCGGCAGATAAGTAATAATGCTAGATTATTTGACCTTTCTTCTAACACATCCCAGATTCTATAAAATTTTTCACTTAGCAGAAAGATGTGCTGTTAAAGGAATACAAGAATTTGGGTTTGTTACCGTCAAACTGTAAGATCTCCTGATTTCTCTACTACATATTTTTATGAAATAGTAATGGGAAAATCTACCTAAAATGAAATTAAAGAAATTCTATTGCAATACAAACCTAGAAAGCAAATGGTGCAACACAAAAATTGCAGAAGTTTGGCGGTTTTTATTATGGCTTGCTATGAAAACATTCCCTTTCGCTTTGTATTAGATGCATCCAACAACAGAAAAAACCAGAACACTAGAGATGTTGAGATTTCCACCCTGGCTGATTTTTTGCCTATATACAACTGCAACAGACACCTTTGCCTTCTCAAAACTGTGATGAAAGCTTGCAATTACTGTGTTCAGAGGTCTTCTTTCAGTTAGGATTTATCATCCCTTACTCACAAGCCTCAAAATGTACAAGCAATATAAACAACATAATTATGACTGAATGGAATGAAAGTTGGGGTTTTTTTTTGGTTGAGGTGTGGTTGCTTCTTCAGTATTACTGGCATGTAACTCACAATGGAAAATATATATTCTGAAATTCTTTCTTTTCCTTGTACCTCTTCTTCTTAGTGCTGAGAAAATTAATTATCATTAGCATGATTAGATAAAACCCAAGTTATCAGGACGTGGAACTTCAAGTACTCAGACAAATGCAATTTGAATTACACAATTTAAATGGAATATTTCCAATTATAGTTGTTATATAAAGTATGAGATACTTATGGTGCATTAAAAAATACTGCTTTCTATCTGTGTGTTTTATTTTCTGCAGCAGTTACTGTTAAATTCAGACTACAAGCCCATTATCCATAGTCTATTCATCCACCCATAGCAAAGTTAAAATATTAGAGTGCTTTTAAGCAGCCCCACAGTGTGTGAAGATAGGCTGCATCACAGAAGATATATAGCTGCTTTTTATTATGATTGCATACAGTTACAGTAGCAACCTACCACCAAACTTCATGAAACAGCATAAAAACAGTATAAAATTTAATCTGTGACCTTCATAGATGTGTAGCTAAGATTCTCTGGTGTTGCGGACTAGTGTCGTGGGTGCTGCAACCTTCCCAAGAGCATCTCCAGGGTAAAAGGATAGCTCAGGGAAAAATAAGCAGCTGCTGACAATGAGAGACACAGGAAGGGTCGCCGTTTGGAGTTCCACAGGGAGATTTATTTCTACCACACGTGAAGGGATCCAGGGACAACGACGGGGAAAATAGGAGGGTTAGGGGGTTATAACTGGAGAGAAACAGGGGTGGAGCAAGGGGATCAGACCAATGGCCTGGGGGCAGAGGGGCAGAGAATAGGCGGGGCCAGGGTGTACAGTCCAATGGGAAGACAACTAGGGAGTGGACAGAGATCAAGGGCCAATGGATGTCGAGGCATGGGAGAATGTTCTGGAAAGGGATACATATAATGTATAAAAGGGAGGGAAGGCCAATAGGCCAACCAGGGGTACAGACTTGGGATATATTAACATAACAGAGCAAGGCACCATGGGAGAGGCCCTTCACATCTCCGTGACCTGGAGGTTGGTTCTAGGCTTCTGCCTCCAAAGGGGACCTTCATCCCCTTTGCCCTGCGGCTCCTGGGCCACCACACTCTGGTGAGGGGTTGGTGTGACTTTGTGACCCAGACCACTACATTACAGAGACCAGGGTCTGCCTTAAAACTCTGCTTTGCTCTCAGTTCTCTCCTATATGCTCTGAATTTGCTGTGGGGTGACGCTATGTGGCAGGTGATGTAAACCAGCAACAATCAACAGCCAAAAGTACAGGTGGAAGAGTAAAGTGTCACAGAATTGACTAAGCACTGCGTTTCAGAGCTGGATGTGCTTGCACGAGCATCTCTGGTCAGAACTGAATGTCCATACCATGTCACCCTCAGTCTACATCCTGACGCTAGTGAAGGTTTCACTCAGCAGAGAATGATAGTACGTATTCTGGGGCTCAATGCTTATAAAGTATTACTCCCACTCCCTTTTCACAAACAAAAATTGATCAGTTCCCAAAAACTGTAAACAATCTCAAATAGGGAAGAACCAGGTACAAGAAGACACAGTATTACTTCAGAATCATAAAATCATTGAAGTTGGAAAAGATCACCGAGTTCATTGAGTCCAGCCTGTGACCAATCACCACCACACCACCATATGAACTAAAGCAGAGCACTAAGCACCATGTCCAGTCATTTCTGAGCCTGATCCCCACCTGGCTACACCCTCTTTTCAGGGAGTTGTAGAGTCAGAAGGTCCCCACTGAGCCTCCTTTTCTCCAGGATGAGCCCCCCAGCTCCCTCAGCCACTCCTCATCATATTTGTGCTCCAGATCCCTTATCAGCTCCATTGCCCTTCTCTAGACATGCTCCAGCATCTTAATGTCCTTCCAGAATTGAGGGGCCCAGAACTGAACACAGGATTCGAGATGTGGCCTCACCACTGCCTAGCACAAGGAACAATCACTACCCTGGCCCTGCTGCCACGCTATTCCTGATACAGGCCAGGATGACATTGGGTACCCTGGCCACCTGCGCACACAGCTCTCTTCCTTCTTGCAGAGTCACTCATAAGATCTGAGTTCTGAAGAGAAAGATTAGGCTATGACTCTCTGCATTTTCTTTATGGATTCCTGGTTGTTGCAATATCTGGCTGAGTCACCATAGTAAAATTTTTTAAAAATTACAATTTTCATATTTGGATTGAAAAGTTTTAAGATGCAAGAAAGAAAATTAATGTAAAACATTTTGTCTGTTACCACTGGGAAATCTGATGCACAAAAAAGAATTACAGCCATGCAATCCTTCCTAAAAATGAAAGTGTAGTATGAAATATGCCCATAGGAAATCTTTAAAATACTGTTTGCTATCTGTAAAGTCAGTATTTATGTGTTCTTTGAAAAGCCATAGTCTTTACTCTGAGTTTAATATTTTTAGATGCAAATGAATTTGTACACACCTCTTGCATAACTATGTGCTCCATTAGGTCCCAAGTGGGCAGAATTCTGAATTCTAATTGGATGGCATTAATTATCTTCTGCCAGGAATACACAATATTCTAAAAGGTTTACTCTATCATTTAGTGTACTCCCAAACCTAATTCTCAATCAAATCATTGCTATCACCAAGTCACTCAGTATTTCATTTGTTAAGGTTTACTTTGGAGTTATCTATATATTGATAAAAGTGAGCAAGTACTGAACTCTGCGGTTGCACCTCAGATGAGGCAATGCAGACCAGACAGACACAAGAGAAAGCATGAGATTATCACAGTCTGCTGATGGTGAATAAAACGTGTCTCTGTATAATCAAGACCAGGGACTAAAATTACCCTACAAGAAAAAATTTAAGGAAATGTAAAAGGGGGCATGAGACTGAAAGAGGCTTCTAAGAATTAAAAACTAAGGGAATAAGAGCTGCAAGGCATAGCAGTGAAACAGAGGGAGGCGCTGATCCCTAACCATGGGTAATGAGATCAAAAAATCAATCCCATGAATTGGGTGATCCTTACTTAGCATTTGTATTAAAATAACATCCAAACCTTCAAGGATAGAATCTAGGACAGCTATTGCATTACTTAGATACCCTTGCCATTAGAAAGTTTGTCACAATGTCTAATTTGAGCTCAGTAGTTGTCACGTTGTTGGCAAAACAGTTTCAGCTTAAGCAATTTTATTCAATTATTTTATTGCCAATTAATATAAACTTAATTTCTGACTTGGGTATTGGGGGGAAAAAAAAAGAAGACAATTAAAATCTTCCTAGGCTCAACTTGCCCTGCTGTCACCATGTTACACTCAGATACACTCCCAGTCCCCTTGGCGAGGTATCTTTCTAATGGTTTCTCATGGCTTTTATATATTTATAAACTTAGAGTGATATTGGTGGTTTTCTACAAGTTTTTTATGAAGCCATTCATTGTGATCTCAAGCTCTTACTCCACAGAACCGTTGTGAATTAATCCCTATCTTGATTCTGCAAACTATTTTGTTAGGAGTGCAATGTCAGGTTACATTACATCTATCCCATTTCTCCAAGCTGTCAACATAATTCTAAAATGTCATTTTATAGTACTTGCAACCAATCCTGCTGTATTTCCAGGCAGTCTCCCCCGTCACTTGGATCTTTCCTAGAAATGGTGACTAGTGTTGTTGATGGCTTAAATTCTCAACTACATTGATTCCGGAAATCACCACTTCATATAATTTCTTTTTGTTTCTCTTCCTCTGAAAAGCCGAGCATGCCTTTTTTTTTTTTTTTTTTTAAAGTCTATTCTCTCCATTACGTGCAGTAAAACACCCTTCTGATTGCATACACTATAGCAAAAACTTGAGGAAAATATTTGAAAATATTTAGTTCCAAGTAGCAGTAAGGCATTGGTTAGAGAAGTGCTAACAATACAAAATGAGGACAATAAGAGTTACAGTCCCCCCTTATCCCAGCTGCCCCGGAGACACTGGGGTCAGCCATACAGGATACAAGCTGTGACACTTTCTGTGCCTTAAATTATGTCTCCCCTGATGGGGGAGACCCCAGAGTCTTCACCAGTAGTCCGAGAGATGAACGGGACCTTCAGCTTTCAGATAGTTGTTTATTTAAGCCTTATCAGAGAGATACAGCTACTAATGTGACCCAGACATAGCACAAAGCAGAGAATGCAAGGAAAGCCAAATTACTAAGATTCCACAGCCTTTTTGAAGGTAAATTACCCAATGAAAACTTAAAACGAAAGATATTTTCTTTTTTCCACCAATATTCAATAGATCGCTTTTTCACGTAGACAGAAACTGCGGAATTCTTTACCCAATCATCCTGAACTATTTTTGCCGCAGAATATGGACTACTAGAAGAAGAAGAAAGAGGGCTGGAAAACAGTAACTATCTTCCATCTTGGAGTTTTTACTTTTTATCTATTTACTATATTAACAAACCCAAAACCTCTAAATTCTTCACCTTGTGACAATCTTACATAATATTCTATCATCTAGTTCACACCAATGTGGATTCTAATTCTTCCCAGAGAGTAGGCAATTTTCTCCATGGACAAAGGTCAAAAACAGTGTTGTCCAGGGGGGTAGAACCCTTCAAAACAGGCAGAGAAATATTCTCTGTACTCTGGATTCCCACAAGGCTGTACACCCTCTCAGAGCCTGCACTCCATCAGAGGCCACTGCTTGTGTGTCATGCCTTGAAGACTTGGAACAAATGCAGATGTTCTGCTGGATAATTTTCAAGACAAAAGAGAGCAAAACCATTTAGGAAGCTTTTTTTTTCTTGCTAAAAAGAATTATCTGATTTTAAATAAAGAGGGAAAAATACCAGAAAGGGATGTTCTTGGTGGCCGTATTTCAAGACATAATCCCACTTGCAAAATAAAACTTTAAATTCAAGTATCCTTTTCAGACTGATAAGGAAATCTTCCATAATCATAGGCCTATGCAGAAAAGAGTAATCCATATTAAATGCTCCATAAACCCCTTACTGTATCACATCATAGTTCATCAGAAAACCCACTCCAAGTGGCTAAACTCCAAGTTAGGAAGAGCAAGGCTATCAGTAACAACTTTTCACATCCTTCTGCTGTGGAGAGCATACCATCACTGATGCTACGCTCAGGTTCCCTGCCAACCCAGGGGCTACCCTGACAAGGAATGTTGTTTTTTGTCTCTCTCTTATTCATACACACACACACTCCTTTCAGATCCTCAACCAAAACACCTTTCTAATCATTCTTCTCCAAGTTAAATATCTTTGCAGAAATGTTTCCGGTCTGGCCTGATTTAAGGCTTTTTTTTTTTTTTTTAATGTTTTTAAAGAGAAAAAAAATGTATGAGGATGTATTTCAGTCTTGTGACGTTTTTCCCTCACCTGTTGATTTTCAGTTATTTATATGTTTCAATGTACTTTTCTACAGGTCATATACAATGTATATCATCTTGTTCTCAAATACAGGTTTCATTATTAAAGCATTCATCACAACTTATTAAACAAGAGCTTATTGGACATTAACTGCATGGACTTCTAGGCAGAGGGAAGATAAAAATGCTTTATTATCATGTTGTTAGCAGCATTTCATTTCCAACTGTTAGACTTTCATTCATGTCTGCTAATGTAATAAAACTAATCCTGTAATTTTAGTTGCTTATTTTTTTATTAATGACAGTATGATTTCTTAGCTATGCTGTTGTTCATTTAATGGGAAAAAAATTTGTCTCCCCCTGTGAAAGTCAGCGAGAGAAGCAGATTCGATTTTTGCTACACTAAAAAGTTGTCTTTTCTATTTCCTTTCAGCCCACTGAGAGCTGAAATGAAAAGAGCTGACTGACAGCTGCCTACCAGGCTGTGCACATCCCTAATTACAGCTGCTCTACAGGGTTATGCACATGCTTACACACCTGACTGCAAGGTCTCAGATCATGATTTTTCTTACATATATAAATCAATATAGTCTTTTTCAAGTTTGAATCTTTACAGCAGGCAATGTAAACCTTGAGACTGCAAAAAAGGAACGCTCTCTGGCTGCTACTAACAACAAGAATTCAAAAGCAATTGAATAAAATTTAGGAAAATATTTGCCCTTTCTTCTTTATGTCCCTGCCTTGATTTGAAAGACAGGTGTCTGCTAAGGAAGGCAGGAGCCTCCCTTGAAATGGAAAATGTAACCCCCTTCCCTCCGAATGATCATAATTTTGAAATTAAGGGGCTTTCAGGCAAAGATATGAGGAACAGGAATAACAGTTCTTTACATATATATATATATATATAAAATATATAAAACAAGGCAAACAAACAACAATAACTATGGCAGTAATAACAAACAGAACCAGTAACCCAGTGACTGCCTTCTCGGCTGCAGGCACTTTCCCCTTTGGTGCAGTGTCGGTCACAGCCGCCAGGGGCGCTGGTGGCTCCCGATGGGCAGGGCAGGTGCGATGATTCCTCCGTGGCTGCAGGGGGCGCTCCGGAGCGAGCTCGNATCTCAGCCGAGCCGGGAAGAGATAGAAGAAGGGCTTCACAAACCCCCAGGGGCAGCCGATCCTGGTGCCCCAGCAGGATCCTCGGGAACAGCAGGCTGGAACAGCAGGGAGGAATACAAAATCCCAGGTGGTAGGCGAGATGTATCAAACTCCGGAGCTGCAGCGGGAAGCCCGCAACGTCTCAGCAGGCAGGGAGTGCGGGGCTACAGTGTAGCGAAGGCTCGGAGCAGCGGCAAAGGAACGGCGGGGGCAGGGCAGCCGTGGCCCGGCTCCCAGCAGGGCAGGGAAAGGCGGGCTTGGGATCCCAGGGTTTTCCGCTAGAAGGAAGGCAGCAGAAGGCAGAACCTCGCAGCGGCGACGAATTCTCCCCACAGCGACCGCAGCTTCTCTCCCCTCCGAACGCCGAGAGAGCAAGAGAGCTAGGGGCTGCACCCAACCCCTTTTTCCCGGTCCAGATCTTGCGGCATCTCTGCCCTACACGAGAAAACCCCAGGTAAAAGAGGGTAGCCAGCTGGACCCCTCCCCCTGCGGCCAGGTCTTTTTGGCTCTCTTAAGTATCCAGTCATTATTGTCTCCTAGCAACACGTATGGGGAAAATTCTTTAAGAGAAAAAGAAAAACAAAATGAGAACTCCTAAAACCCCAACAGTCCCATTCATTTTTCAGATCATCTGTTCTTTTTTCTCCTACCTTATATTTTATTATTTCAGTCAACCCACACAGGAAGGCTACTTTTAGCACAGGTGTGCCGATTTGCAGATTTTAACTCTGAGCTGAGTTACAGACCACGAGGAAGTGATATCAGCCACATAAAAAAAATGTTTCTCGCTCCTACTCCTGCTGGGTCAGGGAAAAGGCAATTGCTTTCCTTTCTCAGTTGACTTACTCTGTTGCTGGACTGGAAGAAGGAAATGCCGTTTCCTCTATTCCACAAAACACAAGATGTGAAATTCCAAAGGATGGAGGAAACAAGTGCTGGCATTATTAAAACAGAAGGAAAAATTAGTAAGTTGCATCAAACAAAGTAGTCTGATGAACACACACTGTGAGGAAGAAGTCTCACTGCAGGTGGAAATGCTGCTTGCCTTATGTCAAGTAGAATAGACCACCTGAAACCTCAGAAGAGTCAGACAGTTAATTGAAGCTGAACTCTAGGAAATATTGTGTCCAAATAAGATTACTTGGGCTTTTGGGGAACTGTAGAAGTTTTGCCCAGTTTTAGCTACAATTCTCTGAAAAGTTAGCTTCAAAGCAATATACAAACACAGTGCAACAATGCGTCAAACTCTGTAAAATATTATCCTGTCTACTAACAATAGCAAGAAGCTTGTTGGGAAGAATTGCTTTGTCCTTGTTTGCTAACATTGTTTTGCTTCCTCCATATGCCTTTGATTTGAATTCACCCCAAACCTCAAAGGTATTCCACGTTTTGATCCAAGCGCAAATGGTCATGCTCAAAGGCTTACTGTGGATTCCAGTTGAGTTTCCTTCAATATATAATGCTTGTGAGAAACAAAGTCAAAGCTTAGTGAGGTTTAAAGGTTTACATTTTATCATTAGAATGGTTGTATTTAGAGGTAATCTGCTATGAAGTGAATGTACAGTAAACAGTTTCATATGGAAGACATGAAACTATTTCTAATAATTAGTCCTTCACCTCACTTTTTACTTGAAATTATAATTTCAGAAGTATTCCTATTCCTCCTCTCTTATGTAAAAAGGCAAATTCACACAGGATCTTTTTTATAATATTATTACTTTTTCCTTATTTTGTCCACCCCAGACTCGAATAGTGTACTGATCACAACTTCTGTATAGGAAATTTTTGTTTCCTTTTATTTCTTATCTATCTCTATAAATCTGTTATCCTTTATTAGCAATCACCCAGCTATGAACTAAATAGCTTTTTTATGTAGTTCCTCAAGGTAAATACCATTTTCTCTAGGCAAGTAATATTTTATGGACTATGCCGCTGCTGGAAAGGATTTGCAATGTGCAAGACTGCAATGTGCTATAAAATAATTCTAATAATGTAAGTCCTTAATCTCTTTTAATGCTGCTTTTTTTCCTCCTGAACAAACCTTTGATTCTTTTAAATTTATTTATAAGGACCCACAAAGATTTCAAAGTTTGCATTCCATGATTTGCTTTAATATGTAAACATTTATCCCAGAAATTATTTGCTAATTGGAACCTTGAAATAGTTTCTATTAATAACACATGGTTTTATTATGGAGAATAACAACAACAACAACAAAAAAAAAATTAAAACCATGAGGACAAAAGGTATCAACACATGAATGTGTTTCCTGAGAAAAATCTCTGTCTGATTTGTTTGCTACCCTCTTCAAAGGCTCATATCTCTCAATGGAGGTAAAACAGATTTAAGGAGATAGACACATAACCAGATGCCATCTCATTTCTACCACCATCTGCACAAAAAATTTTATTTTTTTTTCCATAATAAACCTAGACCAATTTTGCTATTGGGAAACAAAATTCCTCCTATTAGCTGTAGCATATATTTGCCACTCCAGGTCCTCTTATCCACTCTAAAATTTGTCAGAAAATGAATGAGGTTTGGACTTTTATGATCCTCTCATAAGCAAGCTAAAAAAAGTAGTACCTCGTACTACTTTTGGTAGCACCTTAAGGTAGGTGCTGTTGAGATCTTCTTTTCAGCATCCCTTTGCCTACAGGCTGGTACACCAAATATCAACCCGGGATTATAAACAGCAGCATTGCCTGCCAATCTCATATGATTAGAAAGAATAATATAATTGATAACCAGATGAACTTTGCCTTTCTTAGGAGTGCAGTGGGAATACGGTGACCAGTTTGGGGCAGTACGCATCAAAGAACACCATGGGCCAAATGAGGAAAATCTGGATGAGAACAGCTAATGGAGTCAGAGACCTCAAAAACATGAATTGTATTTTGAGAATGATTCAAAAAGGTTGGTTTAAAGATGAGAAGATTCAGAAGACACAGGAATGATATGCACCAAAAACTGCTACCAAAGGGAAAGAACATTATGTTCATGTCTACATCAAACAAACAAATGAACTGATATTACTTCAAGATATTTGGCTTGTACAATGAACTTCTTATCAACATAAATGGTGGTACACTGAGCTAAAGATCCTTGAAGACCACAGATTTACCCTCACCAGAGGATTTTAAGAAAAGGCTGGATAAATATATGCCAGGAAAAACACAGTTATAGTTGATAGTGGTGTCAGCAGGGAAGTGGACAAGACATCTGTCCTTCCAGCCTGACAGGTCCTCAAGGCCAAGAGTCAGCAGGAAAAAAAGGAGGTTTCCAATTAACTCTCAGAAATCACACTGCTCTTTTTTCCAGGCCTGGAACCTCATGTGATTGAAAGGAGGAGCCAACTGATTTGACAGGCTCTTGTGTTGCTTCAGTTCCTTTCATGGCAATTTCTAGTTCATAAGCCTAACTTGCCTTTCCTGGGTTTGACAGCAATAAGTCTCAAGTGAGGGAAAGAGGAAGAACTGGAAAAGTTTTTATCCTATTTACAAACACTGCCAAACCAATGCAAGATGAAATATTACCAACCATCCATTCTCATTTATTTCTAATAAATAGATACGGTGAAATCATTAGCAGCTATGACTTATTTTACTCTAAACTGGAGAGAAGAATGTTTGATTTTTTATAGCCTGAGCACTGCACAAAACATGAATAAAGACACAAAATTGTTAAGAGTGCAGAATTAGGCCAATCATGTAGAGTCTATTACACAGTCCAGCAGGCATCTTTGCTTCAAAATATTTCTTGGCAAACAGTTTGCAGTTTTAAATCCTTACATTAGAAAACTTGATTGATTATGATTTTACTAGATTGAAAAATATTTAAAGCTACAGAAATACCAACAGATTACATCAGAACAGCAGAGAGCTTCCAGGACTGAGGATGCTCAGTAGAAATGCTCATGGAGAGGAAGAGAATATGTATATTTCAATGGAAGAGGAGAGTTATTTTATCCAACAGAGCCCAAAGAAATCAAATATAGCCACCTTTTCAGAGTGCTGATGAAGGCTATGAGATTAGCTCACTTCCGAGCACAAGATAAAGGCAGGGACAAACACAATGCCGATTTTTCTCCTATGACAGATCCATGAGTCTTTCCTCATGTTCCCAATAATTCTAGTCTCAATAACTGTAAGGCCTGTGCAAATTACTTCTATGGGAATGGAATCAAGACAAATTAGGTAATCTATAAATACATATACATATGTAAATTTAAAAAAATGATGTATACATACATATATATATATATACACACACATACACACAGGATGTGGTTCTTCTCAGGTTCCTTTGCAGAGACTTCCACTGCTTCAGTTTACATCCCTATTGTAACAGGCACCTAATTAGCCCCTCAGCTGCCTGGCTGCCATTGGCAACACAAGATCATGCTTGTTTCTTGTTAGCATAACTCCTCCAAAAACTGCCTTTCGCAAGTCCCAGTGCATACAAAGGAAATAACAAGGAAACAGATAGTTCTACTTACAGAGGCTGACCAAAAAAAAAAAAA
>VZTE01002994.1:2363-101552 GCA_013397775.1 Eulacestoma nigropectus
AGTAGAAGGAACCTTTTTCCCTAAGCATAAGAAAGAGACTTTTAAAGACTGTAACACTGACCAAAATTGTTACCTTTTGTGCGACGTGGTAAAAGGAGAGGAGAGTGCTGGAGGGAGAAAGGGGCGGGGGGGGGGAAGGAGTTTTTGCTTGGAGAGTGCTGGAGGGAAGAGGGGTTTGCTTTCACTTCTTTTATTTTCTTGTTACTTTAAATTCTGTTAGTAATAAACTTCTTTATATTCTTTAAAGTTTTAGGCCTGCTTTGCATTTCTTCTTATCTCACAAAGTGAAATGCATAGGATCAAACCACTACACTAAATTGGTGTTTCTGCCTGGTTGGCGAACCAAACCTGCTACACCCCCCTGCCATGGGCAGGGACACCTTCCACTCTCCCAGGTTGCTCAGAGCCCCATCCAACCTGGCCTTGAACACTTCCAGGGATGGGGTAGACACAGCTTCTCTGGGCAACCTGTGCCAGTGCCTCACCACTCATAGAAGCTCAGTTTTTGTGTGACAAACTTGGCTGGCACAGTGTGATCAACGCATATAAAGAAAGAAAAGGAAGAAAAAATAAAAAACAAACAAAAAAAGCATTCTGGATAAATGCCTAGTCCTTCACCTGCAACCAGACTTGACTCAAATAGTCAAGTAATTGTTTTTCCTCCTCATACAAAATCAGGTGATATTTGATCTATCAAATTAGGATGTAAGAATCTAAATAAAAAGGAAATAGCTATCACATTCCTGAGATCCCTCATGTAAATCAGTTGCTTTCTCGAACCATCTTGCCATTTTTTAATTTAGTGAAAATACTGATACATATTCTCTCCTGGATCATTTGTCTCTGTGGTTTTGGCAAGACTTGTTTCATGCATAGGGGAGAATAAAGCTGACTTCTGGTGTGGAAAAGCAAGAATGTGGACACTAGGAGGTTACTGTCCTAAAGTTTGCTGGGACTGCTCCATACTAATGGTTTTGCAGCCCTTTATCCCGACATTGCTGTCATAGAGGAGCAGATCAAATATATAGCCATTATACCATATTTCTGCTATTTTCTTTATCAAACACAGCTGTTACTTTGATGCTTCTTTTTTCCCCTATTTCTCTTTCTTTTTCTTGTCTCTCCTTTTTTGGAGGTTAATAGGATGTAGCTCATCAGTGATCTCGGGTCAAACCGTTTGGTCATCCCTATCTAGAAGGCATCTAATGAGTGAACTAGCTCTTGATACTGGCACCCATAGGTCAATCTGATTTTGTATTAACTTGAAGAAGGTCAAATGGTCTCTAAATTTGATAAATATCCCATTTCTTGAACTTCTGATGGAGAGCATAGACAAGGTTAAAGCTAATACGATTCTGGACTTGTACAGCCACACAGGTACTACAGCTTAATTTGCACAGGACGTAACTTAAACTCGGCTTGTGCTCCAGCAACTAATTCCTGTATATCCCAATTAATTTAGAACAAATAACAACAAAGAGTATATTTGATATATTTAGCCTCTCTTAGTACAAAAACCATCCCTGAACAGCCTGATACTTTTAAGCTGTACTCTCATTTTAATCTTTCTCAGAGATTATTATCTCAAATTTTGAATTATGCTTTTTTTCTTCTTTTTCCTTGATGGATTAATCATTGAAAAAAATCAGACAAAAGTTGTTTGAATTTAATAAGCTAGAAAAGCATCAGGACAGGTTTATTTCTGTGAGACTGGTCAAGCACACAAACATTTCTGAATATAGAAATACGAATATGAAGTTTTTCTTCTTGTGTTTTTCTGACCTGTTTTATATATATATGGAGCAGAGAAAGGATTAAGATATGCTATAGGTGTATCAGAATTGAAAACAACAAAATCACTGATAAGTGTAGAGAAAAAAGAAGGCTGTGAATTGACAAGCACTTAGGAGAACACCGACAGAGGAAAAGGAAACCAAAACAAGGCAGGAGAAAGAATAAAGACAAAACACTGTGACAGCAGAGTATCCTAAAGTCTGGATCTCAGCTGAAAAGTGGGAAGTTTGTGACTTCTGTCTTTTACAGTTAGAACCATCTCACTAGGGATGTGATAGCTCCCTAGGTGTCAAGTGAGTCTCTTAAAGTCTTCTTGTGATGTTTTTTACTACATTTTTTTTCCACAGATGTGCTGCTAGTAAAGTCCTGCAGCACAGAGGCTGGGCTAAAGCAACTAGAAAGCTTTGAATTCAGCAACATCAAATATATTTAGCATTTTGGAGGAATATTTTTTAATATCCCAGTTTTGATTTCCAGATATATCTATACCTTTGGGTTGCAAGAAGAACCCTCATAATATATTAGGCAATCCTATCCAAGTTGTTTGGTTGTTTTTTCTTTTTCAGAGCTGATGCATATGAGGAAGATAATTCTAGTTTTAGTCCAAGTATTGTAACTCACAGATAATGTCAGGGAAGTGCCTGAAGGTTGCTGTCAGGACAGAACCTTTCATGCAAACATTAAAGCACCTTGGGAAATGAAAAGTCTGGGTTGTGAGATATGAAGTTTCATCTGGCAAGGATAAGAGAATGTCAGAAATACGTTGAGAGCATATTGTTAACATATAAGTTTATTTATTATGAATATTGATAATATAAGTTCACTACTAATCTCTCTTTCATTAGTTCATTGTTAATTTGGCTATTTTAAATGATCTGCTTTTAAAATCAGTGATAACATGTTCTTTTTCATATAACACTCATGCATATACGAAGGCCACTTATAGAGAAATTTAATCTCTGTGGGGGAATTCTAAACCCTCAGCTGCAGAATTTCAATTGCTGATAACAGTAGGTTTTGAAAAGTATGAAACTAGATGAAATCAGAAACATGATTATTGTTACTGATTATTACTATCATCTATGTAAGCCCTGTGGCATACGAATACATATCACTATCACAGGAATTGTAGAAAATAACAGAAATGTTGTGATTATGTCAAACAAAGCTTTTGATGCGAAGGGGACTTAGTGATCCATGTCTGTATTTTGTGGGGAGTTTTTTAATTGAAAGGTGAATTTACATAAAATGTTGAAGTATGTGATTTCCATCAAAACACCATTTTATATGCTGATGCTTCTGTTTCATAGAAGGTATCTCCTGGCAGTAGTTCTGGATTCCAGTATCCTACATTACCTGTGTCCACCAATGGGATGGGGTGACCTATGAGAAATTGTAAGGGGGGTATAGTGTGTTATGGGTGAGATATCTTACAAGGAAGTCTAGGGAACTTTGGTAGAAAATGAGAACAGGTACCTCAGTGTTGGGGTGTGCTCTTACAGGGCATCCTCCTGGTCGCCCCAGAGACCCCCTCTTGTCAATCCGGACAGGGCTCTCCCCTGGATTGACGAATCAGAATCGGAGGGTGGCTCTCTGGGCAGTTCCTGAGTTTAAGCCTCGCGTCCCCCCCAAAGCTAGCCATGCCTCTTCTTCCAGACCCCTCCAAGCCGCTCGGCACCCCATAGGTGCATGCTGACTGTCTCACCCTTGTTATCACCCCGTTGGTTGATTGTACCCTGGTTCCTCCCAGTTGCCCCCTTCCTATTGATTCTCGCCCTAAACTCCACCCGGTTTTCCTCACCTTAAAACCCTCGGCGCAGGTCCTCTCCGGGAGTTATCGCTTCCGCCCGGATCCGGCTAATAAAACCTGCTGTGGTCCAAGGAAGGATACCCCTCCTCGTTCATTCTTTGTCTCCGGGGACTTTGGGCTTTCACCACCACCTCCTCTTCCCTGAGGAGAGCGTGCAGCTGCCCGCTTGCGCGAAGCCCCAGCAGCGGCGGCTGCGGAACCGAAGGGGCGGAACTCGTGGCTGCAGGCTGAATCCTGGGTCGACTGCCTAGCCCTGACAAAGGGGTCTGGGGGCAGCTAGCCCCGGTCGCGGATCCACCTCAGTAGATCATCTCCCACGAAAAAACACACAGTGGTGTCAAAATACTTCATACTGTGGGTGGAATAGAACTTTTTTCAGCCATTCATATGAAAACCAAAATACTCCACCAAATGATCTTTTTAAAAGAAAATTAAAAATTATCTTTCTGTATATACATTTAAAATACCCAAACCAAAACATTTTGCATCATATTAGATTTCTCACATTGACTTCCATGATTTTAGGTGAAAGCAAACACTCCAGATTCTATGTGTTGAATGCTATTTCCAGCATGAAATGACCTGCAATTCACCAAGCATATATTTTGAAGCAAATGGGTAGAATTTGCTAATTAAGAAGAGGAAAATATATCCAGTAATGCAATTTATGGATCTTTTCCTTCTACTGTTCTCTGTTTATCTGAACTTTTTTTTTCTCTCAGCTGTTCCCTGTAAACACAAGCAGTGGGACTGAATTCTCAGGAGTCTCTCAGTGGTGTCTCTAGGCAGTTGCTTGAAGGATTTAACTGAACAATACCAGTTGGCTAATACATTTCAGGTAACAGGAAGGCTGAATATTGTCAGGCATATGGACATTTTGGCAGTTTTGGAACAGATTGTCTAGCCTGTAGAAATAATTTGTCTTCCATGAGTATTAAATACGGTAGGAAAAAAGAACTGTTCACCACTCTAGAAAGGCTAAAACATTACTTGTATGATTTTGAAATTCTCTTTCCATTTCATAGCAAGTAAATATTGGTAAGTTTGAGCAAACTTGAGAGTGACCTTGCAGCTCACAAGCTAGAACACTATTTTGAGCACAGTCAAACCTAGTGTTACAGTAAAAAGGACAGCACAAAGCCCAAAAGTGACTCAGAGCAAAAGGATAAGCACAGGAGAGCACTACTTCATGGGTAGTTCTTCAACTTTTGCAGCTTTCTCTTTGAACTTTTTTTTAAAAACAAGAGAAAAGCCAAGCTAGACAGGATGGAAAAAAAGGGAAAAAAACAACTTATACAACAGCAACTGTAAAAACACTCAGTAATAAATAATACTCAGCTTTTTGTTATTGAGTGTTCTTCCAGCTGACCAAATGTATTGTATCTTTTCAGAATCACAGAATGGGTAAGGTTGAAAAATCTGGCAACCCTTCTGCTTCGAGCCCCAGCTTCCTCTTGCTGAAACTTTGCTCCCCTCATGACATGAGTGGCATGGAATGAAAGAGTACTAGAAACTCCACCCTTTTTCTCTCTAATCATGATATCATCCTAGAGCACATTGCACAGGATTGTGTCCAGACAGTTCTTGAATATCTCCAGTGAGAGAGCCTCCACACCCTCCCTGGGCAATCTGTTCTAGTGTGTGGTCATGTGCACAGTAAAGCTATTCCTCATATTCAGGTGGAACTTCTCGTGCATCAGGTTTTGCCCATTGCTTCTTGTCCTATTGCTTGGCACAACCAAGAAGAGCCTGGACCCATCCTCTTGACACCCTGCCTTCAGATACTTTTACATTATGCTGAGGTGCCCTCTAAGCCATTTCTTCTTGAGGCTGAACAGGCCCAACTCTCTCAGCCTTTCCTTGTAAAGGAGATGTTCCAGACCTTTCATCATTTTCATTGCCCTCCACCAGACCTGCTCCAGGAGCTCCATGTGTCTCTTTTGCTGAGGGTCCCAGAATTGAACACAGCACTCTTGATGTGCTCCATCAAGGCTGAGTAGAGGGGCAGGATCAGCTCCCCCAGCCTTCTGGTGATGCTCTTCCCAATGTACCCCAGGATACCTTTGGCCATCTTGCCCATCAGGGCACTGCTGCCTCATGGAGAGCTTGTTGTCCACCAGGACACCCAGGTTCTTCTGCACAGAGCTGTTATCCAGCAGGTTGGCCCTCATCCTGTGCTAGTGCCTGGAGTTTTTCTTCCCCAGGTGCAGGACACGGCATTTGCCCTTGTTGAACTTCAGACAGTTCTTCTCTGCCCATCCCTCCACCCTGTCAAGGTCCTTCTGAAGGGATGTACAGTCCTCTGGGGTGTGGGCCACTCCTCTCAGCCTTGTGTCATTGGTGATGGTGCTGAGCAGGTGAAGCACACTGTGTCGCGGTAACCATTGTGAACATGCACTATGATACCTGCATGTGCAGTGCACACTTGTAGCATGGTACCTGATATTGTGTACTCCATACAAAAGTTAATTTTTCATAAGTGTTTTAATGAATCGCTTTCGTGGGAATTAACAACATGATATAAGTACATGTTTAAATCTACTCCTCTTAATCAAAGCACTTAACTCTACATACACCTGTACCTCAAGCAAATTTTAAGCAAATTAAGCAGTATTTATGCAAATTAATATCACCAGGGTCCAGAACTACCAATCAAGCACCTGTGGTGAGGCAGTGTAATATGCCTCAGATGGGACCTTGACCTAACATGAGTATATATATCTCCTGACACCTGAGATAGCTTGTTTAGCAGTAACTCTGATATCTTTCTATAAACCATCATTTTATCAAGAAAATTTATACTAAATCCATCACTTGGTCTGTTCCTTGAACACAACTGGAATCATATTAACACTTTCTGAAATGATTCATCCCCAGGTCAAACCAAGTACCTAGATTCTTTACTTTACATTCACTCACCTGAATTTGGTAAATCAAGGTGTAGGGTAAAATTATTGCATCAGATCCGATCTCGGTTATTTTGCAGAGGGAACTAAAAAGAGAATAGGTAAATTAAAGCCTTATATATTGTTAATTCCTTTAGATTCCTGGAAGGTAATAGGAGGGAAACATATTTTGCTTTTGATTGCTAGTGTTTTAATTGTGCTGCAATGTAGACAATGCATTGTCTACAGTGCAACACAAACTAGGAAGCTTTGACAATGCCTTTTGTTGGGACTGTCAGTGGTATGTTGAGTTAGTCTGCTAGATAAATTTTCTTAATCATTAAAATAACACATCTTACCGCCAGTCTGCACTTTGCTGAATTCTACCTTCTGTTCTTGCTTTGTCTGCTCTATTAAAAGCCTTGTAGTATTACTGCTTTAGCCATTTCTCAAATTTTTATGAGCTAAGTTTCAAAAGAAGATATCTGGACCAATAATAGTTTTACAAAGTTGTCCAGCCAGACCTTGGTAATGCATGCAAAGTCAGGAACATCATCAACAATCACACTGTGGATGGCAGTAACCTTTTGAGGCACTGACTTAACAATTTATTAGCATGAATCAACATGTTGAGTCTCTGTCAATCAACAGCATGCACACTGAATAAGAGATGCCAGGTAAATCTAGTGATGCTGGCTATATATACGTCACCGTTTGCTCAGGTCCTTACTCTCCCTGTTGCGGTTCTATTTCCCACTCTCTTTGTTTATAAAGAGCAACATGCTCCCTCCTGGAAAGGAATAAAGCAGTAGTTTCACCAAATTGTCATGACCTCATCAGCTCACAGAATGGGGACAAAGGCTTTAATGGATTTTTGATTACAGCTTATTTGCAGTAGGTGTAAATGCCTGTGCTGAATGGTTGCTACAGTGTCTGAGACAAGTTTGTTCTCTTCTGTTACCGTTTAAACAATTGCAGAGTAAGGTAAGATATATTTTGTGAAATTATTAGGGTTTGGGTGTGCTGGAGTGTTTTCTCCTCTTTTAGTTGGGCCTGTGAGAGATAAGAGCACACAATCTTCCTTGTCTTTACAAGGCAACATGTAAATTACACCACACTAAAATTTTAACATTTTAAGAATTTTTTAAGTAGAGTCGTCAGTTGCTCTGATACAATATAAGAGCTATGTTCATTCCCTGAAGCGAACAAAACTAAACAAAATTGACAATAAATTAAAATCACCCAGTTAAAACCATGTTCTCTTTTTCAGTCTAGTTTAACAGACAGTCTCGTAAAATGTTCTGCTATATGACTTAGCAAATAAATCTAAACAGTAATTTGTAATTTTTGGAACCCATAATGTGAAGCCACACTTAAATTAGCTGTCACTTGAAATTTCAAGCAGCAGTAACAGGTTTATTCAAGGTGCGGGGGAGGGGAGAAGGTAGATAGAGTTGCTGAGGTGTAGACTTCTGATTAATAATACTTTTTAATGCCTGCTGCAATCACTCACTTTCATGGAGAGAGTGATGTGAGAGACTACATTCTGAAACCCTTGTTAGGTTACAAGGGTTTACAAAACTTAGTAGCAGATCTGCTCTTGAAAATCTATGAAGAACAAATTTTAATACATACATGTAAGGTCTTTAATTCTCTGATTCATCCTTCTTCATATCTGATGACATGGATATTATTTAGATATTATTCATAGAAATTACACTAACTTTTAGGGTTTTATAAAATACACATCAAGTAGTTCTGAGGAGATCTCAGAGAAAAATAAAAAATTCTCATTTTGACTCATTAGTTGTTAATTTGCTACACTTTTTTAAAAATAGAAGTACTCCGTGTAACTTGAGAACAAAGTTGAAAACTTGTTAGTTTTTTTTAAAGACTCATTTATTTTCACATTTTCTCTTCAAATGAGGTATATTTCTGTACTAGAATTAAGAGTGAGACATACTTTAGTCCTAAAATGAGCTTTACAGAAAAGGGTCATAAAGACTTGTTTCAAGATAACAGTAACAAGGACCTAACACAGAGACTGTTTAAGAACGTTCCCAGCAAACCAGCCTATGCAAACCTGTTGGCACCACCCACTCAATGTGAATGAACAAACATCCAGGCAAGTTGCAGCTCCTCTCAGGCAGAGAGGTTGGATTTGGAATGTAGATACTGATAAAGGACACTATTTGAGTTTCTATTCATCCTTTTAGTGTAATCCCTTAATGCTGATAGGAATTTCTTGGAGTTTGAAAAAGATGAAATGGCAAGTCCTGCATCTCAGAATCACAGAATCATCTAGGTTGGAAAAGACCTCCAAGATCATCATGTCCAACCCTTGCCCAATCACAGACTTGTCAACTAGACTATGGCACTAAGGGACATATACAGACATTTCTGGATCTCCTCCGGGGATGGTGACTCCATTATCTCCCTGGGAAACCCATTCCAATGTTTAGTAACTTTTTCCACGAAAAATTTCCTCCTCGTGTCCAACCTGAACCTCTCTTAGGGCAGCTTGAGGCCATGTCCTCTCATCCTGTCACTATTCGCCTGGGAGGAGAGACCAACACCCCTCTGGCTACAAACTCCTGTCAAGAAGCTGTAGAGTGATAAAGTCACCCTGGAGCCTCCTTTTCTCCAGGATAAACAGCCCCATCTCCCTCAGCTGCTCTGCATATGACTTAGTCTCTTGACCCTTCACCAGCTCTGTTGTCCTCCTATAAACACCCTCCAGCACTTCAATGTCTTTCTCGTAATGTGGGGCCCAGAACTGGACAGAGGACTTGAGGTGTGGCTACATCAGTGCTGAATACAGAGGCATCTGTGGGTGAGTAATTGTATACACCAAGAAAGACTGTAAAAGTGGCTTTGTAGGAAGGTGGCTTTGCAGGAAAGACCACAGAGACCTAAGGGATAACAAGTTGACTCAGAGCCAGCAATGTGCTCTTGTGGCAAATGTGGCCGACAGTATAATAGGCCGCGTTAGGGGAGCATCACCAGCGTGCCAGAGGAGGAGATTCTTATTCTGTACTCAACACTGGTGAGGCAGCATCTAAGGCTGTCTCTGTTTCTGGACTTCTGAGTACAAGTGGGAGATGGACATACTGGAACAAGTGCAGAGCTGGACCATGAGAATGATTAAGGAACTGGAACACCTAAGGTGCAAGGAGAACTGAGAAGGATGTGGCTGTAAACCCAAAACAGAGAAATCTAAGGGGGAATCTTATCAATGTGTATAAATATCTGAGGTAAAGAAGGTTGAGCCAGACTTTTCTTAGTGGTGCCTAAAGTAAAGACAGGAGACAATGGAGCACAAAATGAAATACAGAACCTTTGTTTAAACATAAGAAAAACCTTTTTTTTACTACGCAAGTCATTGAGCAATGCAGCAGTTTTCTCTGAGAGGTTGTGGAGTCTTCATCCTTGAAGACATTAAAAATGACCACTGACATCTTCAGTGCATGTACCTGCCTACTTAGGAAAGAGACTCTTCCACTCAGCATGGGAGCTGGGAAGAATAGCAGCCACATCTGCCAGAAAAAGACAGGAAGAACCTGTTAAGTCTCATTCTAAATGATCTGGCTATTCTTAAAAGAAAATTCAGTCACAGTGAAAAGTGAATGTGTTGGACTGAATGAGACCACGTTTGAAGGAAGAGGAGGAAAACTGAAGAATCTGAGTTTAGTACTCATCTAATGAAGGACTAGAATATGACACCAGAGTTAAGAGATAAATAGTGTTTTGGAAAAATAAGAATGACTCATACCTAGAAAGCAATAGTACATAAAATATTTTGCAATCAGAGCATAGGCTGGAAGACCCTTTCTTAAAAGATTTGCTTGGAGAAACAATGGCATTTTTAAAAATCAAAGCCTGCTTACAGGTAATTCAAAAACAGAAAGGGAGGTTAAATTTATCAAATAAATTGTTTGCTGCAAATAGTTCTCCCAGTTCTTTTGTCTGTACCTAATTGGCTATCAATAATGCATGGAAATGCTGAGACACTAAAGAATCATGTAACAGGCATTCCATTATATAATTAAGGATCATTAACTATATTAATGACTTTTCTAATTCTTATATTGTTAACCAATGAGTAATGCTTTATGTCACGAATATACTTTCAAACTTCTCTGCACCAGTGAAAAAGATACATCTTGCTTATCTAACTTCTGCAGGTAATTGACATGAGAGATTTGCTCTGAATAAATCTTGAGGAAACTCAAACAAAAAACAGATGACTAGATCACACCGCACTAGAGGATTAAGAAAAATAAAGATTGGCAAACCTAGTATTTCTAGATAGTGACTAGAAAACTTTTAGTGGCTCAAGGGGAAAAAATGTAGCTATATATATGTATGGGCAGAATACATATGAGATGGTGAACCTGCTGCAGAAGAACTGTAGGACTGCGAATATGAAAATTGCAGATTTTAGCATCTGCCATGTGAAAGTGCTGGTCACATGAGTTAAATCTTTCAAAGACTCACAAAACTTGTGTTGGTTGCTATATATAGAGCACAATATTCTATCAAGAATATGTAGAGAATTTATAATGCCTTATCTCTGGAAGTGTTCAAGGCCAGATTGGATGGGCCTTTGAGTAACCTGCTCTAGTGGGAGGCGTCCCTGCCCATGGTAGGGGGGTTGGAAAGGTCCCTTTACACCTGTTGACTATAGAATTTTTTCTGAGGAAGTCTGGGACTTGAGAAGTACAGGCACCTGAATTCATGAGATGTAACCTTAGCCCGTGTGTTGAATCCAAAGGTTCGGTCTTCTGGCTCTACTAAGAAGAAATTGCTTGACACAGACATCAGTAAACATAATGAATATTCTTTGCCTAATAAGAAGAATTTTTAACCTATTCATGCTCAAGTTATTCATGAAGGAAGATAAATACTTCTGTTTTACAGGTTGAAAAAGAGAGACCAGTGAGCTGAAATGTTTTGTCATTGGTCAGTAGAGTGGACCTGAAAGAAAAAAATCACATCTAAATCCCATATCCCAGTACCAAATTTGCAGCTTTTTAATAACTTTTGCCTAATATAATTTTGTTTGTACACCTAAACAAATAAATAAATACATAATGTTACAACAACAGTTTTGTAATGTGCTTATCAAGAATATTTCTAACAGTATTTTTTCCTTAATGTTTACCTTATAGAATAGATGGTGAGCTTAGGATTTTGTATTTTTTCCTTTTTTATTTTTTAAAGAAAAAAGGTAATTCATCTCCTTCAGCTGTTGCCCTGTGTTGTTTATCATGTCTTATATTTTCTTAATGACTGAACTTACAACCCTTTTGTCTGAGACAAGAGGTTTCACTAAACTTATGTTCTGCTCATATAACTGTTTTGTGGATCTGGGTTGGTTTTTTCAGCTTTCAATACAGTGTTCCAAAGCAATATCAATGTTCCGGAATTAATCTGCATTGTTTACAGCTCCAGTGTAATTCATCGCTAACCAATGAATCAGTCAGAGTTGATGTTAGCTCTGTAAGTTTCTTTTTTTTGGTAGGAATTGCTTAGACACTAAAAATTTTTCTTAAACTTATGATTGTGGCAATGAGCAAATTATGCAAAGATGTTTCAGAAAAGATATTTCAGAAAAGTGCTTAAATATGTGCTTAGTATTATTAACATGCATAGATCCCCTGGGCTGTACCCTTACATGTGTCTGTATTGACACGTTTCTCATTATTTGTCTTTAACAGTGGCATTTTCACAGGAGACCTTGTTGTATATTTTTAAATGTGAATCAAAAATCTAACTCCTACGGTCCATCTGAAAAGAAACTCTCCAATCTATATGTTGCCAATACAACAATTTTTAAGTTTTATTGAAAAATATTCATTATAAAGTGAGTTAGTTGGTCCTATTCAAAAAATATTTCTGAATATACAGTTGTGGACCTTTGTAAATCAAGTCTAAGAAGGATTTTGCATATCAAATACTGCTGTGACTCTCTGAACTAATTTTTTTGTTGTTGTTGTTTTCTACATGCAGAGGAGCAAAGTGACAAGTGTACATTTCCTACCACCAGGAATCTGCACATAGTTCTCTTCAACATTAAAAATATTTTCTCCTCTAACTTAAGTAAATAGTTGTGATAACAAAAATTGATGCTTTCTATGTGTTGCAAGTGAAAACAATATTACAGGGGTGCTTCTGTATTTTCACTAATTACTTCACTGTAGGTTTCTCTGACTCACAGAAAAATGAATCAGCTTTAAAACACATTTTATACTGGAAAAATCTGCATTGTGGTTTCCAGTTTGTTTTCTTTCTCTCTATCATAACATTTCTTTAAAGTCCTGTGAGAGTAACGTCATCTTGTGTGAATCATCCAGATGTGGTTCGACACTGGCTAAGCGCCAGGCACCCACAAAAAAATCTGTTCACTTATTTTCCTCTGTTATAGCTGAGCAGAGGAGGGAGAATTAAAACAAAAACTTCATGAGTTGAGATAAGGATTAGGGGGAAAACATTTTAAGGCAAAACAGGTTCAAAACTTAAACATTATAAAGAAAATTTATTAACAGAATTAAAAGTAAAAAGGGTAATGAGAGCTAAAATAAACCTTTAGAACACTTTTCCTTCCCAGTCCCTCCCTCTTTCCCACCGACTGCACAAGGAGACCAAAACATGGGGTTTTGGTCAGTCTTTCACTTTCTAAGAATCTTTCTTCAGTTTGTTCAGGAAAAGAAGTTCTTTCTTCTGTTGTGCCATGGGGTCCTTCCCACAGGAGACAGTTCTCTGTGAATTTCTCTGGTGTGGATCTAATTATCACAAACAGCAGCCTGCCCAACCTGCTGTAACCTGAGTCCCTCCCACAGGCCAAGCAGTCTTCCTACAACTGCCTAACGTGGGTCATTTCAGTTCATGTGGTTCAGTCTTTTAGGGAGAAGCTGTTCTAGTTTAGAAGCAAGGGTTCTCTTTCTCTATCTCTAGAAGCAAGGGTCTTCTCTCTTTGTTTAAGTTCCTCACTAGATTACAGCTTTTCAGCATCCATGCGCTCCAGCGTGAGCACTCTTTCTCATGGGCTGCGAGTGGATCTCTGCATCCCCCCCATGCACCTCATGAATTACAGGGAAAAAATTTGTTGTATCATAGTCCTCACCATGGCTTGCAGAAGAATTTCAGCTCCAGTGCCTGAAGCAGTTCTTCCCCCTCCCTCCTTTCACTGACCTGGGTGTTGTCATGTAGGTTTTCCTCACGTCTTCACTTTTCCTTTTCTCTTGCACAGAAGAAAGTTGCTGTCTGTAGGTATTATTGTTCTCAAGTTCTATCAATTGAAAAGTTCTTATAGAGCTTCACAGTGCTGAAAAGGTCTGTGCTCCGTGTCAGGGAATTGTTTGCTGTGTTTTTGCTGCTGGCCACGCGATCCCAGCCTCGGGAAGGCCCCGGCTGCGTGGCCCTGGGCAGCCCCCGGCGGCCCTGGCAGCTGTCTCACCACCTCAGGAGAAGAAAGAGAACTTCCCGTGCTTTTTCCTTTCTTAAATATGTCATTACAGAGGCATTACCAACTTCTCTAACTGGGCTAATAACCTGCCCATTGTCAGAACCTTCAGTGATTGGCTCTGTGCCGGACATAGAATTTTCGAGGAGCTCTTCTCCCGCACCCACCAAAAACCAGGCTGTGTTAAACCAACACACTGTGTTGGAATAAGTAATATTCTAGCAACAGTGTTAGTATCCACCCCAGGGGTGTGGGAAAGGCAAGGCTCTTTTGGACAACATTATGCTGGATAAGAAATTTGAAGACACTGCCAGTAAAGGAAGAACTTTGATTCTGAACATGGGTGATAGTGAAACACTGTCGGAGTAGGACACAAAAAAACAAGGTAGCTGTTTTGTCTACTATTTCCTTGAAAGCAAGATCTCCAACACAGTTTTTGGTGACACTAACCCTTTGAGCATGAAAAGCTTGAAGAATGAGATAGATTTTAACATCAGCTCTTTTCAAACGGACTTGACTGAGTTTATTTTCAATATGGCTGAATCATTCTTTCACTGGCTACTGTCATAAAAGACAAAACATTCTAAACTAGCATGATGTGATTTTTCCTGAGTTTCATCACCACCAAGTCTTTGATACCAGAAAGCAACTCTTTCCACTCTTTCAGAAAGGAGTGGAAAGATATAGAGTTGTAGATGCAGGGTCCTCTTAAAGCAGGGGCCAAAGATCAGAAATATCTTGCAGGCTTGGGAAATAAGTGCTCATAAAAAGCCACAGCTGCTTTTGATGAAATTACTGAAAGTTGGTGCACAGATGAACAAGAAAACAGATTTTCCCTTAATGATGTCCCTAGATTCTCAAGTCTAGCAGGTAGCAAGATTCTTCCTTGATTTCAAAAGATATCTCACATCCAGGTGCTCAAACACATTTTTTAAAGCCCTGGAAACAAGAGCTTAAAAATTCAGCATCAAACAAGCACCTGTAAATCTTCCACAGATATCTCATTCTCAAATATAGCACAAGAGCATTCGTCTAATGCAGAGCCTAGTTTTTCGTGTGTAGCTCAGAGTGCTTGCATGTTACAAGTTGGAAGTAGCCACATAAGATCTCAAAGGTCTAACATCTACATCAGCTAGATTACTTTTGGACTTGGAAAGCAGGTAAAACGGTAGGTAAGTATTCCAAAAGAAAACAGCTATGCTTAAAGAGATACATAGAAAAATGCATACTGAATTCTTTCAAAATTGGCAGCTGGTTGACTTGTTGAGAAAGACCCTGAGAACTAAAGGTTTCTCTTAAATATTTTTTTTTTTTTATCTTAGTAGTCCTTATTGACAGAAATGTTTCTAATGTGTATCTTCAATTATAGTTTAAAGAAACCAGAAACATAATATTGTAATATTCTTTCTACAGGAATGCAAAGCTGGCAGAGCTGAGCCTGTCCATGTCTTTTGGCTTAAAAGCTAAGTACAAAAGAACAGGAATCATTTACCTAAACTGATTAAATGATATCTAGGGTAATTTTAGAGTCATTCAAGTGCTCAGTCTGACCTTCAGAAGGATATAGGTTTATCTACAGTGGTGTGTCATATCTGCCATAACAGAGTAGATACATTGGACAGCTTAAGGTATCTCAAATGTCTGTGTTCGGGCAAATTATCCCATCCTCCTACTGAAAGATAGTTGGCTAAGTTTGCCGAAGTTTTTTTAAGATTTCTGATAGGCTGAACAAATTTATTTTGTATAGCCATATGCAACAAATGTTTTCCCAAAGCACTGACCTTATCAGGTCCGTGGTGATGCAGTTCCTTTGCAGCCGTTCTATAAATCTGGTAAATCTACAATATTCAAAGCATTGTGTGTAAACTGCCCAGCTGGCATGTTCATGCCCAGTTGGGTTTGTATTCCTTGAAGGGATTTACCTCACTGTACAAAAAGTTATATACTGCATATGCTTGTATTTCTGTCTGGAGATTTTGGGCCTGGGAGACCAGAAGATGGATCTTACTGGTAATAACTGAAGCAAGAAAGACTCTCAGTGCCTTGACTTTATCCAAAGCCTTTTCCACTCAGTATGTCCTTTGCTCCACTGAGCAGTGGGGATCCCTGTACTCACACTCTCCTTAGTTTTATTTTGCTGATGATATAATTATAGAAACTCTTTTTCATGCTCCTGAAATCCCTATCTGGATTAATTTCCAGCTGAACTTTAGCTCTTCTAACTCCATCCATGCATGCTTGAGAAATGCCTCTGTACTTCTGGGCAACCTTACTCTGTTTCTGCTTCTGTACAACATCACCACAGGTGTTTATTTTAGGCCAGAGTAACCTGTTCATCTAAACAGCGTTCTGTGTTGGCCTGGCCTTTCTAACGCGTAAATCTTTGTCTCACAGAATGGGTCAGGATGGAAGAGACAGTGGGTCATCTGGTCCAACCTCCCTACTCAAGCAGGGTCATCTCAGAGCACAGGGCACAGGATTGTGTCCAGTGAGGGAAACTGCACAACCTTCATATGACCTGTTCCAGTGCCTGGTCACCCACACAGTAAGGAAGGAAAAATGTAACCTATTCTGCCTGCTCATTAACTAGATTTATCAAAAATATAACACACAAAGCCAGTACAGACTGGTGGTGTGTATTTATATTCAAATAAACAAGAATCAACATCTTTATTTGATACTTAAAATTCTTCTATTCACATAGTTATATTAATGCTATAAAGTTTCTGTCAAAATACAACCACTTTTAGAATTTTTTGTCCTTCTTTCTACAATGAGAAAGGGTATTTTTGTTAAAGAGACTGCAATGGAATAATTAGTGCCTTCTTACCTTGTGTATTGCTCTCTCTATGCAGGAGTTACACACAATTTAAAACATCAATAAGAAGTAAATTGTTGCAAATAACTATTCTTTCCTCAGTATTCAATAATTTGCTAGAACCAATAACAATGGTGTCAGAATGTAACCTTGGATCAGTCCTGTTCTGTAGTGAACTCATTAATTGTTGTCACAATACTAATCCTTTAAGAATACTCAACAAGCCCATGCTAACTCCTTGAGCTTTTTTCTTACCTCTGTTTATAGACCTGAGTGTTCTATTTCTCCTGGTGTTAAGGCTCCTGAACATCAAGCAAAAGAGAAAGAAAAGAAAAGGAAATGTAGCCAACTAAAAGCTTGAGCTAAGTGAGCTATTATCACAGCATTGATATAAAATTGAGTACTCTGACAATAAATGAAAAATTATGATGAAATCCTCTTTCAGTTCTACTGCCTTACTGTTTAAATCAGTGAAAATGAGAACTCCAAAATTTGGGGCAAATGCACATATGTGCATTTTTCTGAGTCCTTGGTTGATATATCCTGAGTATATGTCCTCTTCCAAGACTAAGCAAGTTTTATTTTTGGAGATGAATTGATTTCTGAGATCCAGGAATATACGTGGCCTGCTCAAAAGTAGGTTTGGAGGAAGAATTAGCAACTACATCTTTTCTTTCCAAGTAAATGTACTAACTAACCACAGAGCCAGAAACAGCATCTCCCTATATTGTTCCGAACCATGAAGATCAGAGATGTCTTCAGTGATCTCACATTTGTTGTGAGCTCTATACTCAGACAGCTGCTGTGAAGCTGCCAGTATGCAGTAGCATGTTACCCTGCAGTAACTCATTTGTATTTTGAAGCCAAGAGTCAACAGACTTAAATCAAGCTGTTCTGCCTGTAAATTGAGAATCCCACCTGCCGAATGTGACACCCCCAGCTGGTGATGTGTAGCCTTGTTCTCAGGGAAAAGGTGAAGTGTTGTGCCAGATTAGGTGTGATTTGTTGCCTTCTTTGCTGTTGCCTCATGCTCATTTCACAGCAAAAATGAGGTCTTGAAGGATGAAGAGAATGAGAAGGTGTTTCCTACTTCCACTCGCATCAGGAAAAACTCTTCCATGGCACAGTCATATTGTGGACAGAGTTTTTGGTTTAAAGAAGTGGAATTTGAGAAAGGAGAATGAAACAGAGATTGAGAAATAGAAAGAAAAAAATGGTTTGGGTTGAAAGGGACCTTAAATATCAACCAGTTCCACCCCCCCTGCCATGGGCAAGGACATATTTCACTAGACCTGGTTGCCCAAAGCCCCATCCAACCTGGCCTTGAACACTTCCAAGGATGTGACATCCATAGCTTCTCATTGTTCACAGCAATATTCCATTAATTAAATATTTTCTTTTTTTCCTGGTTCTGGCCAGGACAGGGAGGGTAACGGCCAGAATCCTGGGGTTATTAAATACCACCTCACACCATGCAGAGGGGGGATGGAGAAGTGGGTTTTTTCCCCTGGCTCATGATGTTGGTTGTTTCAGTGAGAATGCCACAAATTGGAGAAGAGTATTCCAAAGCACAACACTCATCAAGAAGCATTTGACTGGTGAGGTGAAGTTCTGAGGAAATTAATATAATTGTGTGTATGCACAGGACTCTTTATTCCTTTAGCAAAGAGAGAGTACCATGCCCTACTAGTCCCAAAAGAAAAGTGGTTAACTATCACAGAGATTTGTATTCCTTTGGCATAACTTTCACATTCTTGACTGACAAACAATCTGTTCCTTATGTGGGAGAAGGTGGTAAGTGAGGAATAATGCCATAGTGAAAGGAGACGTTGAAATAAGGAACGACGCAGAGTCCTCAGGCAGGTGCAAAAGGGAGCTTGTTTATTGCAAAAACCCAGCCTTTTTAAGCAGTTAGCCAGTTATCAGTTTACACAGTTTTAAAGCACAACAAATATAACTCAACCAACCACCATACACCCCGATGTGACACACGATGGTCACACAGCATGTTTTTCTACCCCTAATTCAGCTGTGTCTCTTTCCCACAGACCTTTTCTACTTAGCCAAAGTAACAGGCCTGAGCCATGATTTTACAAAGGCAACAAGGCCTTCATTTTATAAGGTTTTACCTATATTGCAACAAGGAGATATCTAGATAAGAATGGTTCTGTATTTTTAGCTGTGTGTAAATTACCATCTGTGAATTTCATGATGAACACTGCTTTTTTTGGAAGAATGCTGTTCACTGGTGTTCTCAAAGATGAATCTCATGCCTTGTATTTAAACATCATGTTGTTATCATGGAACTAGTGGATTTTATTTTATCATTGAAAGAAGTGATAGAACTGTAACTTCACACTTAAAAAATCAGAACTTCACAGAACAAAGTACAATTGTTAAATGGACAGTAGAGTTAAAGGTACATCAAGACTGAATTTATGAGCCTTGCCAGATTTTTTTCCAAATTCAAATTCGGTGCTATGGGTTTGGGTTTTTTGCTAATGTTACTGTGATATTCTATGAACTGTAAAAGCACTTGTAAGAGAAGCAGATGACTGCACAGTCAGACTAAGGCAATATTTCCACCAAACCTTGAAAATCTGTACTGACAGAAGTCTACTAAGCTAAAAAAATCTTCTCAAAACCATCTTTGATGCCATTACATATAGACTGCAATACAGGCATTTTTGCAGTAGAGTATGTGGGGATTTCATGAACAACAGGCTGAAGATGAATCAGAAATGTGGCCTTGCAGCAGTGAAAGCCAATTATAACAGCAAGGGTTCACTCATCAGCTTGAGGGAAGTTCTTTTTCCCCTCTCTTTGGTACCTGGGAAGTGTCTGCAGTATTGTGTCCAGTTTTGGTCTCCCCAGTACAAGAAAGACCTTGGAATTCTGGAGTGAGTCCAGAAGGGACACCAAGCAGATTAGGGGGCTGGAGCACTTCATGTGTGAATGATGGAAATCTGGGAGAAGTGTTTTTTTCAATATGAATGTTGTCACAGTTTTCCCAGAGAAGCATCTTGGTCCTTGGAGATATTAAACATTTAATTTTATAAGGCTGTAAACAATCTGATGTAGCAGAAAACTGGTCCCACTTTGAGCTGGGGAATAGAATTTATAGAATAAAAAGGGTTTTTTTAATTTAAATTTTTCTTTGAGTTTCTTTATCCATATTGTTACAATTAAGAAGAGCCCTGAACTTCAAGAAATACATATCATGAAGGTGGTAATACATGTTTTTGAAACCTTTTCCAGGAAAAAGTGTAGCAAAGCAGATGAAGCATAAGACCTTCCTCAACAGAGGAGTGAAGTTAAGAGAACACAAGACAATAGACTGTATGCAAAAAAGGAAACCTATGGTCTATGCTGCCCATGAATGAATCAGTAACATTCCTAACATGTTTTAAGTTACCTGCCAACTGAGTTTTATAGCAGAGAGTGAAGGGACAAACAGCACAACATTTTTAAAAGCAGCTGAATGACTAGCAAAGAAATCCATATATTTTTTAAGGAGTTTGAATAATAAAATACTGGATTAACTCAAATGCATAGGAGTGTACAGACACAGATAATTCCATGAAAAGACTACCAGTGTTGATAGAGTCAGCAGGAAACAGAAAGTGTCATCCAATGCAATACTTTTTGAGATCATTGATCATTCCAAAGCACTGGGAACAAAATCACTGCCAGCACATCTACAACAAGATATTCACTTAGTGAATAAAAATGAACTTAATCAATGTGCAAGTGTAAAATTCTGATGTTTAGCCATTCTATGTGATGAAAAGAAATTAATCATCATCAGCTGCTACTGCATACCAAACTTGGATGGCTCTATGTGGAAAAGCACTTTTAGGTCTGTTTGACCTTCATGAAAAAGTTCAAGTGCTCTTAATAGGTAAGTCAGTCTTATTGAACACCTCCATAGAACTTCTTGCACATCTGGTTTCCTCAAGTAAGATTTTCAACAAGCTGTCTTCCTTCCACTTGCTATTCTGGAAAAGCAAGGCAATAATATGATGTTAGCTACAAGGCAGAGGGATTTTAGCGCAAAATAGATTGATTTTCAGAAATAAATGTTCTTCCAGAAGCACAGGGTTTACAAGGTTTCTGCTGTTAGTTATAGTCTCAGGGATCAGGGTTTCCACCTTCAGAAATGATATCAGGAAAGATGTTGCCATCTATTTAAATGCACTGAAGAGGAAGTTTGGTTTTGGTTTTGTTTGTTTGTTTCATTGACTTTTTTTAAAATAGATAGAATGCTTATACAGTTGGACATGAAATCTGTTCTTTTCCAAAGCTGTGCCTTCATATCATTTGTAAGTAAATCTCCTCAATAACCACAGTCTTCCAATGTCATATCTTAGGGGTGACTTCTGGATGAGTTTGAGGGAAGAGTTTATTGAAATATGTACTAAATTACTACTACTTTCATTACTTCTTATCTCACCATGCCCTGAGCAAAACTGACTCTTTAGCAATGAAATCGAAGCACAGGAATTGGTTTGTAAGTGTCAATGTCTTACCATTATGCCTTAGAGCCATCAAGAGAGGCAGGCACAAGCCTCTCAAAAATAAGCTAGGCATGACTGCAGATTTTCCTCATTTTTAATAGGAATAGCACATTCATCATCTGAAAGTGTTCCTTTTTGAAATGATTTATTTATTTTAAAATGACCTTTTGTGTCTTTTTCTCTGTGGAAGCTCACAATTTCCAGATTACCAATGAGACAGAATGCTAACAGTTTTCAAAAGTGAAGGTCGGTAGCAGAAACAGAGACACTGTAGAAGACCACAAAGATTTAATCAAAACTATCAATTCTGCCCAGGAACAGGGCTGAGCTATCTCAGCTTTACAATTTCATCCCAGAGTCCTGACTATGAGTTCCTGACACCACTTCCCTTTTTGTCCCATCTGGTTTCATAACAGGCAACCTTGAACCTATGTCAGAGCTGATATTTTCAGCACAGTGACATCTAGAAAACTAAGATCTTATTCAGGATTTTGAAACTAGAGTTTTTCAACCATGGAAATTTTGTGAACCGTTGCTTATTTCAGAAAACATCTGTGAAGTAGAATGAGCACTTTCTGAACAAAAGTTTTGTTTGTATCAGCCCAAACAGCTATTCTCTAATTCAGCTCTGTACCTTTCCGCTCTGCAATCATTGGAGAGTTTCCATAGAGAATCAGTAAATTCTATTGGAGACTTGCAATACATGACTGGACAAAGTCCTAAGTAGCATAGCCTTTATTCATTGTTGACCCTACTTGAGGTGTAGCTTGGACCAAATGCTACGTTCTTGGACTACAGACATGGTGATTTCCCAGTAACTGATTCTGTAATCCCTCTTTGGGATCACTAGAATCCACAGTAATATTATGAGCCTCTTTCTTTTGCAGGATGATGTCAAAAGTGAAACCTATTTCTTGGCATTGTTACTGCTTACTTAGGAGCAAAACACTTCTGAGACTAACCACTTATTAATGCTTACTATAAAAAAAATTAAAAACATGATCTGAGTTTTCAATTTAGACTTGTAATTAGTTTTCTTAAACAAAACAAAACGAAACAAAACAAAACAAAACAAAACAAAAGGACTAATTCATACCAATGAATTATGAAACATTAAAATCCCATTTTGGCCCTGTAGTATCCCTTCTGAAGAGTGTTCTAGCATTTGTAGAAAGGGGTGAAAATATCCCATGTTTGCTGAAAATTGACTCTAAGTCCTGGCTGTCAGCCGCCATCAGAGACTGCAAGTAGCACTTGCTTATAAGCTTGTGTTGAATACTCACTTCCAACAGAAACTAACTTGGAGATACAGTGACACTAAAGGTCATGTAATAAAAGTGCTTCTGTCCTCATCTACCTGTGAATCAAATCCTTGTCTATTAATTATGTGAATTAATAAAAGTAATTGGCATTGTTATGTTAATTTATTTTATTCATGTTTATTTTCAGTAATTTTCCTGACTTCTACATTAATCCTTCCAAGTGAAGGTAATAATTGCCATAAGAGCTATCAATGTCTCTTTTTTTTTAATATATCCCTTCTCTTTTAATTAAAGTAAAATAGAAATATCTAGCTAAACACTCTATTTATTTCCCTCCACTAGACCAAGAGAGAAAACAGCTTTTCTTTTTTTATTTCCATTTTTTTTCAAGAAGCTTAATGCTAGGTAACTTATTTTACACATTATGTACATTTAGCCTCAATAACTACCATATTTTTTTACCTAAGAAAAAATAATTTTATGAATAAACCTTTCCAAAAAACTTGTTTGTCAAGAGATGCAGTGAGACTTTTTTAAATGTGAAACGAGTGAACCTAAACACAAATGAATTCATGAGAGCTGGAAAAAACAAACCTTGGTAGAGCATATATATATATATATAGGACAGAAGTTTTCATATTTCATCAGCTCAAAGCGTGATGTCAGTAATATGTTAATAGCTATAAACTACAATTTTTAGACTAATTGGACTTCACACATACACTGTGAATTTGCCATTGTGCTTCATGTTACAGAACTGAGGCCATCATCTTGCTTTATATTGAGTAAATATTTTAATAGAGCATCTATGAAAAATCCACTCCATAATGTTTGCTTGTGTTTTCTTCATAAACATACAAAAATTGCTTCACAGTCAAATTAAAAAAGCAGTACTAATGTTAGTAACAAAGAAAGAAATTATATGGTTGATCACCTTTAAAATCACTCAACTAAGAGACAGACTACTGCTCAGTCAGGCTTTCTGTGAACTAAGAATTTTGTGCTGTCCAAATTTTGCCTAGATATTTTGTTGCGCATTAACTTTTGGATTATTTTTCATTTGCTAGATTCCCACTTCCCTGGATTAAGATAAAACTGCATAGCAGGCATAAGAGATTTTCCTCACAGCTTGACTTGAAGCACAGAGGATAAAAAAAAAAGAGACAAAACAGAAAAACCCTCACTCTTTAATAGAAGAGAGCATTTCATATTTAACATCTTAGCATAAGTGCTATGTGTTTTAAAATGATAATGAGGCATTACTATTATAAAAAACAATTTTTTTGCCTATTGTATGATTAGGTGTACTTTATCAGGAGCATTGCTGCAGGAACTGCTTGTAAATTCACAAAAGGCTTTCCTCTGGAGTTGTAAAAAAAGTTATGGAACTCAGATGTCAAGGCTCAGGTGTGTATAATTGTATTATGTGGAACATAAAGTTGTGAACCAGAATTACTGTGAGCTCAATAAAATAATGAACAAAACAGTGGGTATCTTTTACTTGGTCATGCTTTAGAATTGAAATTTGTTTTCATTCCTGAAATAATAATACTCTCATGGTCTTATTTCTCTAACAAAAATGGTTTGGAATGATTTATGCTACTTTAAGCAACTATATGTTTCCAGTTGTAATTATCTTTTTGGATGGGAATTTTAATATTGTTTCAGAAACAAAGATTAACTGCAAAAGGAGAACAAATCTACTCCAAACATTCCCTTCAAAGTTGAAATTTAAGGTGGGTGTAGCTCCACCCACCTGGAGCTCTGCTGAAGACAAAGGAGCTGGCATAGTTGCAACTCATTTAGAAATATTAACATTGACATTGATGATGGTATATAAGGGATAAAATTATATCACTTTGACTGATGACATGGAGCCTGTGGCTCTTATGCTGTCTGGACAGTAACTTCCTTGATTTCTCTTGTCTGTCATCCATTTAATTCAACAGTTTGAATAATTTGAATAAATATACTGATTCAAATATATGTTTTCCAGGTAAATCACTTTGGAGCAAAATCTCATTTTAAAAAGAGACTGAAGACAAGACTTTTAAACATACCTAAAAGGCCAAAATATATATGTATAGGTGGGATTCCAGACAAAGCAAATTTAGGAAATTAGGCATTTTTTTAAGCAATAAGGAATCACTTCTCATAATAACCTAAAAATCTACAGTCCAGACCTGTGAAAGTCCTAGCAATGGTTATGACTTTCACATATGTCTGAATAAATACATGTGTCTATTTATCTATATAGCCTAAATAAATACACACCGAGTTACAAACATGTATTATGTACACATGAGCTCATGTGATATGTACATACATAGGGCTTAATTCTTTAAAGTGTGGCTGATAATGACACAGATAAGAAAATCCTTAAGTCAGCACAACTTTCAAGCATAAGCAGTAACTTGGTTTTAAAATTTCTTATTCAGATTTCTGGAACAATTATCACCTCAACTGGGTATTCTAACAAGTTAATCAGTAGCTGAATTGAAATCCTCATCAACACACTATGTAATTTCATTGAGAGTATCTGCTAACTCAGATCAACTCAATTAATCTCTAGTGGAATGAAACAAAGAAGCAGATGGTAATGTGTTTTAGTCAACATCAACTTTTTATTCTGCATACATTTTTAAGTACACTATTCCTAGACATTACTCCTAAGGCATTGAGAAATTGCCTTACTTTTAATCTAAGGCTTTAAATAGACACCAATAAGACACACTCATATTCCATTTTGTCAGTAATGATTACAGTTTTCTCAAATAAAACATTTCCCTTAGGCTCAGTTCTGCACGATACCTATCCTGACACACCCATTGATGCCCTGGGAGCAGCAAGTTCAGGGTCTGCCACCACTTGCACCTTGGCACAGAGGGCATGTCCTATCCAGTGAGCTGCACTGATATTTAGTAAAGTGTACTAAGCACTGCTGCACGTGCTAACAGATGGTGATCAATAAAGAGAAATTCGATATCCCCTTTTCCACAATTCTTCAAAAGTAAGGGTTTGGCACCCTAAACTGCTTTTTCTTCATTCTTATGCAGAAAAAATAAAAGTAAATCTATCAATTCACATGATCCTGAGAGCAGAATTCTGTCTTTTCCTTTGGTCTGGTGGTCAAGACATTTGAAAAGGTGGCTAAAATATGAGTGCTGAGCTTGTTTGTAATATTATTTATAGCCTCAAACTGCACGAAGGGAGGTTCGAGTTGGACATGATGAGGAATTTCTTCACGGAAAGGGATGGTAAACATTGGAATGAATTGCCCAGAGAGATGATGTAGTCGCCATCTCTGGAGGTGTTCAAGAAATGACTGGACATGGCAGTTAGTGCCATGATCTGGTTGGTGAGGTGATCAGTCAATGATTGGACTGGATCTTGAAAGGCTTTCCCAACCTAGATCTTTCTGTGATTATTTATACATTTTGCATACATACATTTATGACACCAAGATTAAAATACAGAGGAATGAGCCAGGAGAAAGGGTTGAAACCTTTTATTTCCTATCTCCACCCACTTGCCATAAGTCAAGGACCTCACTCATGGTCCAGCTCTTGTCATCTTGATTGCTTACTCCAACACTACAGCAGCCATGTCAGGACAACTGGGCTGCAACCCATGTCACGGGTAAGTCTGCAACCTTGAGGCAGAATTGGAGATTTTAGCAGAGAGTTTTAAATACGGTCACACTGGGAAATTAAATCCAAGCTTCCAAATTCATGATTTATGTTCTGCCTATGAGTGTATTTATAAAAACATACAAAAACAAACAGACCCAGCAACTGGACAAACCCCTCCTTTTTCTAATGTATTTTGGAGGAAATTACTGAAACTTTATTCTTTGAGATAAATTTCCTTGTCTACTGAGTTTGATTTCAAAATGGCTGGCTAGCAGTTTGGATCCATCATGTGAGATAAATAGATTAAAGATCATTTTCTGAATCCTGTTTGTTGTAAGGTCTTGAGTAGCTAATGTTTTGTCCTGGACAAGCTGAGAAACAAAATCCGTGTGTATAAAGAAACAAAGTATATAATTCAAATAGTAGATGCTCAGCAATTTAAGCCATCTTCAAAGTGAGGTGACACCTAATGATGGGCTATTTTATGTCAAAATTTTGGCTCCATAGTTCATCTATTTATGTAGACATTTATAGGCATTATGTTCGAACTGGCATCCTTACTGTGTTTTAGCCAAACTCTTCATCACTTGCAGAGATCCACAGGACTTTATAGTATTTTTAGTTCTTAAAAAGGAGAAGAGCAGTGAAGGTTTAGTCATGAAGTGAAGACATGACTTATACTGATAGTATATCTCCAGTACAGGAAGTAAACAGAGCCCTTCTGTCAGCCAGGGTCTTCATTAAGAGTTTTGGCCACATGACTAAAGCAGTGAGGGAGAGGTGTATTTGTTAACCTGAGGGCACTCCTGGCAAAAAAAAAAAAAGAAGAAAGCAATGCTCTTCCACTTCCAAACAAGATTTAACCATTCTGCCTCACTATTTTAGCTTTTTGTGCATTGTTTTCTACTTTGTTTCCAGGGTTCCTGTGTTGATTTAGCTGCCATTTTTTCCATTTTCAATTTATGTATCTCTTGTTCTGTATCCATATTTCATCTCTTTGGCCCTCACTTTACCAACTCTCTTTTTTCTCTGCCCTTTTCCCTGATAGCCCATCCTTTCTCCTATCAGTATTTTATGCACTCTCTGTCTGCCTTCCATCTCCTTTTCCTGCTTTCTTTTGCTTTGCATTTCCCTCTATTCACTTTTTGTTCCTGTCAGTTGGATTGTGAAGAAATATATTATGGGAAGTAGTTACATACAGGATATTTCTCTGAAAACAAAACTACATTTACAGTAACAGAAGTCAACACATTGACCTGCAATATCAAATTATGGATGAATTTAATTTAATGCAAGCTAAACTAATGCATTTATAGGGTGTCATATGTGTGCCAGATCCTTTAAAAACAGAGTATATGCATCAAAAATATTAAAACTGAGCATTCTCAATTTTATAGAATCTATTTCAGTTTGTGCTAGATAACATATTTCACAACTATAGATAAAGCTGGTGAACAGATCAGAGAAGAAGGCTCATAAAAAAGGGACTTTTAATCAAGGACTTGAAGGAGAAAAGAGATTGGATGATCTATGTTATAAACAGGAACAGGGGGTTGGCTTTCGTATTCAAATGTTAATGAGTTTGTTAGTTAACAGTTATAAGGATAATAAGTTAATTTGAATGTTAATAAGCTTGTTAGTTAAGTTACAAAGTTGATGAGTTAATTCATATGTTAATGAATAAGTTAATTAAGTTATTCAGTTAGTTGTAATGTAAGGTTGATGTTATATGTTGGACATTGTTGTATTCCTATGTTGAGATGAACCACCGAAGTCCTAGAGCGGTTGGGTATCCCTGTTTGTCATGCCAGAGACAAGGGCTCGATTCCCCGATGGGGAGACAGAAGTCTCTGGACTCTGCCACAGGGGAGGGGTATGGGTGTCACTCACAATTACCATAAGGGGAGAAAGTGGTAGATCCCATTGGACCATCCCAAACTAATCAGAAGAGCCCTGGATACCAACGAGCCAACCAGAACCGCACTGGGGGTGGGGTCAAGGGAGGAGCTACCGGCTATAAAAAGTGACTCCCCAGCGCTGCCGGGGTCCCTCCAGCCGTACCTGAGCTGAGGCTGAGCACCCGGGGCTGCTCCTTTGCCTTGTAGCTCGGCAGAGCGCCACTTTTTGGTGTCTGATTGTCATTTGTTTCTTTTCTTAAATAAATTTTCTTGTTTTAAATTTTCAATTGGCTACGTATGTGTCACAATCTAGGTCATGATTTTGAACCATCAAGTCCATGTAATAACACTGGAGCATCTACATAATCTAAAAGCAGCCTGGATTCTACTATTTCATGTTCCTCTGCTTGCATTATATAGACACTTAATACATACATTTATATTATATACATAGACATATAATACTTACTCTATATCCACTACATACCTATTCAACATGTGAGTATTTAATTATGTATATTTATTATCTATTCCACCTGTACTTCACTATAAATACTGCAGTTTTGTATTATATAGATATTTTTTTTCCTTAAGCTTTTGTCCAAAGAACTATCCACAGATATTGATGATCTCATCAAATTTGCAGTTACTGGATCCTCTTTCCTGGTGATTCACATCTCATCTTAATGACAAGTAGAACTTATTTTGTCTCTCGTATACTCACAAAACATCATGAAATAACATTATATCTACTCTGCCTTTAAAACACGGACTAATTTAAAAATTGGGTTTGATTTTTTTTTTTTTTAAATTCTGACTTGGTTCTAGAAAGAGATCTTCTGAATTTTACTGTGAAGGCAAGAAAGGAA
Organism: Eulacestoma nigropectus; assembly: GCA_013397775.1. Lineage (NCBI taxonomy): Eukaryota > Metazoa > Chordata > Aves > Passeriformes > Eulacestoma > Eulacestoma nigropectus. Next base: position 31,314 of record VZTE01002994.1, read on the forward strand.
GATATTTGTAGAAGTTAATAGCCTGAACTTTGGAACAATCTTCTAAAATGGAAAAGACAAATCTTCTAGTCCCTGATTTGCCTTACATGAATGTCTGTCTTCCAAAGAATGAGTTAGCTGGCCAGACAAAACAAAAATGCTCTTCTTCTATTTTTAAAATTAACAGAAATCTATATCTTTTTCTGAAAATAAAATTAGTTCTAATTAGAAAGTTATAATGAATTGAAAATTCCTGATGTTTCTAGAGGTCATTGTTATTTTGGGAGTTAAAACTCATACGCCTTGTTGTCTACTCACATATTCTGCCAGGGTTATTAACATTATAGTTCTCCTTGGAGTTTACGTGAAACAGAAGTTTCATCCAATGGAAAAAAATTGATTTTTTAACACAGTTTCCTCTTTCAAATAAGAAAACAATAAAATACTTAGACACATCACATCACAAAAACCTGAAAATGTAAAAGTGAAAAAGAAAAAGAACATGTCTAAGTAAACAAATTAATTTAGCGCATCATTTATTTATTTCTTTTTCATCAATATTCACATTTTTTTGAAAAATGGACTTAAAAGAAATTCTTTAGTCCATGTCTTAATTATAAAGTATATTTTTTAATCAATCATTTGATTGCTTTATAAGAACTCCCAAACACAGAAAGAAAAAAGACATTACTGTGAAAGATTCCTACCTACATTTCTGTTCCTTTGCCCAGCCCAATTTCCTTAAATTTTCTGTTGGTAAAACTATCTTCCCTCTTGTTTGATCCATTCATATCACCCATTCTTTTTGCCATGTCATTAGTTTGGTCTGCACTCAAAATTGTCAGTCAATGGATGAAGACCCAAAAGGCACAAATTCGTAGGAGTGTAGACACTGAAAATCCTTTTCCTGCTTCATAGAGTGAAAGACGTTAATGGAAAAATACATTGTGAGTTACTCTTTTTTTGACAGAGACAATAAAAAATAAAATTTTGATGGAGAAACCAATGATGAATGTGTTTAAAATTAATGAAAAAGAACTGTGAGAGTCAAGATTGGCCTATGAATAAAACCAGAATCTTACCCAGCTTAAAAAGAATTCTTTGTGTCATGGCCAGTGCAAACTCAGATGAGCCGTCTCCTGCACAGGTGAAATTTTTCATTTCGTATCTAATAAGGTGCTTTTCCTTTAATCACTCTAAGTGACCTGACTGGCTGGCTGGTTCAATTAGATATATACCATATTTTTATGCATTAATTTATTTTATGTAAAAAATGTTAAATCAAAAGCTTTGGAAGCATTGGCATGAAAATCTGCGGTACAAGTCAAACCTTTCTGGAATGGAGTATCAGAGTTCAGTGACCAAATATCAACATTGTATATTTATTCATTTGAATCATAGGAATTTCCATGTTGAATTAGATTGGATCACAATCCATCCATTTTATTATCTTATTCATGTTTGGTCGGGACCAAAAGTTTCAAAGAAACATAAAAAAACCCCTCTGTTTAAAAACCTGGAATAAACAACGGTGGTATAAAATTTCCCTAAAAAAAGGAAGTCTCCTAAACCCTATCATTTAGAAATTGGCTTAACCACTAAGAAACAATGCTTGCATTTCCTGTAAAAGTTTTATTCAGTATATATGAACAACTATAGAAAATTTCATAGAAGAAAATACAAAATATTAATTATTTCTATTATACAAATAGCCTTTTATTGCTGCCTGAAGAAAACCATTTTATTTTTGCTGCTGACAGTAGTACACAGCCCTATGTCTAGGACTAGCAATGGCAGTATCTGTCAGGTATCTTTTACAACTAAGGGCTGGATTCAGACCATTACTTAATCAAACATCTCTCAAAATGAACATAAACCACTTCTGATTTTTGCTCAGTGATTGCATAACTATCCTGTTTATTTGGACCAGTGACTAAGGTTTGTTAGCCCATAGGGGATTACTCTTGAATAGCTGCTGAAAAACCCAATCAAAGCACTTTGATTAAATTCTGTCTCAGTCTGGAATATTCCTGAGCATCTTTGAGTGGTATTTTGTAGGAGAGAGAGAAATAATGCTGCCCATCTCCTTAAAGAAATATTTTCCCCATGTGTAACAACTGTGGAATGATATACAGCTTTTTAATAGACTTTTAAAAGCTATCTGGAGACTTACTAAAAAGCTTCCATGCCCAGTAGATAACAAAATGCTATAGTAATTTTAGTGCCAGACTTTAATTAAAAAGAAAACCATAAAATGTATAAATGGGTACTATACAGAGTGATGCAGCTTTGTGGAACCGTTTAAGTCTCTTCATCACAAAGATTGCAGAAATTAATAAGAGGACATAATTTGTGTAATAGTGTACTGGACACAAGGTAGTCAATATATTTTTACCCTTTGAACAAGCAGTTGTTGCTTGGAGTGCACAGTTTCATCTTCCCAGGTAAACTCCTCCATAAGGGATAGTCCCCAACAAGCAAGCCTGTTGTTAAGGCTGTGTCTGCAAATGAATTGTCTATAAACAAACTCAGCATCTGGCAGACATTCCAAGGTGAAAGCCAAACAGATGGCTAATTTAATATAATCGAAGTGACTTTGGATCAGATAAAGCAATTGAATTAACAGTGCTTTAAATAAACGTATACCACACATTCTCACTATGCCATTGTAATGGACACCTTTTTATATCTTGAAAATCACTGCTAATTGAAGTTTCATATGGTGAGTGCTTATATCTGTAAGATGTACAGCTAAACAGCCTGAAAAAAAATTGCTGTTATAGATAAAAGCAATCAGTATTATAACCTTTAACTCAAATACAATTATTTTCTTCAGAACTCCTCCATACAATTATTAAATCAAGAAATGTAGACTTAATACTATATGAATTTGTAAGTGCACATGCAGCAGGCATAATTTGTTATGCCTATGTACAGGCATATGTATATACTTTAACTCTGCATGCTTATACATCTACATATACACATATATGCATATATAGGTATACACACATAAAGCACATATATATGCTGTAAGTTTGGGGAGTTTAAAGTATTTATTTATTAAATACAAAGCCCCTCAAACAAAACAAAACAACTTTTGAATTATAAAGGGGGTTTAATTACTTCTAGCACTTGTTATTTGTGACACTTTTTGAAGTGAGGTACTCTTTGATCTATAGCAAAGAAAACAATGAATATTTTTTCTTAGTTACTTTGTACACCTCCACTGCTTTGAGAGGGTGAAACACTTCATGAATTCTGAGCTGTACTGTTTGTACACAGCCAAAGTCAAATGCTTAAAATTCCTTTATATTTGTTTTTATATACACATACAAGTTAGTTCTCTGCACATTTTCTGATCCCTCTTCCAACAAAACTCTTTGTTACACTTGTGCAAAATAGGCAAAAAGCAGATGTAATGGAGTTTGTGCTGTAAAAAAGAGAGGATGTTTGACAAAGTAGCTCTTCAGCATCTTTTCATTTCTTTCTCACTTGCACAGAACTCAGAAATCCCTGCCAAGCCCGCAATTGCATTAAACTCCAGAGTTAGACATATGATCTATTGGAGATGGATTAAATACTGGCCTGCTGTGCTGCATGATGTAAGGAAGAGCTCCTTCCTGCTACGCAGGAGCTCTGAGAGAACAACCTTAGGTCCCTGGGCAAAGGGCCATCCACCATTTTTTGGCAGTCTGCCAACCAATGGCAAGTTAAAATAAAGAGAGAAGTCATGAACACAGTTATAAAACTCTGGTTCTGGCAGTTGCAAAGGACTGATTTGATTACCCAGGGAGTCCAGTTTTCTCATTTTGCTTTCCTATACACTGAGACATCAAAAAAACTTTTCTGTCATTCTGGCATAGGTTATGCCTTGCTGCTATTTACATTCTAGCAAAAACATCTGAAAAACTCATGAACTTTTCCAAATGCCTAACTTTCTCTTTTTTTTTTTTTTTCCATGAATGGCTTAACATCATTGTAAGAAGCATGGAGTAAGAAGTAGAAGAGTTGAAGGCAGGTGGAATTTTAATAATCAGTAAAAGAAGTCTGCTTGACTTGTCTTTTCTCTGTTACCATCTCTATTGTGTACCTGTCATCTGATATTATTGATACTCTTTGGATTTTACCAAGTATTGCCTTACATCTCTTCTCTTGCAGCAGGCAAATTTTCCTTCAAACCATAAAATAATAATTATACAATCTAAATACATACATAGTGGGCATATAATAGATATATAAGCACAAATACTTCTATTCTATTGAGTTGTAAACAAATACATAAATACATGCCTGGGTCTGCTGCTAATCCATACCATATAATGCTATTTCCTCTTCAACAAAAATAAACTTTTGCCAATATCTGAGATTTTAAAGCTGCCTGTGGAAGAATACCAGCCCCTAGGTATAAATCTAATCAGAAGAACTAGCACAGATAACTTTAAAAACAACAAAAAAAAAATTAAAAAGAAGCCATTTTCCTCACTTTGGGCATGTCCAAATCAGGGAATTTAGATATGATACTATATCAAGATTTCCAACCATGCCTTAGTGGAACATAAGACACTATCTTGACCCAGCCATTTAAAATACAATTCATAACTCTATAACTATGGGGAAAATATTCTTTTTAATCTACAGCAAATTGAACTACAATTTAAGATTTTCCTTTCCTCTTTTCTTTCAGTAAAGGTAATCGTTGCAGTCTAAATCTTGTTATGGGCAAAAGAGAACACTCTTTTACACAAAGCAAAAAATTTACTGTAGATTAGCAGTCTACTCAAGCCACAACAAATAGTTTTTATTAGTCCAGCTGCGATGATAGTTAAATTGAAATTGTTACAGAAAAGCCTCACTATTAATGCATATATATGTGTTATATATCTCTCTATATGTGTGTACATATATGTGTATATATATAAAAGTATATATATATAAAGTATATATAAAGTATATATATGTATATGTGTATATATATATAAGGAATATATATTTACAAAATGTGTGTGTGTACTTGTATACATATATATATATATATATATATACACATATACGAGAACCCCCTTTTCCCTGGTGCTATTTGCACTCTCCCTCCACCCTGTAGGTAATGGGAGAACAGTTTGTGTGAGCTTCAGGAATAAAGGATTAAAAAGGGGGTCACAGTGAACTGGCAGTATCTCCATTAGGCAGAATATGATGTTGGTTGTGGTGGTTTCTTCCTCTTCAGCTTTGGGTCTCCTCGGCATTTTTTTAATGAATTTTCTGACAGTTGCTTGCATGCCTTTACCCCACTATTTCCCAGTTCCATGTGTCCCCATTCTTACCCTTAAAGTTGGGTTTGCCTGACTCACAAGGTGAGGTCTTTCCTTTGTGAAAAATGCTTTGGTATTTCTGATGTTATCTGATACTCTTACTCTTCTGTAATATATTATAACAATCAAAGACAGTTCACTTAATCCATAATAACTGCTTGGTTTTACTCTCTATTAATTTGCAATAGATGTTATGCCACACAGTGGCACAGAGATAAATTCAAGCTAAAAGAAATTTGGCCATAGTCACCTCATAACTAGAAAACTGCAACCTCAGCTAAAATAAGTTAAATTCACCTCAAGCCAGTACAAGGCCAGACAAGTCTGAAGTCTCTCTTCTCTCAAAGCCTGTCAGCTTTTAGTAGCAATGTTATAATTTAAAAGTCATATTTGTTGAGCTATGCAGTCTTTGGTCTTCTCTATACATGTAAATCACTGCAGTTAATAGAATGGTTTAATGAAAATTAGTTGTAGAAGAAATATGTGCGTTGGTTGAGCTACATCTGAAGTAAAAATTGCTTTATAGAGGAGTTTGAAGTTTATTAATATGTGATTGTTCTTTAAAATGCTAAATATATATATATTTATTAATATTAAGGTTTGATTACTGCCTAATCATCCTAAATGTGGCTTATCCATATTGCACAAGTTAGGAATATATAAATTTGGATAATATGGGACTCTACTGTAGACCATAGGATTTTGCAACACAAAAAGGGGCAAGATAAATGTTAAATTTTTAAAGGATAACATTTGTAATTACTAATCCAAATACATTCCCCAGTATGTAAGCCCATATTTCTGTATGAGACCAGTATAGAAAAAAGAAGGAATTTATCTGATCTAACAAGAACTTCCTTGAAGTTATTTTTTCATTTTGAAACAGACTTTTCCTACTCGTCTCTACTCAATGAAAAGAAAAATGTAATTTTCAGGAGCCAATTAGCTCAGCACTAAGGTGGGTGTTAAAGGCATATGAGATGAACAACTCTCTAATGGTTTCTGCTTCTGTGTGGCAACAGCCATCCATAAACAGAATTTATTCACCATCTCTTGACAGCATTGGAAAGGAATCCTTAAAGTAACATAACTGTAGGTAAGGTGAGAAAACAGGGTTTGCTCTTTCCCATAGCCACGCAGGAACCGTACTCTGTGAAATATCTTCCACAACACTGACCTAGGAAAGAAGGCACTTTAGGTTAGCTGGTATAGAGAACCTTTTGGGAGATTTACCTGCATCTTTGCAGGTAAACTCATTGCAACCAACCCAACTGACTCAATATGACCAATAAGACTGGCTCTAATATTTAGGCCAGAAATTATAATTCGTGTTTGACTGCTGTAGGTGAAACTAAGAATGTGACATATGACTATTTGGGCTTGAAATTTTTTTTTTCCACCACCTTTTCACCTCTTTCCTCGTGCCTAAAATTTTCAATGATTAGTCTAGTGATCAGTTCTTTTTAATGAATATAAGAATCAAAGATTGAACTTAAAAAGAATATTCCAGGGGGGAAGGAAGACAAAGTAGGCTTATAAATCTTGTATAACCTTCATCACATCTATGATCTCTCTTCCTTTTATCCAACAATGGGACTTCTAAGTAGAAAGACATAATATATTAAAAAATATTTTGGTTTATTTTAAAAAGTGCAAGTTGGGTGGTCTGAAAAAGTTTTCAAAATTGTGGTTGAATTTGGAAGAAACTTCCCAAGGGGGGGAAAAAAAAAAAAGAACTAAAGACTTTCCTCTCTTAGAATCTCAAAAGCTGGAGTTTGAAGTACTTTTTGGCATAATTTTTTTATATTTTATTACAAGCCTTTTTTTTACAAAATTTTTTTAAAAAAAAAGAGAGAGGAATAAAAATATTCTGACGTTTTTATTCACCACATATGATGTTTTAACAAACCTGAAGGGCCCCTCTTATCCCATTTTTCTGATTGGGTCAAATTTGCCAACTGACACTTATCTGCACTTCCCTTCATCTGTAGTCCTCTGTTAACGCCAGTGAGCACAACTGCCAGCTCAGGAACTCTTCCTCTGAGCACATGGATTACTTCTTCTGCAATATGCCAGTGGATGTGAAAGTCTTCACTTTGTATCCCAACTCAACTCCAGTGAATTTTGTTAAGAAAATAATTTTTAAGTGACCTTTTCTTCTTCTTTAGGAGGTAGACTGCAATAAAGAGCTATTAAATCAGCTCCCATTTAGCTTGTGAGCTCTGCCAAGCTTTGTCTAAAGCACAGAAGGAAGGAGAGGCAAAGAGGAACGTTTTTTTTCCCTGCTGGGCTGATTTTCTCAAGGTCTAAACACTTCAGTTTAAAAGCAATAAAAATTCAATTATATGTTCAAAATTATAGAATTTTTTTCCAGTAGCTCCTTCTGTGATTAATTACTATAATGGTGTAGAAATAGCTGTTATTGCAGAACCATCTTATGTTGCAAAGCTTATAGATCCCTGATCACTGTGAGAACGCACTCATAAAAATACAACCATTTTCTAAAAAGTGAGGAAGGAGGGAAAATCAAGGTGGCTATTTTTATCTGCTACAGGGAAGTGTGATTATGTGAGTCGACTCATTGCTACCTGAAGGGAGTCAGATCAAAATTAAGACTTTCTACTAAAGCACACAATTAAAGTTCATGGCAAGTGTTGTAGGCAAGCTGGCATTTGCTGAACAAAGTATGTGCTACAAACAGATGCACAACTGGAAACAGAGACACAAAATTTCTTCCCTAGGATGAATTTGCTTTATTAAATCTGGCAACTTCTACTTGAGCTCAGTGTCCTGATCTAAAAAAGAGTTTCTCATTTGCTTTAAGCAATTGCCATATAACGTGCCAGTTGGAAGAAAATTGGCTTGTAATTTTACTCACTGTCCGGGAAAGAAAAAAAAAGCATTTCTTAAAAATCCACACTATTCTTGATGCTGACAAATACAAAAACCCCTTTTCCACCTTTGTTTCATTGCTTTCTGCATTTCTGGAGAGAATAGTATTAAAAAATGGGTTAAAAATCTCTTTATTAGTAGAAGTAAAATAAAGCATTTGAAAATCTCCCACAATGGGAGAAAATATTCAAGTTAAAATTTTCTCAATCAATATGTTAGCTCTGCAGTCTTAAAGGCTGTATAGTAAGTCATATGGGTTCCTCTGAAATGATTTTTTCTTTAAATATCTAGTTGTATTGTATGACATCTATCACAGATATAAGCTGTAATAAAACATACTCTACGTCTTTGCTTTCGTGGTATGAGTAACTTTACATGTAATTTACTTCACATAAAGTTATATGTACTCTCTCAATTCACACACAAACACCTATTACTGCTAATTGAAATAAGAACAGAAAAAACACCATCCTGTCGAGGGGCGTGGGTTCGTCTGGTTGGCCCAGCCCCGACACAGTTCCAGCTGGGCTTCGTGGGCCCGGCGAGCTTACTGAGGGTCCGGGTCCACCCTTGAACCCGCGGCGTAAGCGGACGCCGATGTCCTCGCAGGACCTCGGATAAAAGCGCTTTCCCCACCTTGGGAAGGCTCGCATGATGCTGGTCCTTGGCACGTGGAGAAGGGCTAAAGACCCTAGGCTTTCTCCGGGCACCGATGAAAGGAACGAAGCAGGAGGCAGAGGATGTGGGAGGGGGTCTCCCGAGCTCTCTTTATTCGGGGGAAACTGGAGCGGGAACGGACAGGCTGGGAATCGGAGAGTCTCAGGGGAGAGAGCCCCCGAGCACGGTTGTGCACAGGGTTAAAAGGGAGTACAAACAGGGAGGGACTTAGAAGGAACAGCCAATAGGGTACATAATTCAGGAACATCAATCAAGGTACAAACCAATCAGGGAAAACAGAGGGAGGGGTTACAACATAGGAGCCAATCGACACCTAGGAACAACAGAACTTTCTAGAACTGGGGGAGGGAGTAACTGGGTAGAACCGCCCCCTTCTCCGCCTGAGAGGCGGGGCCTAAACCATGTCCTCATATACCGGCTCCTCCTCCCAGGAGGAGTCAGATGAGGGGGCGGAGCACTGAGGGGAGGTCGGCCTCATCTGAATAGGGGACTGCCCCTCCACACCATCCCTCCAATGTTAATGTTGTTAATGATATTCATACAGAAAAGAAAAACAAGGAAACCTGAAACTGAGGATGGAAAGAAATGCATATCCAAATTTGTTAATTTTAAGTTAATGAGATTCATTTAAAGGGCATTTTAGGGGGAAGTAAGTTGTAGACACATCTGCCTCATCCACAGGTTTGGTTGAGGATGCAAAACAAACTTTGCTGAACATATAATAGTGGAACAAGTTAATAATTCATTATTTGGATTACAATAGCACCTGGAGATCTATTGTGCACGACACATCACAACTGCATGGTGAAAGTCAGTCCCTGTCTGAAAGGGTGTATAATCCAAACAGACAGGAGAGGTGAATTGACTTTCAGGAATACAGTAGTAGAAAAACAAGAAATTATTCAGAGTTGGGACTGTAAACCCAAAGACACAACCATTTCAACACACTGTATTTCCAGTGAATTTTCAGTCTCTTCTATATCTATTCAGGTGTCACATACATCAGAAGGGAGCAACCAATGCTCAAAACATTGTAGCTAAACTTCTGTATTGCCAAAGCTACAAAAATAATAATTCCTATAATTAAGAGTCCCTATAACTGTATAACCCCCAAAACATTAAATTTTAGCTTCCTGTGAGTAAAACAGTTGTTTCTGATTGATTGCAAGTTCAGGACAAGACAGGTAAAATTCCAGAGAGAGGTCTTGAGCTCCTGTATCGACTCTGACTTGCTTTTAGTTGACTGTGCAATCTTCGACAGATCAAACAAACTGCAATACTTCAGGGGTACTGGCTGTTTTTCTTAACTTAGGTCTATCTTCTAGATCTGATGACAACTTTTGAACACTGTTTTCTTTGAGTTTAATAGCAATATCATCGAGGTTGGAAGAGTATCTGAAACTGCTTTTGATAAGAAGAAACTAGAGCAGAATAGAAAAAGGAAGAGACTCTTTAATGAGATTTGGTGATCTCAAAATTTAATTTCCTTTATTTCCTGGAAACTTGGAAATAAAGTTAGTATTTTGCAAAGTGCTTAGGAATGCATTGCACATCAAAACACTAAATTCTAATATTTGAAGCAATGATGGAAAGGGACATTCATTAAAAAAAAAAAAAAATCCAAAGCATAACCACTTCAGAAAAAAGCTAGTGTATAAATTTGTTTTTATTCTCAGAACATTTTTTTCCTCTTGCTTTAATTCAAAACAAATGTCAAAGTAAGTGAGCACATTTCTCCTCAGCATACTTGACAGAGGATGGGGAAGGCACCTTCACTCAATTTCCTGTTTCAATTTCGGTCTACACTCAATATTACTACTACTACTTCTAATAGTACTGCTACTAGTTCTACTGCTGCTACTACTACTATTAACTGTACATATTTTGTCTGACCTTTTCCTGCATAATTAATGAGAACTTTTACTCTGTTTAATAATTCTTGAAAGATAATGTGACTTTTGCAGAATGTACTAAAAAATCTGTCTTGAAAAGCAGACAAAAGTAAGAGCTTGAGACATACAGACCAGTCTACTTCAGCATAGCCCTAGTATAAAACAAACAGGATATATAAGCCAACTGTGAGTACCTAGACAATAATAATGGGACACCGAATAAAAAAACTCCAAACGATTAAAAAAAAAAAAATTATGATCAATTGACTCAATTTTGTCTTGTAACACAACAAATAGCTTAGTGGGTTGCTGAAGAGCAGACTTCAAAAGCTTTAACTTAGAGATGCTTCTCTTAATGTATGCAATGGCATTCCCATAAATGCGCCAGAGAGGGTACATATACCATACTAATGGTACAAAACTATTAGAACCACCCCCCAAATTTACACAATAATTTCTAATCTTTCATTTGACAAACTGGTTTGATAAAGAGAATAAAGAGAGCCTGTCATAGGTTCAGGGGTGTTATTTAATATTTTCATTAATGATTTAAATGATAGAATAAAAACAACAGTGAGTTCATTACATTTGTAGACACAGTAAAATTGAATACATTGTACACATACTGGAATGTGGAAGGCCCTTCAGCCCAGCATGCTGTTACAGAAGAGGTAATGGAGAGGAATATTTGCACAGAAAAGTGCACTGACTTTGGATGAATGGGAAAAGAGAAGACAATTGTTTGGGTCAGAACCTAAATCCAGCTGCATATTTTGTTTCCTCAAATAGTTAATGAATTTTTCCAACTGTGAATGAAATCTGAGGTGTTTTAAAAGCTAGGTTTAGGTCTGAATTTTGCAGTTTAAGTCTTTTATCTACTTTGAAGGGATATTCTGTGACATACTGAAGTGGAAGTTATCTCCTTGACATTGTGAAATGGAGAATACAAATGTTTAGAAATCAGATTTAAAACACATGATTAAAAATACACCTTTGCCACTAGAAAACTGAAGAAAGATAAAATCAAGGACTATGCAGGATATTATGTTCGCTTAATCACAGTAGTGCTAAAGAGTTTAACATGATGATGTCTCACTGTGGGAGAAAACACTATCTCTGCAATACATCTTAGAAATTGTCTTTCATTGTGGATATTCGGCACTGAAATACTGACTGTTAAGGTAAGATTGAGAATAGTCCATTCTGAAACCATTCATTTTACAGGAAAGGGGACAGACTGGCATAGCCTTGACCCACTGAAGATTTAACTTGTGATGTCTTTTCTTGCAAACACTGGTAAAACAAGAAAACAAGCTAACATTCATGTCACCTCATGATATATCACAGTGTGTCACATTGTCACGTCACACTTCTTTTTTCAATAATGTTGCAATGTATTAATTTTTGATGATGACCTGAGTTTATGTATATCTTGATTTTTCATAAAATGCTGTGCCACATGAAAAAATCATGTATAACTCCATGAAGCTGCATGAGTCTTACAATATAGCAAAGGGTTAGAGAAATAAGGATGTATCAGTCTCTGTCATTGCAACTTTCAGATGATTTCTTCAACATCTATCTGCAGGTTCAAAGGATTTTAAAACCTCAGAGAGAAAGTCTGTTTGAAGTAACAGACATTTCCTTGGGTTTTTTGTTTACAATCCTTAGAAGCCAGATAATATTTCAGCTTTAACCTAAACCCATAAATGTTTCCTTCATACATGAAATTAATTTCAAAGGCATCAAATGGTCATGTTCCTTATGTAGTACATCATATGCTGTTCTCTTAGAAATACAACAAACAAACAAACAAACAAACAAAAAAACCCCACAATAGAGAGCAAAGTTTCACATACCTCTGTAGATAGCTCATTATTTAACTCTCCAACTAATTAATTGAAATATAACTAAATTTTTTAAAGTTACAATAAAAGTGGGTGGAGTTTTGGAATGTCCTTCATATCCTTCATATAAAATGACATTGTGAAGATTATAAATTTAATCTGCATTACACATTTAGGAACATTATTTTGGACACATCAAACCCCAGCATGAAGCAGAGGTAGGGAAAAGAATATGAATAATCCAGATGTTCCTATGTACCTCTAATATAAGAAAAGGAAACAGGCAAAAATTTTGAAGGCTATTTCTAAAATGATCCCAAAGATTTTTGCTGTATAGCAAAGACGAAAGGAATTTGGTTAATGTGAGACCTGATGTTTTGAGTTTGAAGACACAGACTATCAATTAGTGAAGTATAATCACCAGGGTGTGATTATTCCATTGTGTTTTCTTCTTGCAGCATTTGATACTGGTACAGAACAGATGATCTGACAGTGTTTACTTTGAAAAATTTGTGTTACCTATGTATTCACTTCACAACTCTTCAATCAAAGGGGTACAAACACAAGCAGCAAGGTTTACAACGAGAAAGTTTACCAGGCATGCAGGAGTTTACATACACAAATTCATGTGGGTTTTTGCTAAAGTCCTGGTGATTTATCCTAAACTGCACTAGGCATATTGTAATACCAGAAAGGGTTTTAAGATCTGAGTATATTTAACACTTCAAAGAGGAAATATCAAGAAGATGTGATTTTCGCACTACATCCTCCTAATTCTAAACCACTTGTATTTAAACTTCCTTCCACATAAATCAAAGAAATCCCCAGGGGCTCTAACTTGTAACAATCAGTCTAAGAGAAAGGATTGTAGTATTCCTCCCCAGAGAGGTATCTAGCATGGATGAACCCTAAAAATATCACAGTCAATCATCGCTGTTCAAATCTGACAAAAAATGTTGTTTTCAATGTCTCCTGAGAGATGCAAATAAAAGATTTTGGCAGAAAATAGTGCTTCTAAAAGTGTGGATGTTCCTCAGAGTAAAAAGTTAATAAAATTGATTATCACAGTAAGAGAGTAACACACTTTTTCTATTCACCTTCTCCCATCTCCTAAGCATCATTTTTAGCTGACATACCAAACAGTACCATCCTGCAAGAGCCAAATTTGCTCACAAGAGCATGGGAATAATTAAGTGTAAGGACTCCCCTGAACTACCAAAAGTAGGCTATATGGATGGATGGGTCACTGTTTGTTTGGGCAGCTTTAAGACAAATACAATATGTATGCTTGTGCTGAAAGTGTCATACACTTCAGAACAGCATATTGCAGTGTGACATGTGCATCCAGATGTGAACATTAAAAATAGACTGAACTCTTTTTTTACTTTTTCCTTGAAACATTGATGTTCTGAAAGCTATGATTAAAGAAATACAGTTGTCAGAAGCAAGAAGCTCTAATAATAATAATGCCAAGGAGAAAGCATAGTTTAGAAAATTTACCAAGAAAAGCCAGCTCTGCAAAATTGCTTTTCTGTGTGTAGCAAAATGGAGTGTGGTGTACAAATTTTGAGCCAGTAAAGTTTTATTTGCACTATAATTGCAACAGAAAGAGTACTAAAATGCTGGGCACCCCAGCATTTTAGACTGATGCACATAAACATGTTACTCCATCATCATTTCGGTATACTAGCTTTAGTACTACTTTGCTATTTTAAGATTCTCTTTTGTTTATTCTTATCATAGAGGCTGGGCTGTACTTATATAACTTTTACCATCACTTATGGTTAGTCACCTTTATTAGTCGGACGTGCTGACTGAAAGGTATCTCGACAAGAAATAGGTCTGGAAAATGGAAGTTCAATGAGATGAGCTGGGATGACTGCTTTTAACTGGCCAAGTGTCACTCACATTGCATGAGTTTTATCCAGAGTAGCTGACCAGGCTGGGGTGGGAGTGGTGCAGATGCACAGGGGAGGTGTGTGCATGGGAACACATGCAGGCACATCCAAAATTGTGTTGACAGCCCTGGATATCTGCCTCTCTTTATCAACCATCCAATTCCTCCCATTAGATGCTTTAATGAATCCTCATTCTCTATCTGGTCTATATTTCTACTTCTCATAAAGAGATTTTTCATTTTAATAGTGATTCATGAATCATGACTATAACACAGAATGAATCCAAAGCATTTCTCTCACCCATGGCTAGCAATAAAACCTCAATGAGATGTTTAGACTGTCTGTAACAAACTTAGGATGTAACTGGTAAAATAAGAGCTCATTTGCATGATGGCATTTTCCTTCCTCCCTGCCCTCCCCTGGATATAAGCATTGGTGTCAAGGGAGTCTGATTCTATTCTGAGCCTCCAGGGTAGAGCATAAGCAGGGCTAACAATACCTTCAGTTTTAGTCCTTTAGGCTGGAGTATATTGGAAGTGATGCTGCATTATGAATGTTAATGAAAAATTAGATTTCCTTGAGTTCCTTGCCATGCTCATCAATTTTTCACCTTACATTTATGCCACCAATGGTCTGGCTTGGGGTTTT
Source organism: Eulacestoma nigropectus (assembly GCA_013397775.1). NCBI lineage: Eukaryota > Metazoa > Chordata > Aves > Passeriformes > Eulacestoma > Eulacestoma nigropectus. The sequence continues at coordinate 46,460 of VZTE01002994.1, forward strand.
CTTTCACTAAAAAGTCTGCTAAGTTATGGAAAGAAATTGATACACTCTGATCTGTCTATGATAAACATATGATTACATCAGGAAAATAATTTAAATATTATCTGTAAATATAGGAACTGGGAGCTATAGGAAGATAAGGAGAGAAGATGACTTCCTTGATGCTGCTTGGAATATGTTCCAGCCGAGGGGATGGAGAGTTGAAACCTTTTTCGGCATTTGAGATGAATATAGAGACTATCTCAGACAATTCGCAAAAAATGAAACATATCTAAATTGGGACTATGATGTTTTGGGAAGCTTGAAAATATTACTTTTTGCATTGCAATAAAATATCAATATTTTCTTATAGTGAGGAAAAGATTTCTGTGTGGTTGCTTCACTGCATAATCTGCAAAAGTGTGTGAGTGTAAAATAATATTTCATTTTATTCAGTAAGGCTCTAAGGTTAGATGCTTAATATTCTAAGTACAATGTGAATGCTGACTAGTTCTGATTAATTTTGCGTTCTCTCTGAAACTGATGAATTAGTGTTAATCTAAATTACACCAGGAATGTATGTGGTCCTGACAGACCTATAAAAACTCTGCTGGAATTAGTGTAATGCCACTTTGGCTATCGGCAGGGAATGTTTATGTTTGGACATCTGTAGGCTTATATGTCTGATTTTTACCAAATTCACAAAGGATATAGAAGGATCTATTAATATTCTCAGATGTGGAGATGGCTGACTTCTTCAGCTTAAGTTTAATAATCAGATTTTTTTAGTTAACAATTAGAATTTCATCTTATTGAAGCCTATACACCTGGAATAAAGTTCGAAGGATTTCTCAGCAGCATTCTTCTTAAACAGTAGTTAAAATGTGCAGGTGATGGTCTTTAGCCTGAAATATCCAGGAGCTCAGACAAATTCTCCTAAATATTACCTTCCTACTGAGAAATCTATGGACTGATAACGGGACTGAAAGTGTACTAAACTTCTGTAAACAGATCTGGGCTCTTCCTAGATAGTGGAAAACTTTCACACTTTTCACAGACACCAAACATGGCTCACTTGCTTGAATAGGGTTGCATGAATATGTTACAATATTAATATTTGGAATTTATTCCATTCAAAGCTCTAAAGTAATGTCATAAATACACAACGTTGTAAGACAAAAGTAAGTAACTAGTATTAATATCTTTCTTATATAGAACAACTTGTGTGGGGTTTAAGGTTTCTGTTGAGATCTTTTCAAAATCTGGTAAATAGAACTCCATCTTTATTCTTCTTATTAATTCTGTGTACCATATCCATCATGTTATAGTTAAAGCTCTCTGAGCTGCAAATTTCAGGAATTAATTTTAAAATAAAACACTTTGCAACAGCAACATAGAATTTACTTTCCTTAGGAAAAAAAAACAACATTGCAACTAGAAGATAGTAGTCATGTCTTCAAGAAATACAAGCCAAAATTAAGAACATGACCCAGTTTTAAACATTGAAAATGGCTTGTTGCATTCATCCCACAGAGAATATCAGCTGAAGTCAATTGCACACCAGACAGATAAGATGGCCTAACTAAATCTCTTTTACTGCTCTCCATACAATTCTAAGCCACTCACATTATTAACCTTCCATTGATAAAGGAAACCAGTTTTAAGCAGATAACATCTTCTAATGATGGGCCTAAAAGCTGGAATTTAACACAAGTAAAGACATTTTATTGTATCCTGTAAAGCATCTAGCTCAGCTAAAGCTGAGGAGCTATTTCAAAAAATTTGGTATTAATAAGCACATACTCATTTAAAAAATGATAAGCCTAAAGATATCTCCAGAGACTGTAAACATATACATCATAAAAAAAAAAATCAGATAAAAACCCCAGAACTTGTATCTTCCATAAAGGTGGAGGCATAATATAGTTGTAGAAGGCCACCAAATTTGTCAAGTATGATTTTCCCTTCTTGCAGCCGCATTGGATGTCACCAATCACCACCTCATTTTCCATGTGCCTTAGCATAGATTCGAGGGGGATTGAGGTTAATTGCCATGTCATTAAGTGAATTGTTGATGTCAACTTATATTTATATTTTACTCATGAATTTTCTAGGGAAAGAACAAGCCACAGTCATGCTTTTTGCATTAACAATATAAACATGGAAGTCAAACGCGATCTCTATGATACCAGAGTTCTGTGATAATCCCAACGGATCATAATGTGAGGCCTCTAAGTGTACTTAAGATTCAGCCTAAGAGTACTTTCCTTTCATTAAGAAGGCCTACTTGGGAAACTAAGCAAAAACTTATTCTTTCCTACTTCAGGAGCCAAGGCAATACTCAATATTCATAAAGCTGACACAGCCTGGCTTAGTGACAAGCATTTACTTCTAGCTAGGGCTTTTGGGAATTAACTATATTAAAATAATTTTTTCAGGCATCACTTATACCCTATTGATTTGTAATGAAATGTCCATCTGTTTTCATAAACAGAACATGATCCATACCCCATGCACCTTTCTTCAGGAATCTCCAACATCTCCTATATATGGGTATTTCAGCGAGAGTTAAGTCTAATTGAATGATAATTTGCCATAGCATTACAAATTGTGGTTTAACTAGAATTATGTGGAACTTTATATAAAACCCAATCAGACAGTAAAACAGAGTTTTAGCCTTAAACCAGAGGTCATCCTTCCACTGAATTTTAATGAGATGTTCTGAATCCCTCAGAGCATAGAAATGTCTTTAACCCTTGTATTGCAAACAGGGACCTGCAAACTGCAGTTCTTCAACAATCCCAAATAAAATGATATCATGGTGATATCAGGAATCAATGTGATCTGATACCAATTAACCCAGTTAATCATAATGAACAGCAGAACAACAACTTTCCAATGACCTTTAATAGAAAGAAAGTAAAAGGATCTTTCCATACGGTGTCATCAGGGCAGAAAAAAAATGTAATATTGATTAAGACAAGTCCAAAATCTGGGTATTACTGCTTCTAGAGGGTTTTGGCAGGGAAGTTGTATGAAGAACACACTTAGAGCTGTGGCACTGAGCAGCAACCCTGGAGTTTAGGCTTAATTTTTGGTTTGTTTTTTTTTTTCCTGTAGACCTGATGAAAGGGTGAAACATACTGTGCATCCGTGTTATCAAGTATGGAATGCATATGAGATAAAACAAAATCACCTGCGTGTAAATTATGTTTATTTACAATGATAAGCTTATATGTGGATTTATAGTGAGTTCTGTAACGCTCTTGAGGTGAAAATGTCTTTGTGAGGACCAACTTACCCTGAAGATCAGAGGAAACCTCCTGTATTCCAGTTTGTGTCCATTGCACCTGGTCTTGTCATAGGCACAAGAGAGGAGAGCCCGAATGCATCTTTGCCCACTCCCTTCATATGTTTATATACATTGATGAGATTCCCCCGAGCCTCCTCTTCTCCAGGCTGAACAGTCCCAGTCCTCTCAGCCTTTCCTCACATGGGAGATATCTCAGTTCCTTTATAATTTCAGTGGTCCTTCGTTGGATGTTGTCCAGTATGTTCATGTCTTTCTTGTACCGAGGAGTTCAGAAGTGGACACAGATGTGGCCTCACCAGTGCTGAGTTCAGAGGAAGGATCACCTCCCTCCACCTGCTGGCAACATCTCCAATGCAGCACACGTAGCCATCAGCCTCCTCTGCCACAAGGGCACATCTAAGGCTGTGTGGCATGAGGCATCAGGGGGATTGCAATATTTGAGACAGTTACTCTGGTTAGCATAAATAACCTTCTCAAATTTTAAAACTCATGACAAAAATATCTAGTTTGAATCTTAGGTCTTCTGAAAATGGAGCACCGAGAGGCAAAGCAATGCCTAGTGGAGCTATGAATAATAACAAGCATCTGCACCACTCCTGCTTTAAATTTATTCAAATCAGCTTTTAAGGTCCTGGGCTGGGTTATATTTGGTTTTGTCAGAATCATTAGTAGACAAGTGCAGACCATTACAGGAAAAGGACTCTATTCTGTCTGTGTGCTCTGCATGTCAGAGCTGTGGAATGCTTTTCTCTTTTTTAGCCTGCAGACCTTTCTTGTGTTTGAGTAGATAAATGTAAATTGGAGATTGAGCAAATAGTGTTAGATATTTTAATGCAGGCAGATATGGTTGCTGCTGGATAAGAGCTTATGCTTTTATTATGTTCTAAATTTGAATAACTTGGTACAGCAAAATTCCTTTAGAGTTTTTAGCAAAAAAAAAATCAGGAGAAAGCTTGAACAGCTCCGAGCTTATGACCAACAATTTGTCATGAAACTTAGATGAAGCCCACAGAGAATTCCTTTTATTTTAAATTATTTTTTGAAACATGCAAATTTATTAAATTGCCCTTTTGGTGTCCTGAGTACTAGAAGAAAGACCCGCCCAGTGGCAGTCCATGCTCTGCAAAGATTTATATACCCTCTGAACTTTAAGTGTATAAAAAACACCCTCCTACATGCTTGAAGCTAAACAAACAAATGATATATCATGCTCAGCTGAGCTAGACCCGTGCAAAGCATCTCAGGTGCATACACTGGTGCCAAGCACACTGGGAAGCTCATAATGAGCTAATTTATCTGATTTCTTATCCCAGCTAAACTCAGCACTCCTTAGACTAGATTGCTTTCACTGCTTATAGCCAGCTCATATATGGTTGGCTCAGGCATCTTTTTGACAGACCAGTGTATAGTATAGACATGCTATTTTAGCAGCTTTTGTAGGTATTTGATTGAAAATTCTTCCTTAGATGAGGTTTCAATTAGGCAGCTGTTTCATGGACCCTCCTCTAAGGTATTTGCAGTGACAGCAGTTCTTCCCAGTGATTATCAGCTGGCACTGGGATACTGCACTGAACAATATTATACTGACTTCCCTGACCCCCAGGAGATGCCGGATACTGGGGCTGGGGATGCTCCTGCTCCATGTCCTCCCCAAACTCTGCCCCTCACTGGGGTTCTGGCACCAGCCCTGGCCATGAGGTCCATCCCTGACCTCCCTATGGGAAGTCCCACTGTCCCCAGCTTCTGCTCCACAGGGATGTCACTGTGCCATAGCAGTTTTAAAAATTGTGTCTTTAAATTACACTTGGCAAGTTTTGCAGAGTTGGTAGGTTTAGCAAAAAAACCCAGCCTTTCAAGTTTCAAGGTTGCAAAATGGTTCTCACCAGTATATAAATATTGTCTTTACATAACACTGCTTTTTGGAATATAAATTTAATGTCCCTTATGCATTTTTTCATGGACTTTTAGCCTTATGTATTTATTATTTAAGTGTTCTTTTTATCTCTGCTGCCCAGAGAAAATCTAAAATACAATAAACTGATTGACAAAATGAATTGAAGATTATGTATATGTTCCCACCAGCAACAATTTTACTTTTTTGAGCACAGAGTCAAAATCTAGTTTGAAGATTCAAAGAAATGTTCTGGAAAAGTGCAAGAACAGCAGAATAATTTCTATAATGCAGGAAACTCTGGACAGGCCCTAAAAATAACAGAAAAAGAGCTATAGGTACCTTGCTCTTAATCACTGACTGCTCAAAGCAAAATGTCTAAAAATTAGTCTACTGCTAACAGTCTGTATAAAGATATTTTAAAGAGGTAAGGAAAAAAAAATCTCAGGTTATGTTTCTTTGTTGATAAGAACAAAAGCCAGATTGCCACTGTACATGGGCTTTTTGGGTTTTTTTGTTATCAATTCTGGCCTAAAACTTAATTTGTTTCATTTAATAGCTATATGACTTTACTTGTAGAGATACTGATTCTACGTGTGGAGATTTCTATTACTTTTTCTCTTTTAAAAATCTATTTAATTGTAGAAAATACACGCATTGAGAAAAGTATTCTTCTTTTCACATGCAGGAATTCAAAGATATGTAAATCCCTCAACCTGCACTTACTTAAGTAAATACTTGTAGTGCAAAAAGAGGGGAATTAACTCCATATATCCAGTGAATTACAGTACTATAATAACATAATGCTGCTTAGTGTGTTTGCTGAAGAATACCATTTATTTACAACCTGCTATCAGGGCTTTTTTTTGGTTTCCCTTTATTGTACATATGAGAGACAGTCCATAGATTCTTCTTGGTTTGTATTTATTGTAATGCATGTAAAACTTTACTAAATTTTTATGAGTACATTTTACCAAGTTTTTTATGGGTATTGTAATGAATACCAAACAAGTAAAAACAAGCCGGAATTACAGACTTTGTGGGAATTAAGACACTAAACCTACCTTTCACAAATATCCCATGGGTAGAATTTCTAAAAGCAGTTCTTGGAATAAGGTACCCAGCTGCTATTGATTTTTCATTAGACACGTAATGGATGTAGTGCTACAGAATGTTGTTTCTGCCTTTTATTAAAAAATAAATCTGAGTACAGTACAATGCAGTGACTTTCCCAACTTATGTCCATGCAAAAGTATTGGTTGAAAAGAAATCACAGCAAACGTTCTTCCAAAAAAAAGTGTACCATTTGCATCTCTACCTTTCACATAGTGTTTTTAGTTAATGGTTTAAATGCATACTGTGTTCTTCAGTGGTCAAAACTAAGAAATATTTAGGAACTGTTGGCATGGTGTCAAGTATATTTAGGAACCATTGGCATAGTGACAAGTGCATGAAGAATTTACAGCTTTCCAGGCTGATTTTTGATTTTCAAAAGGAAGTACTGTCATAGATTTAGGTTTGTTTTTAGTGTCACTTTTCAACTTACACATTTCACAAGATTCTGTAATTTAAGCTGCACATATATGTCTGCTCAGAAAAAATCCAAAAAACGCCCAAAAAACCCCAAAAACCACATGCAAAAAAACACTTAAAATAAAGTAAAACCCTCTAACAGTGCACCATGGCCCTAACCTAAAATACAGCATCTTGCAAACTCTCCAGGACTGAAGACGAGACAGGAAATCACTTGTGGAGATACATTAGAACTGGTTTGCAATTTAAAGCATAACTTCTGTAATGTGGACATTCAACTTGATACAGAAAATCAGTACAAATGTATTGAAAGCTTTCTGTGTCCTCTCTGGTGACAAGTGCCCTGCGAGCACCCCTCAAGCAAGAAGACTGAAAACTAGCTCAGGTAGATTCTGTATCCAGCCCCATCCATCCAGCAATGCCAGCCCCTCTAATATGCTTTCCCTGGCTTTTCTTACCCACAGACTCAGTGAGCCTGAGATTTTATGTAGAGCCCAATCATTAACTATCCTGTTGTGTAGCTGTTTTGCAGTACAGAAAGATCGAAAGGCTTAGACAAAGAAGAAGCATTTAATCCACGTAATAACCTTAGTAACTCTCCCAGTGTGGTTTCTGTACAGCATTGTTAATTATTTCTGAGGACAGATTTGCCCTGAATGTTTATGTAAGGATAAACCTTATGTGTTTGCCATTTCCACGTCTCCTAATTCCTGCAACAGTTTTTTATTTAAACCATAGAAGAAGAAATTGCATATCACCTTATGCCCAGATTTACCTATACCAGCCATGTGTCCAACAAGTCAGAAGCTATCACTTCTTCAGGCAAAGGCATGATAAGAGTTAGAATCAATAATCAACCAAATATGAGCTCCTCTGCTTAGACAGAGCTCCTGTCTTGATCATGGCAAAACAGGGAGTGTGTCAGAAATAATTACTGCACTTTAAATTTTCACTTCAGCATTCTGTACACCAATAAACATGTCAAGGTTCCTGAGGCTGTGCCATTCTTGCCTTCTTGATGTTTTCTGTGTAGAAACATGGAGATGGAGAGGTCACAGTGCTCTGTGCTGCCTCTGCCAAATGAGAGGATCCCCTCCTCCAAGTGGCTCTGCTCTTCAGATGCAACTTGGGCAGTGTTTCGTCCCATCTCACATCACCTCCTGTGCCCTTGTTGTGTAACCTGTCACAGTGCTCTCTCACTGAGACAAAAACAGATATCTGAGAGATTTGCCAAATTTCTGAAGTTATATAAGCCATAAATTTAATATAAACCTAGGAGACTGGTGGCATGCATTTGGAGAAAGCTTTCCACACTCAGGCCAAGGGTGAATCTCTGTTCTGCTTGTGTTTTCAGACTGGAAGCAAAGAACATTGCTGCCTTCTGCAGATTTAAAGTCAATTTGTCTGTTCTCATTGCTGTTTTCCAGCTTCACATGAGGAATGGAGAGACTGAGAGAAATCAAGCCAGATTTATGACTAAAACTTACAGATATCATTTAGGGGTGAAATTTTTAATAACATCTCTATGCTAGCAAAAAGCCTTCCCAAGAAAAAAACTGGATGAAAACCTTTTACTTTTCTCCTCTACAATAGAACTGCATCCATAATAGAGTGCTTGCCAGTATTAGCTGTACTGAGAGATATATCTATTCCAGTAAACCTTTTACTTGTGTAGGCTAGACATCAATTTCACTCTGCTGAAGCTCGGGAAATCAATGACCACCTGCAAAGACAGGCACTGGAAATAATCACTGAGAATTATGTTAAATCCCCCTGGAGTTATGAGATTATGGAAGAAGCTCAGTCTGCATTAAAATATGCATATACTCCAGCTATTGTGGTTGCAGAAAGATGGCAAAAAGTACGTGGCTAGCAAAAGGAAAAGAGCAGACCTTAAAATGTTATGAAAAAGCAAGAACGAAGGTTGCCTCCTTGTTCAACTCTTTCTGTTACCATAGTGAGAGACTAACATAATGTTTCAAAGAAGAGGTTATGAGGCTGGGATATAACCATGATCCTTACTCTCAGCTTCTCAACCTCATCTGGCATGCAGATATCACTGAACGCAACTATTGCCAGTTCTCTCTTTTGCCTCTCCAAAACTTACATTCTTGCAGACACAAAAAGTATCATTATATACAAATGCTACATACATATCTGCATGTGTCTGACTGTCTGTCTGTCCAAGACAGGTGAGCGTACTGCTGCTCCATGTACCCAGGTGCAACCGGTAGTGAGAATGAAGATCTATTCCCAGCACAGACGTGCCCACAAAGCAGGCATATACACTGTATACACACATGTACATGAATATCTTCATGCATATATATATATATATATAATCATAGAATCATAGAATTGTTTAGATTGGAAAAGACCTTTAAGATCATTGAGTCCATCACTGCAAAGTCCACCACTAAACCATGTCCTGAAATGCTGCATCCACATGTCTTTTAAGTCCCTCCAGAGATGGAGACTTCTCAAATGCCCTAGGTAACCTCTTCCAATGTTTGACTAATATTTTGGTGAAAAAAAATCCAAATACCCAATCTAACCCTCTCCTGGTGCAATATTGACATCATATCCACGTGTAAACATATGCACATATACACGTGGCCAGGCACACAGATCAGAGACACACGCTCCCAGCACCCATGCAAACAAAGATGACACCAACAGCCTCATCCTGCTTCCTTCTATGGCTGGGCAGAATGGAAGTCCGCTACTGAAAAAATACACATCTGAACAATAGATGAGCAGGATCCCTCAAGCAGCTGAATTCAGACACTCTGTCCAGTCTCCACAGCTCCTGGCGTAGAAGGCCCCAAGGCCGTAGCCCCTTTCCAGTTGCTGACACAAAACCATCCAGGACTTCTCAGCTCCCATAGCCGACACCTGTGTGCTCTCACCCCTGGAGATACACAGGCACTCTGACACCCTGCACCATCCTGTACAGACTCACTCAACTCCCCAGGCTACTCAGGCTTGATCTTCACTAGATCCTTCCATTTCCTGGCACCATAGACACATAGGATGTCCATCTTGTGGTCTGACTCTGGTTTCTGCAGTGAGACTCTCATGCACACAGGTGCACACAGAGCAGGGAGTCGTCACTTGTGGAGGAGGTTGAAGGAAATGCAGTAAAACTGCTCCTTTCCTTGCTACAGCATGGCCAGACAAGCGCACTGACCAGGAAATTACTTATATGTGTCTGATCTTTTTCATCCCGTTACTCCTCTTTTCCAACTTTCATTCCTCCCAGAATCACCTAAATCCCTTTCTTCTGCCTTTGGTTCCTCCCCTAAATATCACATAACAAGAATAACCCAGAACTGCTTTTTCCTGCATCTTATAAAAAGTCACACCCCTAGGCAGCAATCTCCATAATCCAAAAGTGATCTGGAGAGCTGCTCTCAATGACCTGCAGTGATGGTTCTTGTGTTTTGACACTGGGGTGGCTAGCTCTGATGGGACAACCATGGGAAGAGTCCAGACAGGGTGGTTGTTCCTTGGGAATCTCAGGAATTTGGATTCCTGCACATTCCATTGTGCTCTTGTGCTCCTCTGGGCTTATGCAGATGGGTTTTGAGGGGCTAATGGCCACTGTGATGGGTCTGGAAGCAGCCTGGCAGAGCACTATTGAGGTTCCCCTCCTGTCATTGTCTCTCTGAACTCCTCTATGGGTGCGTATAATGGGCTTTATCACATCGCTTAGCAGGATGTACGTAGCACATAAGAATACACGGTATTTAGATTGGAAGAGCAATGATCAAAACAGACCTTGATTGCAATTGTACTATCTCTTGTCACGCATGGTCTCCCATGTTACTAGTCAAGACCCCATGATTTTAATTCACTGTGGTATTTTTATGCACTTGGGTTTGGTGTATCTTGAAAGAAAGGTTATTTAGAGATAATTTTAAGCATCTAGAGAGTGCAAAAATAGCCAGTAATGACAGTAACGAAAACAGAAAGTAATGAGGATTTCTAAGAGACTAGTGTAGGACACAGGGCCTGATCTTTGCCCTTCTTGTAAGTGTGAGAGAAGATTGGGGTTTCTGAGCCTCAGAGCCAGCTTCAATACTGAACCAGTTTGGGGGATTTTAGGATGAATATCATTGCAGGCTTGCAACACTAATGAATCACCAAAAATAGTAGCATTACCCTCTGCCCAGTGAATATTTAACAAACTTTCTGACAAATTACAAATTCTAGTCATGGTATGAACAAACAAAATTGTGACATATTTGAAGCTTTTTCCAGACTGTACAGTCTGTTTACAGTGTCTTATCAGCTTGATACAAAGGCAAAAGATTGAGCTTAGTGACATATTAAATTACACTTACTGGACAACAATTATACTACTGAGAGTTTCCAAGGAAAAGAGAACCAATTCTCTTTTAACTTTTTGTAGGTGACTACTATTGGTAGAATGGAAAATTACCAGGCACAAAAGAAGGATGCTAAGAGTTTGAAGAGGGAGAGGGGGGTATAAACTAGGGAAACTTCACAAAGACATACAAGTGTTGTGTAGGAGTGAAAAATAATTATGAACAGACTTTCAAAGCAAGAAGGCATCCATAGAAGTTTTGATTCCTGCCCAACAAGGCGTATGAAACTCAAGACGGAAATTATATGCAGGGTTATTATTATTTGTGTTTATATGCTTCTTGAAATAATGGCAGTGATTTCAAAATCTGGGGAGAATTGTTGGTAAAGAAAGGATAATTTTTGTTATCACATATTGAACAAGCTGATTTTTTTTCATGGTAAGGTGAATAATCACCCCCCTAAAGGAGTCAACTGAGCCCAGCTTTCAGCGCAAATAGAACACATGTGCTTTGGTGAGAATAATAGGTAATTTAAAGCACACCAAGTCTGGCTGGTCAGGATGTAGGGCAAATATAACAAATAAATATGTGCACAAGAATCAGAGCAATAATATCTCCCATTTTGTGGTTTTCAGGCTTCTACTGCTGTCCTTATCTGGGCAAGAGGTAAAAGGTGTGAATTCCCTGAAGCATCCTTACCTTTTTGCTGGGGAAACTAATTCAGAGCTGGCTGTGCCTGCACATTTCCTATGTCTCTGTTTCTATGCTCTGGCATAGGCCCTGGCCATGTCACTGACACCAACCCAGCCCTGCTCAGGTACTTCTCAGTGATGATGTTGCCTCTTCTGTGGTGGTCCCAGCTCTCAGCTTTGACTCCTTCCTAGAGCACACCTGCTTTTCCTGCTTCCCAAGAACAAGCTCTTTTCTGGCACACCTATATAAGAGAACTAAACAGGACCAGGGCACACACTAAACACTGGCACTGAGCTGTCCAGTGTGTTCAATTCTTAGGCTGGTGCACGACACAGTTTCACAGACTCAAGTTGCTGTTTGGTTGCAGACACCATTTGGTTGTATGTGTGAACCACAGACTATTTCCACCAGCCTATTTGGAGGGGTTCATTTTGGGAAGTAAGAGGATGCTGGCCATGCATGTGTAATCCATGCAGCACCCACCGGCCTTGGGGACAGAGAGAGTTTCCTAGATTGTTTTGTTTCCAGATATATTTACCTAGTTTCTATTGCCCACTGAGATATTAAAAAGAGATGGATTTCAGTGGCAACACGGCGATGCTTAAAGGGAGACTTAAATATGACAGCAAGAAAAATTGTTTTAGGAACACTAATAAGGCAGTAGGTGACCTAAGAGATTTGTGGAAGCTATATAAGTGGTGGATTTAGGAAGCAAGTTTGGGAGAAGTACTGGTGTATCTATCCTACCTCAACAAGATAAAGTACAGGTATAGATTGTCCAGAGAAGTTGTGGCTGCTCCACCCCTAGAGATGCTCAAGGCCAGAGTGGAAGGTGTCCCTGCCCATGGCAGAGGGGCTGGAACTACATGATCTTTAAGGTCTCTTCCAACACAAACCATTCTGTGATTCTTTCATTATATAACTGTTTAAAAGCTTATCTTTTTAAGGCTTAAAACTTGTTTTGATACCCCTGTGAATAGGTAGATGACATAGGGTACAGAAAGAAAAATGGGGCAAGAAAAAGGAGGAGACATATAGAAAACAAAGAATATGCTTGTGAGTGAAGGCAAAAAGAAAGGCATCTTTGAGAAATAAGAAACGCACAGCTCAAGGAACAAATCACCATAGTCTTATTAAGAGAAGGAAACCCAGAATGTGGGAGGACAGGAATATTTGTGTGGCAAAATCTAGGGATGGAAAACTGCTAACTTAAATGAATAAATTCATGCCAGTAGCTGAGCATGGGCTGTTTATTAAGGGTTAATGAAGAGCATTTTGCAAGCAGCATTGCAGTAATTCTATTTAAAGCACTCACTTTTTCTTCTGTCTGTTCTGTCGCCTACTGAAAATTGCACAACTTTGTTCTCCAACACTATTATGAAAAAAGCAATCAACTCAATTGTCTGGGGTGTAATGATGCTGACTACCTCCTTCCAGCATTCACAGAGAGAGAGAGAGAGAGAGAGAGAGAGAGAGAAAATAAGATAAATAACCTGAGACAAAACCACAAATCATTAGAATTTTTAATAAGCCTTCACCAACAGAAAGCTGAAGACTGTTAGTTATATCTGCCAACTACTGCACATGGTCCAGTGGACAGCACACTGAACAGGGATCTCGGAGATTTCTGCTCTTCTTCCAACTCTATAGTCTTCCTGCACAACAGCTTAAAAAGGCCATGTGAGCTTCAGCTTCGTGTAGTACAATGGAGATCATTAAGTAACATAAAAATAGTGCTGGAGGTGCAGTATTCTGGGAAAAAAAATACTCCAAAATTGAGAGCAAACTTCTCTGTTCTTGTTCAGATAGGAACGGTGACCTTCCCAAATGAAGTGTTCTGACCTCATGTAAGACATGGGGTCATGAGCCTGAGGGAAATTCAATTGGAGACGTGGGGTTGTAAGTCTAGAAATAGAAGCAGACAAGTATTTCCGGCAAGAGATTGCAGGAAACTGAACTAGAAGTTATTACCATCACAACTGCAGCTAGAACTTTCAATGTACACAAAGGCCCTGAGAAAATCTTCAGGAAACCATAGCTTAAAAGTCTTTTAATGCCTCTGTTTCTGGTCCATTCTTAGTTTCAGTTATCTGATCTCTCCCATTAGACTTTTCCTAGTTTTTTTTTTCCTCTTGACAAACCAGGACCAGTATTTTTTAGGCTTTGCTGGAGATATAAAGAAACTTCAATCTGCCACAGACAAACTATGAAAGATTTCTTGGATAGTAGGTAAAATATCAAATGGCAAAAGGTAGAAAAATTACCACAATATAAATCAAAGGCATCAGCAGACCTGGAGCAATGTATGAAAATAAACCCAGCACTACAGCAAAGAATTTAAACCCATGGCACTGTAACTATACTATGTTTAGAGACATCCTTTTTATGTTTGCCTAGATAACACATACACTTCAGCCCATCTCATCCCGCTTTCTACTTACAGACTTTTTACAGCATGAAGCACATACTGAATTCATGATCAGTCTGTCTTGTACGTGTAGATGGCAGAAAAGTTAAAATAGCCTTCCTCCTATTTGCTTATTTCTCCTTTCACAGACTAATTCTCAGTAGTCAGGTTTTTGGTATTATTGCTGGTTGTAGTTCTCTTGGGAAGGAAGAAATCTGGATAACTTGCCAAATCAAGAGAACAACATGGGAACAGAGAAGCCTCTCTGGGTCAGGTCAGTGCTGTGCCTCTGTCTCCAACAGTGGCAAAAGGAGGCAAAACACATGAACCTGGCTGCTGTTTGCATCCATTCCCTTTGTACTGCCCCTTTGAACTCACAGTAATTAATTTTTTTACTTGTTCCTGTTTAGGAGGTACATTGATACTGTCCACTACCACTATATCCCTCTGGCAGTGAGTTCTGAAAATCTGCAACCCTCCAGTGTGTAGGGTTTCACTTTTTGATCTTGAAAGCATTGAACTGCAAATTTCTGTATATGTGATTAAAGTCATGACCTATTTTTACTACTAGCCAATGCCTCTGTGAACTCTAACCCATGGTCAGACTTAAAAAATTTCTGTACACACATACTGTCTGTCCCTGTTTTTTGGATGAGGTTATGGCATGCAGTGCCAACTCTTTGTGGGAGCACTAAGTAAAGGGTAAAGGACAGTGTTAAAGAAAATTATAAGCTCCATCTCTCCCACAAGAAAACAGAGGAGAAACAGCCCATCTACTTAACAGGGACAATTTCACATGACTGATTCAGAGCAATTCATTTCAATTACTCTGATCATCAGATAAATAGCACATCTGGTAGTGTCTGCAAACTAATCATTAACAGGTGTGAATTGGTGTCTGCAAGCATATATTTCCTACTGTGTGGTCCTTTGTTCACTTTAGGACACTTCTTAATTAGAGACAAGCCTGAACTACAAGCCTTTAGATGTGGATCTGTTCTTTGAACACCCCCAAATTCAGCACTTTCTACATCAGGTTGTTATTTAGAGAGAAGATGTCTGGAAAAAAAAAAAATCGGTTTCATGGTTCTGAGAAAGTATTCATTGCCCAGGTCTGACTCATTGGCATTTGTCTTGGATTTTAGCTTCTGTTTACAGCAATAATGGCATATATGATTTGTATGATGTTTACAGCTCATGGTACTAAGGATCAAAACAATATTTATTATTGTCAAGGGCAAGTAAGTAAAAGTTTCCACTACAAATGTAGAACTTTCTACTTTAATTGTTGCTGGATGACAGTTGTTACCATAAGTATTTAGGAAGAGGTATCAATAGACTTTAAGAAAGTCTATCTAAAATGGTGGAAAAAAGAGAAAACTGAATTGGGGTGTAATAGCATGTGCCAAAAGCATTTACTGTGCCAGGAAATTTAAATGGAGAACAACGGATCATAGAATTGTTTCAGTTGAAAAAGACCTTTAAGATCAAAATTCCAACCATTAAGCTAGAGGATATTTTTCCATTTGAGTCCCAAACCTTATGTGACCTACAATTAAATTCCACATCTTGATTTTAGTGTTGTGCCTCAAGAATACACCTGTGTGTAGCCATACAGCAAAGCTGTGTGGCTAACTTGGCTAACCTGCTTTGAACATGGTTATGTACATTCTTTTGAATTAGACCATTTAAATAAATATTAAACTAAATGTAAACCACTAGAATATGTATGGTTCTGAGCTTCTGAAGATTTGAGTTTTAATATGATCTGAAAATACAGTTTGCATTAGAACTTGTGAGCTAAGAGGGTCAGGGGGTCAAAAAGATTTATATAAATGCTATGGTTTCATCCCTGTTTACAAGGCTTGTATTGCAAAGTACCACCTCTGCATGAAGTGCAAGGTGATGGTACCACACTTCCCTGTGAGTAACGGTGGATGTCCTTCTGGCAAGAGGCAGCTGGTTGAGGATCAATTTATGTTACAAATAATTCCTGCACAACCAGCAAGGATTTCACCTTATTTTGTTAATTAACTCCTTTGTAACTCATTTCAGACAAGGTAGAGCAAACTCAGAATTTGAAATTAAGTAAATGCTAATTGATTATTGCTGTTTCTAATTTTTTTTTTTTTTTACTAGAGAAATGTACACAGAAAACCTGAAATGGAAAAGAAAAGATCATGGGTCAATATTTAGGGAGAGGACTAAACTGCACAAATAAAATCAATCACGGAAGGAAATGTTTTTGCTTGTAGAGCAGGTTAAGTAAAGTACTTTTATAGCCTGAGAGGAATATCCTAAGATCACTCACTAGCTAAACACGGTGTGTGTAGCCCTCTGTAGGCCTTTTCTGATCAATTAGGCATAAATCAGGTCAGGAAACTATAAGGTAAAAGACACAAACAAGAGATCAAGAGACCACAACAACTCTAAAGAAGATCAAAGCAATGAAATGAAATGCAAGAAAGCAAAGACTGAAAAGTAACTGAAACTTAGTAGAGGTCATTTTTGTCCAATGAAAACAATATTATTTTATTACAGAGGTAGCAGTCCACTAGTCAAACTACTTAAAAACTCAGTTTACTCATAAAAAATACCAGAAAACATGCCAGAGCTTTGGATCTGATTCTCTCTACTGTAAAGTTTTAGTGTAATGTCTGGCCAAGTAAGACCTTCTCTAAAATTTTCAATCATGGTTCAGGAATTAGTACAGACAAAGGATATTTCTCAGTAAGTGGTTTGAATATGTCAACTTTGTTTTAGAAAGTTTGAATGTATACAGACCTGTTTGTTTGAACTCAGGGCCAGAAAATAAGTGCTTGCATGTTTTGTTTATGACATCGATGTAGCCACAAGCTACTTAAACTTCATGCTGATCATAAGGTAGCGAGTGCTGCTGATGGGAGCAGGAATGCTGGCGGTGTTGTGGGCTATCAGACAATCATGATCATATTTGCTCAACCAGGCAAAATGAGTACAAAACTGCTATTTTTATTTGGGGCATTTTACACTCACTTTACACTGCTGTAAGCATCTGTTCAATTTCCAGGAAAATTGGAACGATGTCTTATGATCCAATGATATGGCGCAAAGACAAACTGAGGATAGAAGAATGATAGAGAAAAGATCCTTTTTTTTTTATCATGATTCTAAAATGTCATGGGTTGCAAGACTTTCCTAATGAAACATTCTGGACATAGACCCAAGCACACTTGTTCAATTAAAAGAGCTGAAAACTATTGTGCTACAATGGAAGACTGAGGAAGCTTCATTACTGCACATATGTGAAGCCCCAGGAAGTCAGCAACAGTGCACAAAGTTATAAATTTGTATGAAATTCAGAGCAAGGAGGACCAAAAAAAGTTAAAAGAGGTAAGAAGTTTTTAATACTAACAAATAAACCTGTATAATTTTAGTGAAAGTATACACACACACACAAAAAAAAAGAAATAAGAGAGATGTTATTTCCCTTCTGATTTTAAGCATACCTAGCTTACATGTTTTGCAGATTTAACAGAGTAATGGATTTGGAGCACAGTGATAGAAATTTCCTCTTCACGAGGAGAAAACATACTTAGAAGAATACCAGAATAACATAGAAAAAGAGCTCCATGGAATAAATTGGAGACTCCTCTGGCATGCAAAGACTAAAGATGCAATTCCTGTGCAGTGAAAAAGCCTTTTCCTAAGGTTCTAAGTTCTGCCCTTGATTATCTGCAGAATGAAATAGAATGTGTCTATGAGGCAGAGCACATCATGCACTGCAAGGAGAAGAGTAATGGGTGGGAAACTACATGATCTAATCTGTAGACTGCACATTTTCAAATGCCACAGTCTCAATTATGTTGAATTCAAAGCAAAATTGAAACTGTCCCTGGTCCTGCAAATCCCATCCTATCAGCCTCTATCTGGATTTGCTTGAGGGACCTTCTAAATAAATAATAATAATAAATAAAAGAGTTGGGTTAAGTTATATATATGTTTTTAAAACAGCTATCGTTACTTTGAAGTGAAATGGGGGCTTATGGCACAGACACTCTTTTGTTAAAGTTAATGTAGCTTGAAATCTTTCGACTCAGCACAGCAGACTGTCAAGGGTGCTTAAAAAAATAGTCCAATATTCTCCAAAGCTCTTTCTGCAAGAGGGGTCTTGTGTGAAATGATAACAGCCACAACCCCAATATTGTTTACAGAAATACAGCTTTTCACTGCAGAGGCATCACAATGAAACTTGAGAGGAAAAGGAATATAAAATGAGACAAAGACTTTAGTTTATGATTTTTGAAAGTCAATAAACCTTCAAAATTTTGTCTGCATATTACATTTTTTCCTGAATTCATTCAAATAGAGGTCATAGCATTATGAGTTCATTTTAAAGGTACCTTCTTCCAATATAAAAAGAACGGAACTTTCACTATATGGAGATAGATCCTGTCCCTGGGATTTTGTGCCCCCAGATGTAGAGCTGCCCAACTTCAAACCTCTTGTCTTCTTTTGTTTCCTTGAATTACTCTCAGTATCTCAGGAGTGTATTTCTGAAAAGCAGGGTATTCATATTTGAGCACCCTTATGTAGCGCCTGGATTGCTATGCAGTGCTGCAAGTCCTGCCCATTACAACTCCTTGGCCAATATTGTGGTGTGGGAACAACAGAAACAGTTGTGCTGTTTGCTTTTCAAAGCATTAAAATAGAAGTATAGCAAACAGCTTGGGGAACCCTGGAGATGGAAGTACACTTAGTGTACATGAAGTTCTTAAAGTGTCTCCCAAGGAATTCCATGTTGTGCTAGTGCTTAGTGTCTAGTTCTTCAGTCCAGGAAGTGTGTGGGCATCTGTAGATTTTTGTGGTCCAGAATAAAGATGCTGACAGAACTTTATGTGTTGCAAAGTTGGTTTATAAATTTGCTCTCCATAAACCTAACGTCTTACATTCCACCTATGTGCTGGCCACAGTTGGAAAACAGATGCTCTGAATGTAATCCTTCATCTCTTTATGCTTCAATTTGCTCTACAGTAGTTGTGATAAAAACAGGGTTGGGAAGAAAAGCATATAACACATTCTAGTCACTCAATTGCTGTGAAAATGGAGCACACAGTACTGATCTGTGCATGTATTAAAGAGAAAAGTTATAAAAATATGAGGAACCTTAGGTTTTTAATCTTACTGCAATTATATTCATATTAAAGTAGGACCCAGAAACCAAAAGACTGAATTCAATTTATGAAGTGGTCTGCAAGCACCATCGAAAAGTATGCTGCATAAAAACACATGTACTGTAGGCAGGAGACAAGAAACAACACAAAGATAGACAAAAGATCAGGAAGAAAAGGAAACAAAACAATACCAATAGACAACAATCTTAGTACTATTTTCAGCTTATTTACACTAAGTATTTTTATAAGCATAATGTCAAAAGACAGATTTGGAGATGGCACTTGAAGGAAAGCAATGATGTTACTTTGGAGTGTTTCTTCCAAGCGTGAACAACATGAAAGTAACTGCTTGAGAATGAATCAAGTGGGTGATGAAGGGTATTATCAGTAGCTGATTAGGAGAGGAGACAATCTCTTGTTTCTGAATGAGAGATAAAGTGGGATTAGGTTATGAACATAAAACAAATAACATAAATTTGATAGTGAAGAGAAGTCACAAGCAAACTGTAAACAGAGCAGCACATGATCAAAGGATAGGGAAATGCACATACACAGCAGCATTACAAGAAGAGCTGGGATATTTTTGTTGTGTACTCAATAAGCAGGATGCTAAGCAAGCAGGACCAGGGCTTCTTCTGTGTAGACAGGCAGGTAAAGATTAATATTGCAGGCAGAATGAATGGGAGAATATTAGGGATATCTTGGATTTAAGGAATCAAACAGGAAAAATTGTAAGTTCAAGTGATTGGCAGAATAGCAGTTCTGTCCACAGATTTGAAAAGGAATATTAGCAACATGTCTTCAGCTAAGGAATTATTTTAATCACGCTTAGCTCAGTGAGTGGTATCATGGGTTTGGCATCAAAAGGGACTAGATAGTAGTACTGAGACAGGTGTGCCATCCAGACAGAGCTGTTTCTCAGGAGTATCTTGCAGATGTTGGGGTTTGGAGAGTGGAGGTAGCAGGGAATAAACAGGACCAACACATGAAGGTTATGAAAGTTCCTAGAGGAAGTTAAGCAGAATATAACGGATTTTCTCTAAAGAACAAGCTGAAAGAACTGCTGGAGGCACACGAAAACTGGAATATGGGATGATCTCTGTAGTGGTTTTGATCACATCTATTTTACTCTGTGAGATAAGGATTAGAAGAAATGCAAAGCAGGCCCAAAACTCTAAAGAATATAAAGAGGTTATTACTAACAGAATTAAACGTAAAAAGAAATAATAAGAAATTAAAGCAAAAGCACACTCCCCTCTCTTCCAGCACTCCTCCCCACCTTTTTTACCAACTCACACGAAGGGTAACAAAACACTGGATTTTTGTCAGTAGTGCAGTTCTTAAAAGTCTCTCCAATATTTTAGGAAAAAGAGGTTTATTTCTGCTTAATGTGATTCCCAAACTGCCACTAGCAACAGACCCGCCTGAAAATCTGCTGCGGTGAAAAACATCTCTTCTATAGAAATCTCACAGTTAAGAGACATAGGCTTTTAGTCTTTTTAAAGATGAGTTATTCTGGCCCTAAACCAAGGGTTTTCTTCTTTACAAAACCTCTAAAAGCCTTTCATTGCTTCTATATAGCCTGGCATAGGCACTTCTCACATCTTCAAAAGCCGCAACATGAATTCTTCATCTCCTTATGTATACTTCAAAAAATGGATTCAAAAGAGACATACCATTTGTGATATTACAGGGGTTTTTTTACCACGGCTTGCAGAAAGCATTTTCAAGCTACGCGCGAAAAACGCGGCATCGCCCTCTTTTTCCCACCGCCATCTTTAGCTCCATCCCACATGACTCAGTTTCTCTTTCTCTCCTGACTTTGGAGCCGCCATGTTCTTCTCTTCATGTGCTTTCTTTCCTTTATGCTGCTGGCTGCATAGTGTCTTCTTCAGTTCGATATAAGCTGCGTTGGCTGCAGAGAGCTCTGCCTGCTCCCGCCGGGTCTGCGCGGGGCGGCATGGAGGGGGCGGGGGAGCCCGCCAGTCCTGGAAGCCGTGCCGGGTGGGTTCAGCTGTGTGGCAGTCCATGGCTGGTTTTAGCTGCCCGCGGCTCTGGGATAGTTTCCCCACAGCAACCCGCGGTTGCCGCGGCGCCAAGAGAAGGAGGAGGGGGGCAGGGGCCCCTAGTCTGGCCTGGCGGGGCCCCGCTGGCCCGCCTCGGCCACCCCTCAGGAGAAAAACCGGAATAAAGAAAGGTATTTCTCGCCCCTGTGCTGCTTTAAATATGCAAGATTTCGAGAAGCGATTGGTCTGAAAGACTGTCTGTCAACTACGTTCCACCCCGCCACAATGCTACAAGGCAGGGAAAGGCAATCCTCAGCATGAGGAGTATGAGCAACAGGGTTGAAATCAGGCAGCCACATAGGTTTTCTCATGACGAAGCACGCTGATCTGAAGTCTTGGCTAGAAAAGAAACTGGTGACTGGTGTTGGTACATCAATACTGATATTGTATCAACAAGCCTGACCAGCATATAGAAATTCTATCCAGGAAGAATATAATGCTGTTGCTTTCTAATAGCTTCATAGAAATTCTGTCATAAGAATATACTATGATATACCAAATAGAATTGAAACTTTTCTTCAATTACTATAATTATGAATACCACACTCTTTTCCATGTTGACTCAAACATACTGAATTACAATATCCATTGGTTTAAGAAGTTACTGATCTGGATTTCTGCCCTGTGTCCATGGAAAGACTTGTTGATCAGAAGGTGAAACAGTATCTGAACAATCGCAGTTTATAGGTTTACATACAGCCTGGCAACTTAATTAAATCTACACTGATTTAATTTTACACTTTACAGTGCAGAAGTTGCTTTGTTATCAGTTTTACTATAGCTGCTCCAGGGATGGCAACTTCTGGAAGGCAGGTTGGGTGGATGAAACAGAACAGAACAGTTGGTAGGACTTCACTCAAGGCCTGAAGTGCAGCAGACCCAGGTCTGACTTTAAGGTAACATTTGTTGAATGTCCTGAAATTATAGATCCAGTTACAGTGAACTGCAGAAAAGGGAATACAGTAAGCATGTAAGAACTGAGTTAATGCTTCACCAAGTATGTCTAACCCAGTCACTCGGCTTCAGCAGTGTCTGTAATAGATGTCCAGGGAAACATAGGCTGTGTGTAATACTTGCGAGCACTCACTCACTCTGACTGTTTTCTGCTTAGTGGATGACCTGAGCCCACTGTAGTTTATATATTTGGCAACCACAGTAGATCTTTTTGTCTGGGTATTTATTGCTTCTGCCCTGGATTAACTATGAATTTTTACATGCACAGCATCCTATGATGAGGAATTCCACAAACCCCTCATCTGTGCGAAGAACAAACTCCTCCTGCTTGCTGTAAACTTGGCTCACACTGGGCCCAGATGACTGCACCTCATTAGACAGTGGAAGTCAACATTTTCACTCACTCCAGCCCGCTCATGACTTTATAGTGCACTATAAAGTCCTTCCTTTCCATCCAACATAATGACATCAGCTGCTATGGGCCTCTGTCATTTTATAATCAGTTACTAACTTTAACATGCCATCTATGAAATTGTAGACTTATACTAGTTAGAATGGGGATTTCTTCTTCATTTTGTCTTCAGACAGCAGCCATCAGAGACTACACTAATGTTTCATTAGAAGTGGAGTTAATTTTTAGTATTAAGGGGGTTTTTTTCCCCCCTAACAGTTATGCTGAGGTTCACTGGAAAATTGTAGGTTTAATAACATTAAATTTTAAACTTTTTTTGCTCAAAGATTTTTGTATTCTACATTTGTTCAGGTTCCAATACAATTCTCTCTCAACTCATCTGTTGGGCTACTTGGTGTGTCACTAGAAAATTTCTAATGAAGGCTTCAAACCCTAGGAGCAGAGTATTCCAAATAAATACTAATTAGTTAAACATCCAAGATTGTTCTTACCCGACAGTAGGATATATTGCAACACACACAATGTATGTTTGAGCTGATGAACTCTTTCTCCCACCCAGGAACTGGTAATGATTTCACATTAGCAAGGCTAATTGATATCATGTTTACTTGCTGCAAATACTGACAGATGAACAAACACATTTCAATTCCTAAAAAAGCCTTCTGTGTTTAAAATAGTTTTACCTTCTAAACGAAGGTGGTTTTGTTTTTTTTTTCTTTCCAGATAGCAGAAATAAGATTTTTAATTTTACAGGTGTTATCCACAATTGCACTCAAAGAAAATTTGAATCTGCAGGAAGTTCCAGACAAGGATTCTGATCTTTAGAGATTTCCTGAGACCTTGCTATGTTCTCTCGTTCTTAGAGCTTTATGTCAAGCTTAAGCTTCTTATTTACTGTTATTTACTCTTCCTCTGTAGCTGAGGATTGTTTCATTTATATCTCTTAACAAGAAATGAACTGACTCCTTGCTTCTCCATGTTGCATATTCAATATTTTGCACACTTGATTCACTGTGCAGAGAGTTTAGAATTGTTCAGAATCTTAAGCATTGCTGGCTGGGTTTTAGGACAGAAATTAATACAAATTTCCTGAACACTCTGAATCATCTCTTTTTTGCTTTTATCTGCTTACAGAGTTTATGTAGATACATTTTGGCATTTTAATTAAAAGACAACAGCTTTTTCAGTCTAATGCCATCCTTTCAGATACTCTTCCTTGTTCTTATCCTCCTAATATTCTGTCCAGCTCTTACACACAATTCACTGTACCTTGTCCTTCTCATCTGATATTAGATTTTTAGATTTATGAGAACCATTCCAAACTTAGAGATTTTCTGTGCTCCTTCCAGGGATATTGTTCAGCTTGTAGGGTATTCTTTCACCCTTCGTTACTTACACAATTGATGCTTTTTCTTACCTCGTTTAAATGTCTCTTGGTTCTTTTTATAGTGTGATGAATTTCTCTATATTTGTGTCTGGTTTCATACTCCTTTGTTCCATCACATATTTCTTCTACTGTTTTTGCTTAGCCTTTTTGCACTTTTTCTGTTATATTTATATTTATATCTGTAATACAGTTATACTACCACACCCTTTTATTGCAATGTAATATAATAATACATAACATGTTTCTCTTGCTGCAAGGAAACTTGGCTACAGAGGCTGAGCTTCATTCATCAGCACAAGAATTCCAGTAAAATGTCACTCCCCTTCTCCAGCACAAGAGAGACTTCAAAATGCACCAATAGTAAATACTTTCCTCATGGTTTTTTTCTGGTCGTTGCTTGCTGTTTTCAAGTCACATCTCATCCTCCATCCCTCACTGCTTTATACGAGCCTGTTTTCCCTCCCGGTATAAGCAAAACAAATTATTTGTATTGTGGTGGCATTCAGACTGGCACATGGCATCAGCCTCTTTTGTTCTATATGTTGCTGTATCTCTAGCACAGGAAGTTTTCTCTTCAGAAGCATATTGTGGTGACTATTAAGCATATATGTCCAACCTTAGCACTGGTTTCTCTTCCTTTCTGGAGCAAAATGAAATCAGTGATATCCTCTAAAGGTGAAGTACACCTTGATACTTGACTGAACTGGGAAATGAATTATTTATTTAAGGTGAGATTTACATTACTTACAGGTAGATGTCTAAATCAGGGACAATTTTCTACATTTCTGTTATGAGGAAAGGAGATATAGTCAATAGGATTAGTGGAATACAGGGTGTAATTCATTTCATTAGATGTAAATAAATGTCTGTTTCATCAT
The DNA here is from genome assembly GCA_013397775.1 of Eulacestoma nigropectus. Taxonomy (NCBI): domain Eukaryota; kingdom Metazoa; phylum Chordata; class Aves; order Passeriformes; genus Eulacestoma; species Eulacestoma nigropectus. The sequence goes on from VZTE01002994.1 coordinate 71,454, forward strand.
GAGATGAATTGTTCCCAAGGCTTCATTGACACTATTGAGTAGATCCCTATGGATCATAATGAAAGTTTAGTCAAATAGTCAGGTGTAGTGACCTTTGTTTAGCCAGAACATCTGTGGAAGAGTTAGGAATTGAATGTCTATCTGACATCTGATTTTAGCCTATATCTCCTAAATAAATAGTTTATGGTTTGTTTTCTGTATGCTAGCCTGATTCTTTGAAAACTGTATGTGAACTTTCTGGTTAATGCAATGGAAAAAAAATGGAGTACAATCTCTTTACCTGTATCTGCTCAACAGGATAACAATAACATTCCCATCACTGATTGTAAAGGATGCCATAGACCACTCCAGGCATCCACAGATCCGGTATAAGAGAAAAGCTGTTTGACTTTTGCTTCCATATTTTTATTGTTACTTTTAATATTTCCAAGTCTGTCATATGCTCAAAAGTTACATTACAATCAGTTAATGATTTAATGGAAATAAGTAAGACAATTCCCTTAGAGCTAGTAAAGCCCCAGGATTAGACAGATTTCTGTCAGGTTATAATAAACCTTCCTAACACCTACTGGGCCCAGTTCATACTTCTTCAAAGCATCAGTTAAAATACCACCAATAAAAGGGAAAATTAAAAGAGCTTTTTAATCACTTTGTTTGTCCTTAAAATCATACAAAATACTTTCACAATGACACCAGCTCAGGGAAAAACAACACAAAGGCAAATCTTTTTATCATCTTTATTTAAGGGTATTTTAAACCATGCACACAGAACCAGGATTACTGTACAGGTGTTTCTCATTTACTTCAAAGCGACATATTTTGCCCATACGTCCCAATTTACACCCATTAGAAAGGGTGTGAATAACCTGATGAAGTGCCACTGATGCAAGAGTTATTTTCCTTTTCTGAATTTCTTGCCACTTGAGCAGTGAAGAAGGGCTGTGACTGCAGCAGGTGACACTCAATAAAGGTTTTCAAACCTGAAGATACCCAGCCTTTTGTTTCTGGCCCCTCTTAAGAGGCTCAGGGTCTGTTAGGGCTCCACTTTCTCTTTCTGAAGAGCAAGATTGCAGCAGCACCCAATGAAATTTATGGAAGGATGATATGAGAGGTGCCTCACACAACTGATTGCTCTGTCTTTTGTTCATTACTTTCCTCTCCTTCTACTCCATGTATTTATTCTAGCAAAATACAGCTATCAACTGCAGAAAGCTGAGTGCTGAACTGCAACCCAGTGTAGATCAATGCAAAATATGACTCTGGTTGGTAATTAGTGGTTATATCTGAGTACTCCACTTGCATTTTCATTGCAGCAGTAATAATAGATAGGAAAAAGTAAAGATTTTTCTTCTTTACCTTCATTTACCATTTTGCAAAATGCAGCTGAATCCACCATATAGTTACAGCTACTTTAAGATTTGCTAACTATGAAATCAACATGTAATGTATTTCTTTGTAAAACTCCCTTAAGTACAGGGTTATTTTAGATGAAGTTTGCCAAATCAGTCTTGTGCTGTGACCTCTGAAACACTGAAGAGATGTCTTGTGTATCCTCTCCGCTTGAATTAAACACTGAACTTCTTTGAAACATGCATTTTAATTAGTTTTGGAGCTAAAAATGCCACCTGTGCTGAATGGTGATGCTGAGGGAATTCCATTAGTATTCCAGAATTTCTTTGAAAGACATCTTCCATGTGACAGATGGTAAAAGATGGTACATGAACCAAGTGAAATAAATAATGCAAATAAGTATGGATATGTGCCTTGTAGATGTCCCTTTTTTTCTGACCAGATTGTTATAACAAAAGCTCTCTGTGTCAATAGCATTAAAAAAAATTCCCCATTTAACTATTTTTACATGTTTCTAGTTATTCCGAAATAATGAACTTTGGGTGCCCACTACAAATGCAGTTGATTTTTACCTTGAAAGAACAAACATGAACTTTATGTCACAGTTCAGCAGTCATTAAATATTGGCCAGAGACCACCATGCACGTGACAGCATTATTCTGCCAAGAAGGAGAAAGAAAAAGCATGTTAGTCTTGCAAAGCCTAGATTTAGTATGTCTCAATTTGGGAAGGAAGAAAATAAGAAATCAGACAGGAAAAGAATCATATGGTAGATTGTTTGTTTCGTGGCTCTAATGCTACATTGATCTTCTTCATATTGTCTATTATTCAGAAATAAAAATTGGTGCTGCAGTTATTGTAATAGTATGTTTCCAGTCATGCAGCACTATCCAGGTATTAGCAATTTATTGGGAAGGCAGTATCATTTACGCATCCGCTGTTCCATTTCTAATTGCCTGACACTTATTTAGTATTGAATGGAAGGACATAGCAGAGATCATTGGAGCAAAACTCCTTTTCTACTCTGCCCCATAAGCTTGCCTGGCTTTCTGAGATATCTGCGAGACAGTCACTCACTCTCCCTCTGCTACTGTGAGAATTGAGAAACTCAGGATCCGGAAAGGCACCAATTACTGTATTTTATGGGAATATATGTTGTTCATTTTTAAGGTGATAGAGGGCAAAGAAAGTCTTTTCCTTTTCGTATACTTCGCTGCCTCTCTCTTATTAATCAGAAAACTTTTTGGCTCAAGCACAGCTTCGAATATATATTTTTAAGGTGCCTTATCCTTATTGATTCTTTTGTGACTTGGAGCCTTTGAGTCCATTAACATAAGAGCCAGCACCGCACTCTTATGTACCTAACCCTGCGCTTCATCATCTCTCTTGCATCTCATTCAAACTGTGGGACTGACATGGACTAAGATCCATGTGGTTAGTATTGTATAGACCTTCCATTAAAACTGGATTTCATGGCTAATGTTTGCCTTGAACATACCAGATCAATTTTAATATCATTATTTCTGGCATCTGCCGGGGAGAAGAAGGTCTTGTAGGGAAATCAATAAATCATATAAAAAGAAGAAAAATAAAATATATAAGTAATATATTCAAAAGCTTTGGGTATCTGGCAAATGCTTATTAATCCATTTGAGTTCAGAACTGCTGGTATGAACCCTTTTTTGGTGGAAGTGATCAACAGCTGTGACCAGCTAATAGTGAATTTTCCTTGTATATTATTGGCCCTGCCACTTGCTGCTTGGTGTATTTGCTTGCTCAGACCATGTCCTGAGCAGTCTAACTTAATCTGAGCTTTTTCTCCAGCTCTGCCATGAAAGTTTCCCTTAATTAACTGGAAAAGTGCCTAATGGTGAGGGCTAAGAGGATGAGTGATGTTTGCAATAATGTCGTCAGACCAGATTTTGTACTGAAAGCAAAGATAGAATGAAAGGTAAAACAATACTTAAACCTGAAATATGCTTTTCACTCCAGGAGTTTTCATTCTCATTTAGCATTTTAGTCTATTTTGCATTATCTGAATTCAGTAATGTCTTTGCAAATTGTGTATTTTAGAATTTCAAACTACTTTTTTCATGGCCCTGCCTCATTCACAAGGTCAGGCCTTGAAAAGTCTGTCATCCAGATATCTCTGATTTAGTTGTATTAAGAGAGGAAGACACAGGCTGCATCTCATTCACTAACAATATGTATGCATATTCTGTATATGAAATATGTATACATATTCTGTATATGTATATATAAAGATACTGTATTCCTCTATATTGAAATTTAAATTCTCTTCTCACTTAGAATATTGTGCATTAAATGATAGTCAGTGACAAATTACCAGTAAATTCAAGCAGTAGAAATGTATACACTTGGTCTTCTAGCATCCAAACACATCACATGCTGTTCATTTAGACTGCAGAATAAACTTTATCTTTTTTTTTGTGATAAGGGAAAGAATTTGGACTTTTAGGGCAGACTTTTAGACTCCAGACCACTGTACCAAAATGTAAACTCAAGTCTGTGCAGACTGTCTTTCCTTCAATGGACAGGAGGGACAGAGTCTGGGAATGTGCTCTTGGTTCCATCCAAATGGTGACCTTGTATTTGCAACAGCATCAGTCCTGCTTTGTCCTGTGTTAATGAGCTGTCTTATAATGTGACTTAACACTCTTGCGTGATTTTCTGCTGACCAGTCATTTCCTGTGATTGCTGCCACATTCACTGTTCTGCTTCTACATGTCTGGATGTGGGAAAAGACATAAGGTGCCCTTTTAGTTCTGAATTATTTGTCCACATGAAACCAATGTGACAGAGAAGTTGCTGAGAGACCAAGACAAAGAATTTATTCATTTGATAGATTATTAATATATTAAAGATTTTTCTCTTCAGAATAGATTTCTGCTTTGCTACTTTCAGTCTTTTTTTGGCCTTCCAAAAAATAAAAAAAAATAAACCCACAATTATTTTTAAAAATACGATAATTTCTCCTTCTGGCTGGTTTAATTTTATTATCTCTGCAAAAGGTACTTTCTCCTTGAAGTGAACCTTTGATCCTCATCAGCACAGTTCTGTGTTTTAAAGGGATGGTGCGAGTGAGACATGACAAATCACAGTGAGACTAGCATTTTATAAATTGGTGGCTGTGTAAATGTCAATCTGTAAATGTTTGTTTTTATCGCTGAAACAGTCTCACTTGATTTCCGCCTCATCAAATGCAAGTACTTGAAAATTCCACAGGGAAAGCAAAGACATTGCTTATAGCTCATTTCTTCCTTTAAATGTGCTCTAGATATTCAAGCTTTGAAAGTGTCTTTGTTCTTGCATTTTTGTAAAGACAGTTTTCCTGAGTGATATGCCAATAGTAATCACTGGTGCATCCACACCATAAATTGGAAATGCACAGTATTGATTCTGTCAGAATTGTTGATGATAATGCAAAATATTAAGCAAAAAAAATTTTCAGTCTTTTTCTAAAATTAGTTAATCTTCTATTGCATCAGGAGATGGATTAGGATCTGAATCTAAAAATCAGAGGAGGCTGTATCAAACAGCATGTAAGGATGGAGTGCTGGTCCTGTAATTGTAGCCTGGGAATGAAGGGGAATGGATCTGGTTTGTGTCTCTATCACATATCACCTGTGTGATCCTAGTTAGGTGTGTCTCTGCTTCATTCCCCCATCCCGCTGTATGTAAATACAATAACAGAAAGATGCACAATTTATGTTAACTAGATCCTAACTCAAAAATAAGAGACATCTTGATTAATAAAACTATCAGCTTCTAAATTTAAGATGAAAAGAAATATAATTTTTGGCTTCTGATGGTACCTAAAACTGTCAAAGAATACAACTTGGAGAGAATATCTAAATGCTTGAGTTCTCTAAGGCATGTCTGACATGAAAAACGTGACAGACATAGAAAATATGGTTCTTGTTATGTGGTAGTATGCTTGTTCTGAGCGTGTGTGTGTTTTGACTGTTTTTTTCTGAGATTGTACTTAATTCCACTTGATTTGAAGCTTTATCTTTGCTTATATAGTTCATAAACTAACTCTTAAAAATTTATTAAATATTTTCCTCTGACAAGCAAAATGGCTACATGTGTATTTTTAATTAAGTTTGTGTAGAGGACTCTAAAAGGAAAGGTATGTTTGATGAAAGAGAGCTGATACACAGGAGAAGAAAGTTTAGATTTCCCGAAAGCTATGCTTATTTAGAATTGACATTTTAAGAAAATATATTGAAATACACTGATAAACAACAATGCTCTACATTTGTTGGCCCAAGAGACATTGTGTTGACAATTAACACCATGAGTTGCAGCAATGAAATTTGCCTTAGGTTAAATAAAAACTTAATATTTTTAAAGCAGATTTATAAGTTCATTGCCTTTCTGTGACACTGCTGGTATGTGCTAGAGAAGAATGATTTTAGAGTTTTCACTATGGGTATGTTCCTAAGCGTGAGTGTTTGATGCATCCAAACCCAGCAAAGTATGAACAGGAGATAAGTTGCTGACCTTGAAATCATTCAAAATATAATTCCTGTAAAAAACAGACTATCATATATCATGGTACAAAACTAACATGCCTACAAATTTTATAAGGGAATGATATATTCAATGGCTTCAGATCATCTGGAATAAATATAAAACTGAAGATATGCTTCACACTGCTCTGCCACAGATATCTCTCTACCGTCTCTTGGATACACTTGTCTGTTCCAATCAAGAAAAAAAGAGTGATTTGTTTGTCTGGACATCTACGGTTTTTTTCCTATTGCTATTGCTTGCAATCTTTCATTTCTGGTGGGTATAACTTCCCTACCTACTAGAGTAGAAAGAAAAAAATGTATTATCAGGGAATAAGGAAATATTCAACAGGAAAAAAAAAAAAACAAAAAAACAAAAAAAACCCACTTGTACTTTAAATTAAGGAATCCTTTAAACAGAGATAGTTTTAATGGAGGTGGAGTCAATAAAGTCAGTTCCAGGATTTTCATAGGTCATCTGTTGGAAGTAGGAAGCAGAATTTAGGATTTTGGTAGGAGACACTCACAAGGATGACCAAATCAGAAGTGGATGAGTTTCATTAATTCATTCAGAGACTAACTCCCTCTGTTTTGGTCCTTTTATGCTCAGCTGAGATGTATGTATTAAGTTCTGACCAATACATGCCTTAGCTACCTACTGCTTCTGAAAAAGCTTGTGAAAACGTGATTATGCAAAAAAAATGTAACCAAGAGCCGATATGGGTCATTTGCCTTGGAAGACGCATCACTTACTCTTATTTTAAACATGCAGCTCTGATTATGATTCTTTACAACTTACAAAGAAAGGAACTTGGCCAACGGTTGCCCTGTCAGTGCTTGAGCTTTAACTGTAGCGGATTCTTAGAGGATTACCTTTAGAAGATTTTTTTGCTACCTCCACAATGGAAAATCAAGGAAATTGGGCTCAGGGGGTTCTGTTCAAGATCAACCACGTAGCAAGATAAAGATGACAAATGTTAGAGGTCCTTTACCCATTTGATATTAAGAAACTCCAACTACACAAGATGAGGCCATGGATTTACCCAGGCCTGTATCCGACCTCTAACAGCTCCAAGCAACAGATGCCAGTGGCAGCAATTTGAGATTCGAGGGTGTGCTCACTAGCAGCATTGTCTTCTCATCAACAGAGGAATGACCCACCTCAAGATATAAACCTGCTCGATAGACCAGCTCACTTCATCTGCTTCAAACCAGTGCTGAATCCTGTATTTGCAAAACGTTGGTAATATTAATTTAACTGCAAAAATGTTGATGGAAAATGTATTTTTTATGACAGCTTCTTATTCGAGAATAAATGCCTCATTAATCTTAGACATTTCATGCTAAGAATATTATTGAAGTTAGACAGAATGATGAGTAACATTGTAGGGAGCACAGATTGCTACATGCAGGATTGCTTTCGCCCATTAGGCTCCCTCCATACCATACAAGTCACTTCTTTTGTTCCTCAGTCTGCAGGCTGCAGCATGCTGCTCTTCCCCTGCTCCAGAGCTCCTGATTTAATTAAAAGGAGACAGATGGAGTGGAGTGCATTAATATACATCCACCTGAGTCTCTTTGGTAATCTCAGGAAAAAAAAGTGGAGGAAGAACGGAAAAGAGTCTTGAAACCAACTTCAAAATATTATGGACAAGAGTAAGTCTAACCACAATACCTGTGGGTATTTCCCAGCACGCTCTGTAAGCTGTGTTTTCACCTTCTAATTCAATGCTAGCGTGACAAAGCTGAGCAGGTGTAAGATGGATTTTGAAAGTTTACAGTTTTGCTGTGAAGATAATTTTATCTATAATGGAAGAAAATATCAGAATACCATATTGTGCCAAGATGTTTAAAGCTGTGTGAATGCTATGAGTGTAACTGATATTTTTGGCATTAAGAATAAGGAAGACTTGGTTGCAAGTTCTCCATGGGTGAACTAAAGAAGGCTGCTGTGACAGTCCATTCTTCTATTGTCCATTGAATGTTTTCTAAATTTTTGAAGATTTGTCTGAAACAAGCCTTTATGTATTTGCTCAGTGATTTTACCGCAAGCAAAGAGAATTAGAGACTTTCACAGTGAGGTTGATACTCCCACAGTTTCAATAATGTGTGCCTGGTAATGTGACTATGACTGGCAGATCCTTGCCTAGCTCAGAAAAAAAAAGGATGTTTCATTAAGCTTCATTCTCGAAGAGTGATTTTAATCATGTGGTTATAAGACTTGGGGAATTATCTGTAAATCAGGTTCAAAGTGTTACTGATCAAAAATCTTTCTACTGCACTTTGGAGGTTCACTAAACTTCTTGGCCTGTCAAATGAACAGACGTAAACATGGTGTGAGACTGCTGAAGCATTTGAAGGAAGAAGGAAATTGGGGGTTCAAGAGCAAATTAACAGGGGTTGTCTGTCACACTCAAGGCCCGTCACCTTTTGACATTCCAGGAGCTTGTATCCAGCCTATCCAATGGGCAGTGAGACTGTGCCTAGACTTTAGATGAACTTTTCAGTCACAAATTTAAAAGCTGGAGTGTTTGGAATGTAAAACTCTTGTTTAACAAAGAGCTTGCAAAGTTAAAAAGGAAGGACTGTTTAGAGGTACAAACTGTTTATAGGTAGCATTTCACTATAGGCAAGTTTTAAAGTGTACACCTCTATAATTCTGCATAAGGAAAACGAGATCAGCTTGATGAAAGATACATTTTTCCCTTTTTTCAGTATCTACTTCACCACAAAACAAATCTGTTCTTTATGAATATTGAAATGAGTGTTTGTAAAGTAATTAGAGTTTGAAAAGTATTTTTTCTCAGCTACATGCATCTAAGTCAGTCCAGTTAAAATTTTCTCCTGTAAACAATACAAATTGATGTCTTTTTACTTAATTGGGAAGTCCGTCCTGAGATTTACTTAGAGCTGCTAAATGGGAAGTAGAATATCACAAAAACAAACAAATGATGGAGTGAATCTAGAAATGGTACATTTGAGATTTGTCGTGTGAGGATAATTAGCTCAGACTTTTCCAAATATCTCGATATCAGTCTTTCACAAGGTCTTCCATCTGCAGTTTTAAACTATCAGACTAAACTCTTTTCTCACTGTGCGGTTTAATGAAATCATATTCTTATTTCAATTTGTTTTTATCACTGCCCCAAATTAATTCCTGGATTGGTGAAAAAATACAGATTTTTATCAGTAAACACTCTCAGTTCACATAGGATTTGATTGTTGACTAAGGGTTTATTTGTAACTGCAAACAGCTGTATAGAGATACATGGAAAAGAGATGCTGAACCAGCAATATCTAACATCAAAAAGTAAATAAAACATACACTATAAGAAAAGAAGAGATAAAACTAAGGAGATATACTCATCATTCTTATTACTCATAAACACTTTTGAGGCTATAGTATTTATCATGACTCTTTATTTTCAAGTGTTATTTTATAGACTAGACCAACAGAGTTCTAGTTCTGATGGAAAGGCCTTTGAGCAAAAAGCAACAAAAATAGGTTATAAAATCATATGATCTGTCATACTGCCACATTTCTAGTTCTCTTGGAAGACATTCTGGTTTCCTAAATTTGCACCCCATAGATACATCCATAAAGGATTCATGCTTCAGATTAAGCAGTTTAAGATACTTATGGATAGGCATGTTTAAACTTCCGTAAACATCAATAGATGTAAATTAATCTGTATAAACTAGTATAGTTTCTATCAATCTGTTTCTAAAATCCAAGACTATCCTGAAAGAAAGTGCTCCAAAAAGAAAAATACTCTGCTTTAAGGTTGAATATGCATTATTCTTCACAAGGAAACATACAATTTTAAAGTACTTATTTGCAGAGAATATTATTTCAAGGTAGGCTCATTTGTAGAGCAATAGTCTCTTTGTCTCTTTCAGCTGGTGTTAAGAAATGTTTTTACTCAACATGTCTGCTCTGTGACTTGTGATATACGTGTTAAGTGCTAAAGCTATAACTCATGGAGCACTTTATCTTTCCCTGCCCTGCTCCTGGCACCATTTTCTTAAGTATTTCACATACTGACCAAAGTTAATCATGTTCATTGTCAAACTGTTGAGAACCTTGTGATAGCTTCTTCTTTTTTTTCCTATATAAATTATGAGACTTTAATGATGAGATATGGAAACCATATGACTTCTATTCAAATCAAGAAGCTGATAAAAAAGAATATATCTTATTAGGTAGACATTAAAACATTTTCCTACAATTCACAGCCAGACTGCTCTGGCTTTTACCTCTGGTAAAACAATGAAAGCACCCAAACTAGACAAAACAAAGGAACAAGGAAAAGTCTAATTGTTTTCAGCAATACAATTACCATCTTTAATTGACTATCTTCAGTGATTTAAGCAAACTCTAGGAATCTTCAGGGAGATAAACATTAGCTATTTCTGAAACAACTAAGTGGATCTAAGAAGAGGAGACTAAATACAAACATTCAATGGGTTTTTTTCCCAAAATGCATACAAGGCAAACACTGATGACCTTCTTCAAATCAACAAAAAACAAATCCATAAATTTACTGGTGTGTTTAATGAGAGTTTTGTAGTGAAATCTGTCTATCAGAGTATGTCTCTCTTGTCTTAATATTTTAATTTTCCTTTTCTCTTCATAGTCTTTCAGAACAAAAGTTTAAGTCAGTGGATAAATGCTTCCTGATGTCTTTGTCTACCACTTCTGGAGGTTCAGTGCAGAACTTTATCAGTCCTAGATGGTGAGAAATATCATAAAAACTTGCTATTTTACCAGAAGCTAATGTTTCAGACCTATTAGTATGTGATATATCTAAAGTGTATTGTCAATAGAATGTGCAGATTCCTTGCTAGACACTTGTGACACATTCATAAAGTGTGTTTGCTGATCTTTCTTTGGCAGGTGCATCCTCCCATATTTCCCCAATATGTTCCATTGTTTACAGTCTTGCAACCGGCTCTCGTTGACAACAGATATTTTCTGCTATTGTGGCTTCATGAGTGGAGTTCTTGCTAATTCCCTCACTAGTTCATTTTCAAGCACAAGTATAACTTTTGATTATGCCCTTTTCTATGCACCAAGTCTAACCATTTTTAAGTCAAATTTAGTTCCATGCTTTATTGGCTTTTCATGAACTTTGAAAGTACTGGATGTAATTTGTCCTATATCCCAAATCATTTCATCATTCTTTGACAGCCAGTTTAATTAACCCACAGACATTTGGATCTTGCACTGTAATGTGTGTCAACTTTGGGTTAGGTTTTGGGTTGGGATATTCATCAAACTTATTGTAATACAGTCATTTTTTTCCCCCTTCATTTCAGATAACACATAATTTAATGGATTGCAAGGCCAGAAAGAACCATTGTTATCACCTCATGTAACCTCTCACACAAATCAGGACAATGAATGTCATCCAGAGTTTTACCCATCTATCCATTTATTTTTAGTGTACCTCACAACAAGTTCTCTGAAATAAAATGGTCACATTTTTTCTCCTATCATCTCTGTGTTTTCAGGATATTCAGCTAGTTTGGGTTTGTTTTGTGCCTTCTTCAGGAATGATTTTCTCTTTTTGTCCAACCCAATTGTGCTCCCATTGTAGGCAATGGCTATGAATCAGAAATATGTGGTTAATAACAGTCAATTTGTAAACATTACTGGGTCATATGTCTGAAAAATGTAGTTTTTATATTTCATTTTAATAGCAATGTTTATTTTCTTACACAAGCTTTGAAGAGCAAGTATTCTTTGTAGTTTGTGTTGCCTCAGTTGAGCTTATGCTGAAATCTGCAGATGTGAGTAAGTTTAAGAGCAGAAAATTTTCTAGTAATTGATTCATATGGCAATGAAGGTGTTAAAGCTAAAAGGTTTTTAAAATATGTGTACTCTGACAGGAGTAGGGAACATGCTGAATCACTTACAATGATGAATATTTAAAAATAGGGCACAGATGTCTAATTTAAATACAGAAATTTTCTTGGCATCTTACTAGTTGTTACTACATTTTTTTAACATATATTTTATTCACACATTCAAATTTACTTGGTCTGATTTGCTTTGTCAACTGCAGGAGGCTGACTGATAATCCACACTTTGAAAGCTGCCAATGCCTCTCAAACAAATGTGAAATTCAAGTTTGCACTGGGGACTTCAAAATTGTTCAAACTTTTAGTTGCTTTGTCATTAAGTTTGGTGGGTGAAAGTGCTTTTCTGATGGATGAGAAAGAAGAGTTAGAGGGTGAAATCCTGGCGCCTTTGATATTATGACAGACCTCCCATTGACTGTAATGAGGCCAGAAGTTCACCTGCTGTTTTCTGCTTAGCTATCTGTCTGTACATTCTTAATGTACTCAGGGAAGTGGAATCTGAACACTGGTTTAAAGCTGGGATATGGAAATACCTCTTCTTCCTAAGTGAGTCAATTGATTCTTCAGTCTGTAAGATGTGAGGAGCTGCTAATCCTTTTCAAAGCGGCTTCAAATAATGTGATATGAAGAGCAGTTTAGTATTCAAGTAACCTGTTTGTAGCATGCTTAATTTTCCTTTACAGCTTGACTTTAAATGGTTTATATCCTTTGAGAAATAACGAAAAAAATATTTTTTAAAAGGAATCAATATTTGACAAAACAAATGTTTTCTTGTACAACATTTTCATTCTAGCTAACATTTTTCATGAAAAAAAAAAAGATGAAAATTATCTTCAGCTGTGTTTGGCTAATTTTTTTTCAGCTTTTTTTTTTTTCAGAATATTTTTCAACAAAACAGTTTATATCTTATCTGCTTAAACAAGAACTGAAAATCAGCTTTTAGATTAGTTCTTCTCTCAGAACCTCATATTCCTATAGTGATTTCAAATTTCTAAGCAAACAAAAACTCAACAAAACAAAACAAAACACAAACAGTAAAAATACCAGGTCTGGAGCTTTTTACCTAGCACTACAATTTGGTATACTTATTATCTAGTCATTCATGTGCATTTAAAAAACAAAACAGCGAGACTCTGTTCTTTTAATGAGATACTATAATCAAAATGACAAAATTTGTTTTAAAGAGTCTATCAATTCCTTTTTTCATCATCATCCAAATATTAAATACAGCATTTAGTGGGTTCATTAAGGTAATGCTCATGAAGCTTCTTTCTATTCCTGGTGTATGCAGCTACTATTACATTAATTTCTCTAGCAGATTAAACTAAATTGTATTTAGCTCATCCACACAATGCAGGAATCATAATGGGAAATTCTGTGCCATGGATCATACAAGAAGTAAGAACAGATGGCTATCACATTTGGGTTTAGAACCAAAATCTATGAATCTTCATTTATTCAGTGCCTTCTGACTAATGGAAAAGCATAGGTTTGTTTTCCCTAAAATGTGCATGTGTCCTTCCATTGAACATCACTGGCAGATATACAAGTATTAATAAAATAGTTTTGTGAGTGCCTCAGAGAATTACTTGAGGGGAAGAAACCAATGAAATTACAGTGGAAGGTATTTGAAACGACATCAAGTATGTTCCTGACCTATGAGCAGTGGCAGACTCAGTTAAATGTGATGGGTGTGCTAAACTTCATTCATGAAGGTTAACTTAAAGATGGACTTTAATGGCTTCTGGTTTTTTGTTAGATTATATGGGCTACAAGCAAAGGCATTTGATTTTTTTGTTGTCTATATTTTACCGTCTTCTTAATCTTTAATGTGTTCTCAAAAATGCAATGACTCTGAGCTTGGTTGAGCACTTGATGCACACAAATACATTTTGGCCTTGCTCTGACAACTGCTTGCTTTCCATTATATTCACAACTTCCTTTCTAGCTTTTTGAAAGTTGGATAATTAGAGAAACTTCTTTGGATGGTTCCAGCTCTGGTGATTATTATTTGTCTATTTTCACTCATGAACCAACCGCATTATCTTAATGCACAAGCCATGAAGGCTGCAAAGTTGGGTCTTTATTTATTTAAGTGATAATTCCTGTAAAATGACTCCCCTGGATGCCTATCAAGTGATAGTCATTAATAAGAGTAATGCATGTAGAACATATAATGTGCACTCAAAGCTATACACTATTTAATTAAATGTCAGCATATAAAACAGGCAGTGAACTATTAATTTTTTGCCATTATGAGCTTTGCAGTTGATATTGCAAACAAAATGCTAAAACACATCTTCCAACAGGGAAACAAGGAACATTACTTCTGTTTATGAACTTTTCTGCTTAACTTGTGCACAGAATTATTTTCAATAAAAAAATAGGCAATTGCAAGATTAATAAATTACACATACTTTTTATTGAAAAGTATATAACCATAGACATCTGGTAACATATTGTGTAATATTTAATATCTGATAGCTAATAAGATGCAGAGAGTGAAAGAGAGAGAAAACGATATGCATTAGATTTTAATGGCAATAAAAACATCAAAGTAATAAAACTATGCCTTTGGGTAGGAGCTTCCAGAAATTGGGCTAAATCCTGTGCCACGTGAGGTAATTGTGACCTGCTGACAAGGTAAGAGGTTGTCATTTCAATTTCTCATGGAGATATTTGTGATTTAAAAATCCTGCAATGCATAAATAAAATTATATGTTTGCCTTGATTACCAGCAACTTGTTTCCCTGGGGTATTGTTACAATACACAGGGATATTTATATAGCATATAGGTAAAGATATTTTTTTCTTTTTTAAAGATTTTTCTAGAATACTATTAATTGACAGAGATAAAATCAATTAGGAGAACTCATTATTTTTTAACTTTTAATTTATTTATACTGAGAATACCTCCTCCTCAGATGATTAGCTTCACTATTAGTAATAATAATTCTTCTTTGCTTTCTTTTTATTAAGACAGCTAATTCAATTTTGTATGGGGATGAACACTATCATACTGGCTGAAAAATAGATGAAGTATGTGGTAATGAAACAATACTGGGGGCTATATCTGAGATCAATTCAGCTGTGTTTCATATTAGATGTGATATAAAATGTGCATTATTATGCATATGTTATTAAGTATGGTGTTGACTTGTATAGAGTAGACATAAATAGTAGACAGAAAATGTAGGTGAATTTTGTTGCCACATTCTGTAAAGTCCAGTATTTAGTTAATGTGAACAGATATCTTTTCTCTTCCATACTTCTCAAAAGAAGAGAATTAAAATATTGAAATGTAACTGAAGGGAACAGTTTAAAATTTTTTGCCGAGTCTTTGAACTGTTTAATGCTATGCTGTTCAGTAAATGCAGTCACAGGGTACCCAAGAGCAACTGCAGTAAACACTAGTTATTCTATAAAAACCTGCAGAGCTGGGTGAGAGTTATGTGTTTTTACATAGAAATTGCATGTTACTCAATGCAAAATAATTTTTACATTCACATTTGAGGTGATTTACTTATACATGATTTCTTTGAGAAGTCTGCTTTGAGTTGATTGACATGGGCTTTCTACATCCAATAACATGCACATAGGAAACGTGAAGCTTTCTTGAGTCAAAAGATCTGTCACAATCATCTATCTGTGATGTTATTCTGTACGGATTTCTTCATGAATTATATATAGGTTAAAAGAGTTTGCCATAAATAGGGGGTTCACAGAAAGGACAGGATGAATATTTGAACTCATTGGTAAAAGGGGGAAGCCATTTTTTACTCTCTCCTCTCAACTTGCAGTCACCCATCTAATGCAGCCAGCTACAAATGTAACATTAGTTCAACATTAAAATTCAATAAGCTTCTTTCGTAGTTTCCCCAACAGGTCTCAGATATTGCAAAACAGGCACTACAAGGCTGCCACCACAGCTCTTTCCAAGCACTGTGAGGAAGTGGAAAACACCATATCTTTGCTTGACTTATGTAAGTCAGGTAAAAAAAGTAGAATCATTGTTTAACCCTGTGAGAATCATTTAACCCTGTGAGGGTTTTTTCCTGCTGTTTACTTGGCTGCTTGGGTTTTTTGTTTATTCGTTTGGGTATTTTTTATTTTGGTTTGGGGTCTTTTTTATCCTTCATACTTTTTTGCTTTTTTTGAGAAACAAAGTACATTTGAGAATGTTGAAAAGAGAAATACAATAATATCAATTGTTCCCAATGCTATGAAGAATGTCCACAGACACAAGTGTGAAATTGTAATTAATCATTCAGTTAGTGGATAAGCACTCCACTAACTGCTAAGTGTGGGAGTGAAAAAGGGAGTTAATTCTGGTTTTTTTTCCAGTGCCGTCAGATGTCAAGAGAGACATCACTATAGTTTGAGTCATATGAGCAAAAAGGAAAGTTTGGTCTGTATATATTTTCTTAGATATAGCTGTTATATAACTGTTTCTATGAGCACATTATATATGCATATTTACTAAATTTTGCATGTATTATGTAAGCAAAGATTGAGAAAAAACAACTGTAACCCGCCAGACAAATTAAAGAAAATTAGTTTACTCCAAACCTGCCACAGATGCTGCAGCAAAATACAGTACTCAGGCAAACAGAGCTGGTTTTACTACTGAACAAGGCCATTATAGCAAGATAAAAACCAGAAATGATAGGTTTCTAATGAGGATGCAAATAGAAATAAATTCAAGCTCCCTAGGGAAACAGTCATTTAAAGAATCCAAAGTGGGTTAAAACTATAAAATAAAATTAAGGTGCTTATAACAAGACTGTATTTGTTAGTTCCCCTGGCTTAAGCTCTCTGAAGAAAAAGTAGTTTTCAGGGATGATTAGTTATGCTTTTTGAGCGGAATAGATACATCATTTTCTTACAATATTTTGTTACTAATGCGTGTAAATGTATCTGAAATGAACTGTGAAAAGACAAAGAGTGATTGCATTCTTCTCCCATAGTTTTGTAAATATCACCTTTGAGGACTCTGCCTTTGCACTATCTCTCTAAACTGTGTTTCTTTCTGTCAATCTAAATTGCCAAGCTTACTTTGCTAATTCCAGAAATCTTAAATTCATTGTTTATTCAGAACCATTCACAACACTTCTACATACCATGATCTCTCAGTCATGGCAATTTTAAATAGCTTGTTGTTTGTCTCAGGTTTCAGAAAACAGTGAAATACTGTTTTGCTTCAGCATATCATTAAGGATTGACTCTGTAAGCACTTTTTTGTGTACTTGACTGCTCAATTGGATAACAGACTTCAGAGGAGTTGTCCTTATGACTTATTGCACTGATGTGATTCTGTTTTGTCTTTGTCTATCTGCACAAAATGCTTATTAGTCAAAAAAACCCCTACATATTTCAGAATATGCTGAATTAGACTTGGTTCGAGTAGGTATAAAAAGAAAAGGTTTTTTTTTTCCAGAATGGTTTAGCAAACTGCAAATAATTAATAAATAATCTAAATGTTGTCATTTCTGAAATGTTCATCTGAAAGCTTTAAGGGGTTCTGAAGTGGCTTTTTTTTTGGTGAAAATACTAGAGCTCATCATAACATTTAGCTGAAATAGTTTTTGGTGATTCTACTGGCCTCTAAAGTCAGTGATGAACCTGTTCAGTGAAAACAAAACATTTTGACCAACTTTGTATGTCATTTCTCAAAGAATCTGAAAAAAAGAATAAACAGGCAACCAACTATTCTTACTATTTTTTTTTTAAATTTTTATTTTCTTGTTAGTATAAGCATTTTATATTTCTGATAATGTAGTTGATTTTATAATGTGGTGGTGAGGTATTAATTTCATATTAACAGGATACTGAATATTTAAAGTATAGCACTAGGGAATAGAATTAATTTAAATATTTTTATACTTACAAGAATATTTGCTCAGAAAAATGATTGTATATATTATTAAATATAATAAGTGAATGTAATTTTTTAGAATTTTTGTAGAATGTAAGATGTGAAAATCACTTGTACGTATATTTAATTAATTTAACCTAATTATTGGTGTTTCAATCTATTGCTGCAACACTTGTGCAAATCTCTACTTAATTTAATTCAGATGTAGTTTAGCCCTTACTTTTTACAGTCATTTAATGTGCAAACTATGATGAAAATGCCAACATATATTGATTTATTATCAAACATAGCTTCTAGCAAAATTTTAAATTTCACATTAAATTTTTTTTATTGGGTTTGCTTTTTTCTTGGAAAATTTTCTTGTCATATCCTATCTGGCACTAGATGAAAACACAAAGGACTCCTGAAGCTGCAGGGAAAATATAACTCTGTTCTCTTTTATTTTTTTTTCTGTCTTTCTGCCTTTTTCTTTTCCTAATTCTAACACATAATGAATATTTTTCATTAATTTGAGACCATTTATGAAGCAAGAATAAAACTTTTCATATGCAAAAAAAATTAAAAGCTTTGTAGTAAGTCAGTAGGTTTATGCTCTTATGTTTAAATGACAACATATAATTCACAGGAAAATAGCATGGTGTGTCAAGCAACTCTTGGCAAAAGGGTTTTGCAACACATCGAGTTCTTTTTTCTCAGCAAGACACTTGTCAAACCCCTGAGACTCCTAAATTATATTTTCTCTAATCTACAAGAGTAGTTGTTGTTGTTGTTGTTGGGTTTTTTAAATAGAGTTTACTTGCCAGGTAGATTTATAAATATCCCTAGTGTCTCAGTCAGCTGTAGGTGAAAATGTTGGCAAGAAAGAGCTGAATGATCCAGCTGGACCAGAATCCTTCCTGCTTGCTGATCTCACTCCAGCTTCCCAAGGATCAGCATCATCCTGATCACCTCAAGCCACACTGAATATATCAGCAAAGAACTGAATATATTGACCCAACCTATACTGATTATATTGACAATAGAAATTTCAGGACGAGAATGGCTCATTATTTATTGCTTCACAGAAATGATGCTAGTAAAATCGGAATAGAAGTAACAGAAAGGAAATGTCAAAAAATCAGTTTAATATTCAAGGAGAACCCCCCTAAGGCTTGTGTTCTACAGACTGACTTTCTGGAAGCATTCCTTTGCTCCTAATTCTAACAGGAAGGGCATACCTAGCCCAGATCATTGGCTTATCATCTCTTCCAAAGCTACAGAGAAATGATACCTTCTAAATCCCAAGTGGTTTTCTTGCGAGTAATGACCAGTAATTTAGATTCTAAAATCGTGGCTGTGGCCTTAATGAATACTGTGAGGAACATGCAAAAGGATCCTTTCTAGAAGATTAGGAAGCCATGAGGTTTAATGCACTCCTAGGAATTCTTAACAGCTGTTATAGGCAGTAATTCATCTCACATAATTTTCACCACAGAAAAGAATAAGTAGAAGTAATCTACTTTAACTAATCATCTAAGTCTTCTTTTTAGGGTATGATGAGACTGTCTCCTTAAAAGGATAAGTCCTGGTTTTGGTCCCACATGTTAAGTTGGGAATGGTTTCTCAGTGGCTCACATAAGGATTTAAGTGCACTAATCTAGAAAGCTTTCCCCTCCAAAGCACACCAGAGGCCCTGGTCTTCTTTCAGTTTTATTTAGCCAAGCATTGGTGGGAATATTTTTTCTACCTTTGGTTTTTTTCATTCTTTTTGTAAGAATTTGTTGCCTTGAAGCATGAAGTCTGGCGTGGAGTTTAATAAAAATTTGCTCATGTAAGATTTGAAACTTTTATTTCCCTTTTCTGATAGACTTACATGGTTTAATTCTATATTCAAAATATTGGTGATGTTGCAAATTAAAATAAAACGTCCTACATTGTTGCTTTCTGTTTCAGAGCAGTAAAATTTTTAGGAAAGCAGTGGGTGTTTTGGAAATATCTTTCTAACAGTTATGACATCATGGAGCAGAAAAGTGGACAAATGAGATTCACTATGACTTGACTTAAAAAGCTTATAGAATTCCAAGGAGCTGGGATAGGTTGTGAGGATAGAAGACAAAATGTGGAGACTGTGGGGAAAAAAGGGTTAAAAGAAGGAGGTGTATCTCAGCACCTCAGAAAAGTGTAAGAAGTTAAAAAGAAATTTCAGAAACTATTTGAAGGGATATAATACTAGGAGATTTGGAAAAGCTTAGCTTGACCAAAGACAACCATTATTGGAAAAGACTGCTATGCTTCACTGCCTTGTAATTCTTTGTGACTGCTACAGCTGGAGAGGGCCACGGGATGGGATATATGGTGTTCAGATTATCAGTAAATGTCTGACAGTGCCATTAAAGTTTATGCCTATAGTGCTGAGCCATGACACAAATGACTGGCTCATCTGACTATGAAACTGGTTAAAATAAGGAACAGGCAAGACAAAACAGGCAACGACTAGATAGAGACATTAAGAATAAGGAAATTACACATTCTGGCTTCTGTCTTTGTTTTATGTGGGAGACACAGGGGATGATGATGCCTGGTGGGAGCAATATCTTCAAGCCATCAAGTTTCTTAATGCTCAGAAAGAGAACAATGGGGGACAGGACCACTAGATTCAAAGACAATGAAAATTCACTGCAGATTAATAAAGAACCATATGCCTCAGTGCAGTGGGTGTGACAGAGGCCAATTTCCAGGGCTGAGGATTACACAGTGGGTCTGATTTCCATATGTATGATCCCACTGCAAGATGGATAAATGGTAATCCTGAGAAGGAATTTCCATGTTCTCCTGTTTCACATCTCTTTTTGATGTCCATGCTCTTTCCCTACAATGAATTTTGTTACATGTATTTCTTTCTTCAGTTGCAGCCAGAATATGTTATCTAAAGGAGATTTAACCCAAATAGCAAAACTAAAGAACTAGCTATACATTTCATGATGCATGTTTAAAAATAAATATTTTCTAATAAATAAATAAAACCAAACAAACAAAGAAATAAAAATAAAAAATATTTTCTAGTCTGAGTTGAAGTTGATGGACTGTAGATAAAATAGACTGAACATACTTTTAACAGATTTTATCCTTTGTCTTTTCATTCTACGTAAGTAGTTGCAGACTGATGAGATTCAAAATACACTTAATATATAAATGAGTAATAAAGCAAACAAGAATCTTTAAAAGATAAATATTTCTAACTCTTCTTTCTTGTGTTTTTTACTCTCCTCCAAAAGTGACTGGACTCACAGGATTGCTGTTTCACATCCATGCCTAGATTTCAGGGATATCTATTTAGTTGAAATGCCATCATATAAAAAAGAATAGTCAGAGTGATAAACACTCTGGTTTTGTTGCCATTGTTGTTGCTTTTGTGTTTTGTTTTTTTTGTTGTTGTTGTTTTTTTGGTTTTTTTTTTACCATTTGGAACACTGAGATTCTGGGTTTGCAGTGAGTATATTTGACCGTTCAACAACACAGAAATAGCATGAGTGCACAGCAGAAAACAGCTCTCTGGGAATGCAATTTCTGAAAGTTACCTTTGCTCTTTAACTCTGCTCAATGTTTTTAGACTCTGTTAATTTAAAGAAACACAATATTCCCTAAAATGATATATATATTTTTGTATTACTGTGGGGTTTTTATGAAGTACAAATATTTTCCTCAGTTTGAGTGCTGTAATGAAAAGACAGCAACCAAAAACAGCTAACCAAGGGGAAAAAAAGTCCCACCGTTATGTTCAATGTAAAACAATCTTTCTTCAAAATGAGTGGGTACCAGGTCCTATAAGGTATTAACTATGCAGCTTTAACAAAACAATATTAAACTTGACAAGAACTCATCTGAGAGCTCTAGCAAAAGAGAATGGTCTCAGTTGTCCTCCCATTGAACTCAGAGCACTTAAGCAAACAAAAAAGGTCATTAACTTGCAGCTACAAGTGTGCCAATTTATTGTCAGAGGAAATGCTTTGAGAATCCTGACACTTTCTTAGAGTATTAAAAAACTTGATAATCCCAAGTTAAGTTCTCACATGTATTTTGAAGTCTGTTTTCTGGAAAAAGGTGCCAATTCTAAGTATTCCCTGTTCTGGTAGTCAGAAGGATCTGTTTGAGTTAAATCTTTCTTAGCGTTCAGTGCTCCCTGATTTCTCTGGAGGAGAGTTGGATGTATCTTAAAACTAACTTCTGTGTTTTTATTATACACATTTGTTATGTACATGGGATTACTTGGATCGATAATGAAACTGATGTGTTGCCAGCTGTGAGGTTACTTAGCTGAAAGTTTCTCCTGAATAAGAGTTTATGGAACTTTTCAGCAGTTTCAGCAGAGAATTGAATGCTGACCAGCATGACTGCAATGATGAAATCTGAACCAGAGGCTTGAAAATGTTTGCTCTTTCCCAAATCTTTTAAGATGATCAGAGATGTGTTGCCCAAGATTCTTGCCACTGAATTCAGATAAACTGAGTTCCCCTTTGCTCAACAGGGCATGTGTTAGGTGCTGAAATTCACTGGGATGAATCCTGATGAAGGATACCTAACCTGAAGGATACTGAATCTGCACAACAGCTTGGTCCAACCCTTAAATGAGCCAATAAGACATAGTAAATTCAACCACTTCCGGTGGGAAGCCTTGTGTGTTAGCAACACCACTTCAGCTTGGTGGAGGTGTTTTGTCTTTCCTCCCCAAGATTTGGCAGTGATTCTAAGGCATGTCCATGTCCATTCCAGCCTTGATCCCATAATGAATTGCCTCAGTGTGCCAGACTGCAGTCCAAACAGAGGTTTCATATTTGCCTTCATGCTAGTCTAAACCTTTAGCTCTTGTACTTGCCACCAGAGCTGCTCACAGAATTCTTTTATAAAGGAAGCAAACAAAACCAAATGATGTTTAGACTATTTGATTCTAGAATAGAAATGTGGTAATTTTGGAAGATTCAAGTACAAATCCAGGCATTATTTCAATGAACTAGTCCATTAATGAGCGTCCCATTTAGTAAAAATAGCCTTTCTTATGTGAATAGTTAGTGCTCTAAATGCATGTTTTGGCTTACTGGGCCACTTGAGGCACGTGGCATATAACACTTTAAGTATGTTATTTTGGACCACTGACAATTCCTTCTGCGGCCCAAAAGAAAGATGCACTTAAATGAAACATTGGCAAAGGACCAACTCCTACAAAGAAATGGCAATTTCTTGTCAAAGACACAGCACATCTCTATTCTCATTTCCTGGTAAATGAAAGTGTTCTTGCTCTGACCTGTAAACATATTACACACTCTTCTTCAGTTTTGTGCGTTGAAAGACTGACCCTTGCTTGATAAAACCGCTTGATTATGGCAGTGTGACAGGAGCATGGCAGTGGTCCCTACATTCCCATTGCCCCCAAACACCTGCAGATGCCAGTAAGAGTAACTAGTCTGGGGTTTATCCCACAGCAACAGCTATTTTCTCCCTTTTATTTTTCAGACTGCTTTCTTTTCCTTGTCTTACTTTTTAATAAAATTTCTGTGCTTTCTCACTGTGTCATGCAATGTATTTTGCCTCTAGACCAGAATAAAGTGAGAAGGGAAGGAGAAAAAAGAACAGTTGATGCTTCATGGTATTGCATGGTATGTGTATGCTGGGCTTGTTTACAAACCTCTGTCAAGAGATACTCCTGTGCCCCAGAGGTAGAGGGGGAAACATTTCCCATTTCGTTTTGTGAATGCCCGCTACAAAGCTTTATTATTTTTGACTCTCCAACAGTTAATGTTGTTATAAATGTCTTGAAAGAAATTCTTCTGGTCCTTACCATTACCAGTTCACCTTCTTTGGATAATTTCCAGTTGGTCTGAATCAGGTTAACTATTTTTGGGTTTAGTACAGATCCACCATCTCAGCCCAGTGAAAGATAAGCCCATCAGTCTGAGGACAGCTTACTTTAATTTAAATACATTTTGCTCTACAGTATTTCCTGGTTTATCTTATACTTAAAATGAATATAATTCTCACACACAAAAGCCTTTCATGTAATATAGGTGGTGTCAGATGAATTTATACTTTCCCAAAGGCTTTTTTCCAATGTGGCAATGAAGTAAAAAAGGTGAAAACAAACATCAGAATAATTGTAGTGCAGCACAACCCTGCTGAATAAATGTGGTTTTTTAGTGACCTGGTCACAGATACACCAGCAAGAACACCTTTTTCTGAGGTGACATTCAGAAGCCTACTGAATATAGAGAAGGACCATACATTAATATGCTGATTCCACTCAAATTCGGGTTTCTTGGTGCCTAAATTTATTTCATATCTGAGTTGCATGGAAATAGGAATTATTGTGAGAGGTAACCCCAAAGGAAATATATGTAGTCTATCAAACAGCCAGGGGGTTTTCAGAGCAATGCAACAAAAAGTCTGTTGGTGAAGGTCCAGTGTAAGAAAAGGTCTGTAGGTGAAGGTCTGTGTTTTGTTTAAGAAGGTGTTTATTCTATATCATGGTTAAACAAGCAAATTTGTGAAGAGATAAGGAGTTCTATGACCATTTAAATGTGTACATGCTAGCAACCTTCCATAAAGAAGAGAAATTAAATTAGGTAGTACCTTAACAAGTTGTAAAATATAGGAGTCATTCTTATTAAATAAAAAATGAGTGTTCTCTTGTTTCTCTAAATGACTCTTTCTTGTAGATCCTTAAAGTTCTTGCAAATTAGAACAGTGTAAATTGTCCTGGTTTTACAGACCTTTGTTTTTGTTTGTAGGGGTTTTTTTTCTCTTTATTATTTTTATGTTGGGTTTTTTTGGCAGCCTATCACAGCAAGTCAAAATAAGAACTGGAAATCAAACACAGATTTCTTAAGTAAGGTCAGATGTTGCAGCTCAAGCAGTATGCAATTTATAAGAAAAATTAAACAGTTCTAAACTTTAATGTTCTTTTTTCCTGAAACACTTATCTAAAACCATGATACTTGATGGAAATATAATTTGATAGGAATACCTGGATCATAATCCAAAGCAACAATTGTTTGTTTCTGAGCTCGTGTTGCCTTGGAAATGTTTTTGTAAGTGTTCATCTATTCAGATCTGGACACGTGTTATGCCTTAAACAGGCTTCAGTCTCAAGGGCAGTCTTGGCTCTCAAGAGGAGTAGCCAGTGCAACTCCAGGAAGAGGAATTAGTCATGTCTTCATGTGTTATCTGTGATCCAGGATTTGTCTTCAATGGGAAACTTTGTCCTCAGCATTTGCACAAGAACTAGAAGAATGTCAAAGAGTAGAAATGCACCAGCGATTTGGTATTCCAAACTCAAAAAAGTCTTATCTAAAAAATTACAGAATGTGCTGAAAAGGAAAATCCCACATACATAATAGGAAGAGGCATCTGATTCAACAGGTAGCATTTCAATTTTCTGCTTTCCAAGCATATCTTGTGGGAACATAACTTTCTTCCGACCACATGAGTAAAATTTTGGGAAAGCATTAAGGATTTCCAGAACACCTACAGTTTACTCCATATCCCACATCACTGGCTAAATTTAGGAATACCACTTATGAGAGTGTTTATTATGCATATGTAGAAGGTCCCTTCCAACTCAGACTATTCAGTGATTCTGTGATTCTATATACATTTTTTATTCCATATATGCAGAAGTAGGCTTATTCTTTTTTCCAAAAAAATGCTTGTAAAGTGTCCATATAAGGCGTGACATTCCACATATATTTTTCTTAATTTTTAAGATACTTATTAAAAATATACAAGAAATTTTTAAAAATTTGTTATGCCTTGGCATTTTCAGGCAGACTCCCACAGAATTCAGCAGCAAACAGTTTGTAAGGAGGAATACTGTCAGACTAGCTCTCTTTGTGTGGTATGTACCCCAGTAAGTGTGAATAGAGATTGTCTCTTCCTGAAGAGCTGTATTATGAAGTATAGGTGGCTGTTGAATCCAAGGAAGAGCCCGAAGACCTAATCTTAGTTACACCTAAATTGAAAGCTTTATCAGGTTTCAGAGTTATTCTGTTATTGTCAGCCTGGTATCTCACACTACTGTAGAGGGTGATAGTGATATAAGCACCACACGTAGATTTTGACCCCAATACTCGGGTGAGATGTATTTTGTGTGCCACACTCTTTATTGTTTTTTCTCTCTATGGTGTGAAAAAACAAATAAATTAGACTTTCAGGATTCTGCCTAATGGATCTAGTTTGCAACACTAACAGATTCTGTTTCCTGCAGATACTAAACTCTGCTGTGGTCCGAAAAAGAGCCTAATTTTTGGGCCAGATCAGGTTTGATTTTTTTCATTTGCTTGTTTTTCCTGTAAGTGTTCATTTGTGAAAATCAGCAAAATATAGCTTTGATGCAAACTCCACTTCTCCAATGATGGAGTAACTGTTTGTGCTTCTTAATATTGGAACAATGAGACATGATACAAAATGACAATTTTAAGACATATGTACAGACATTTTATTTTGCTGCCTCCAGCCTAGCTCTGAAAATCTACAGCATGTGCTGTCAGGCCTGGTGATTAAACATTTCTGACATCCCTGCTCTTAACCAAATTCATCCCGATAGCAATACTTAATCAAGCCAAAGGTATGATTGGTTGAACATATTTTGATGTTTAAGTGTTTTTTTCATTTAAGAAAAGTGTGTTTAAAATGAAAGTTTTTATGAGTGCTCATACAGGTGTGTGTATGTTTGAGAAAAAGAGAAAGAAGGCGAGCTACTGTGCAAGTATTTTGTATGGAGTAAATCCATTGATTATGCATATCACATATCCTCCCTTTAAATTGCAAATCCTAAAATCAGAAATCTGGGTGGGATTAAGCTGAAAAAAAGAACAGATGGGACTGTTGATGTGACTGCCAGAGGCTTGGGCAGAAGGCAATGAAAAATAATTCTATTTTTCCCCTAAATTGAGAAAGCTAAACTGGTGATCAGTGGTAGATTTTGGGCAGATGGGATGACTTGGAGAAAACGGTTGGCAGACATAGTCACAAGATAATGAGTGTGAGATAAGGAGTTTTAGGGTGCATCAGGGGATCTTGAACTTCAGGCCATGTAGCAGTGTATGTTTTCACAAAAGGCAAAAAGTACACATAGGAGAACCTTTACCTACAATATGTGATAATCATTCCAGTTCTGTTTAACACACAGCACATGTAATGCCCTGAAAACACTGCAGTAAATAAGTATGTTGGCACCCAGAATTGGAAATATTTTTGTATATATGTCGGTCGGAATATTTCTACTACTATTAACAGTATAATAAGCTAAAGTTTTTTCCTTTCTCTCACTCCACTTTGCACATAAACCTTCTTCCAGCCCTTCCATTTTACCCAGGTGCTCACTCTCTCAATTTCTTTGCTAAGAAAAATCCACCACTGATTTGTAAACACTCAAATAGGACCAATATCTCATTGTGTTGGGAAGGAAGCAGAAAGGTGAAGTCAAAATGCTTCTTCTCAATGATAAACAAAAAGTACTAGCATTTACTACAATAATGATAGCAAATGTTAGCATCTACCTTGAAAAATATAGCAATAACTTATGTGTGATGGGCTAAAATAAATCTTAAATAATGGATAATCTACTGAGTATTTTCCAGAACTTTCTATTCTTTCTGTGTGAGATGTTCAGATTAAAGATCACTGTAGAGATAATTTGTTTTATTTTATTATCTCTTATTGGATAGAATATATATTTTATAAACAAGGAAAAAGGGCTCAATTTATAGCATATATGGAAAGATTATTTAAATATGAAAGACTGGAAAGATGATTAAAGCTCAGCTATTCAAATTTCATTATTTGTTTTGCAGGGAATCTGTTTCTTGTTGAAAAATGATAGCAACAAAAGCGTTGGAGTTGTAATATAACTCATGGTACAATCAGTACAGTTTGTCATGTTTGAATGTCACCATACCTTTAAATATTGGCAAAAGACCTCAGTAGATAGACTACAGTGCCAATGAAAAGTGATTTTTTTCCCCACTGGTTTCTCCACAGTCTGTAGCAATTCTACCAGTCAAATCTAATCAACTTTTACAAAGAAATCTTAGTATTCCTGAAAGAATACCTTTCAGGCTTGCTCTGTGGCATTTGAAGGACATGCTCACTTCTTTTAACCAATGAATGGAATAGCCTTTCATATAACTACTGTTAAAATTTTAAAGTATTTGTTGGAAAAAGTAACTGTGGTTCCAGATTGCCTCACCTATAAATTGGAGCTCATTAAGAAGATCTTTAGGATCAGGGCAGGTTTGAATCTCACTCTCTGAATGTTCCAAGGTGTGTAGGGCAAGAGGAGATTCAGCAGCTTCTGGAACGGGACCTGGGAAATCTTTTTTTGTGAAATGATCCTGGTCAGGTGATTTGGTACATGCTGTAGCACATGTTGGTTCCTGCACATTTCTGCACAATTTCTTTCATCCATTATGCCACTCTGCTGGTCTTTGTCTTTTGATTTCAGGTTTCCTTCCAAAGTCAGACCATGAATTTGAATATGCTCATCAACCCAGAAACAGCCGGAGACTGAGTTGCAACCACATGTTCCTACATGTTACTCCTCAAGCCCAAGAAGGCTTAAACAAGTGCAAAGCTGAACAAGCAGCTTTGCATTAGACGAAATGTGGATTTCAGCACCCGTCTCCTGTGTTGACTCTAGGAATGCAAGGAAATAACCAGTGTGGAAACCCAGTCTTCATCACAATCACATCTGATTTCCCTGACAATTTAAGAATGTGAAAATTGTATGTAGCTGGCTGCAAACTGACATACTTGAGTAGCCAGCTGAGACATCACCTACTATGTTTCAGGTACTGTACAAATGTTTACACCAGAGAACTTTGTAGGACTCATTTAATACTAGTAATGCTGGAGTTCAGTGACAAAACTTTGTCAGCTGGTGTGACAGTTTAATGAAGATAAAGAGGACTTTAAAAGCTTATGCTACAAAAGAACATCCTATTTGGGGAAAATAATGAATGGATACCTTGCTTGGCTAAAAAACAGAGAAAAGATGAATCACTTCTCACTGTTGCAGCATGTCACAATGGCATTTTGGCCAAACTCTCTTTGAAGGATGTCCTCATGAAACAAACTTTTTACTCTGATATTCAGAACAACAAAAAACATCTGGAAGTGGCAAGAAGTTTGAAACTTGAATAGGTTCAAGTTTTTTCTTCAGGTAGGACATTTAAATCCATAAAAAGATATCTAAATATTAAGTGACTTGATCATTTAGATTTTTCAGATGAAGTAATTACCAGAGGTCCTGATTTTGTCAGACTTTGTGGGAAAGAGGGCAAACGGTAGCCAAGCAAACAAACTATATACTTCTATTTAGCTAATGAGAAAAGTAAAAGATTTTAGCATGCTGATATCCTTTTTCAGTAGTGAGGTGGGTACTTATCATTCAGTTTCACACAATCTGAGCCATCTAAGCTGTTAGTTCAAGTCATACCATATGTGAGGTGCAGCCTTATTCTCTGAAATTTCATTTCTTTTTCTTTCTTCTTCGCTTTCTGAAAGAGGTCACCTGGAAAATGTTCTATACCTTTGTATTCAAGCAACAGCTCTCACCATTTCACTCTCCGACAGAGACCTGGGTGTTATCTTCACACTGGGCTTTCACACAGTTCCCACTTGCCTCTCATGGCATTATCAGGACAAATATTGTGCTTCACCACTGAGTTCAGGCACTACTCACATGGATCTGTACTGCACCAGCCACTTGTGTTCGAGCTGGCATCCTGCAAGTGGATTTATAAGAGTTCTATAAGAGCTGACAGAAGTATGTTAGGTTGGGATTAACTAATTGCCTACTATCTTAATATTCATTCATCATTCTGGTTAATTATGATTGGTTTTTTTGAAGTCTTGAAAACTCTATACATGTTTGTAATGGGTTGAAACTGAGTTGATTGACAAGCTTTTAAGTCAATGCGCTTTTGCGATTTTTGCATATTTAAACCCTGTGCAAGGGCGGGAAGTTTCTTTTGTTCTGGGTCTCCTGACGGAGAAAGGGGGGGCCTCCGAGCCTCCGGGCCCGTCCCAGGCCCGGGCCTGGCTCCTGCCTGGCCCCTGCCCCCCTCCCTCTTCTCCCAGAGCCGTGGGCAGCTAAAACCACCCCTGGACTGCCCCTTAGCTGAATTCATCCAGCTCAGCTTCTAGAGACTGGGGGGATTCCCTTTCTCCCTCCATGCGGCCCTGCGCAGACCCAGCTCGCACTAAACAGAAGAGAACATCAGCGCAGCCCTGAAGGAGAAGAACATGGTGGCTGCACGGTCAGGAAGGAAGAGGAAGTCATGTGGCACGACGCTAAAGATGGTGGCGGGAAAAGAGGGTGGAGGCGCCTCGGTGCGAAACTTAAAAACCCTTCTAGCAACCTGTGGGAGAACTCTTTAAATCATTTTGAAGTATGGGGAGATGAAAAATCCATGCCTGTGAGAGTTTATGTTGCAGCCTGTG